>CALYLW010000735.1:0-27500 GCA_944989445.1 Ampullaceana balthica | reverse complement strand
AGAGAGCAGGAGAAAAATCGTGAGTAGATTGAAAAATGAGAGAAATACATCTATAGACCAACAAGAGGACATGCGAGCTAATCAGAAGGAGTAAGAAGAAATAAAGAACAGAGAGTGGAAGCATAGGAGGAGAGAGAAATGTACAAGGATATAGACAGCAAAGTAGTAATAATACATAAGGGGCTGTCCATAAATTACGTCAACAAAATAGGGGGGGGGGAGGGGGTCTGAAAATTTTTGACAATTGTTGACAAGAAAAGTTGACGTCAACAATGTTACTTTAAAAAAAAATATTAATACTTAACTTAAGTTCACTTAACAAATGAAAGTTAGACAGCGTTTGTACTCCTGTGTTACACACTCGCCCAACCTTCAGTATTTTAATTGATCTAACCCTATTCCTAGTTTTTAAAAACCGTGCTGTGCTTTTAGATAGGTGACCAATCGTCCTCCTTTAGGGAGGACAGTCCTCCTTTTGTAGATTCTGTCCTCCCTCGATAAGTGTCCTCCTTTCTGTCCTCCTTTTCGATATTTTAAAACTAATCTGTTAATCTCTGAATTCAAAGATGCCGCGCCGAACTGTTACGCGACATCTGAGGGTAGTTCGGAAAGACGCGATTATGAAACAATTATTTGAGCCTCTTCGTTCATATTTTTTAAGTTTAGACAAATGTCCAAAAATTCTGGAATCTTTCTTCAATTATGAATTATCGGAGATATTAATGTATTTTGTACATAATCAGGCATCTATTTTCCACAAAACGATTCAAAAGATTGAAGGTTAACATATTTCAGCTACAGAAGTTAGTCTTATTTTGAACGATTTTGTCCTTCAATATAAATCACGATTTGAAATTTTTTTTATTCCTTTAATAATAAAAAGAAAATTGTCAAACTTAGAGGAATCAAATCCGGGCATAACGGAAAAGTTTACCAAAGAAGTGCAGAATTTTTATCAAACATGTTTCCAATATGTCGAAGAATGGTCTGAAACAAATATCACAGGAAATAACAGTTTTCAATGGTGTTTTTTGACTTCATCGAAAGTAAATTGGACAGATATTGAAAACTGTGTTGAGTTTTTATCGAAAGAAATGCCTGATATTAAAATCGATGAAAATTGTCTGTTTGAAGAAATTAGAAGACTGAATATATATTTAAATTCTGATAAATTAGAACAATGGGAAAATCAGCATGTTGAAATTGATAAAAGATGGGTGGAAATATTTAACCATTTCAAGAAGGAACACATTCCATTTGAAAATTTAGTTATTCTTGTTGAATTTACGTTGTGCTGCCCTGGAACTAATGCAGCAGTTGAAAGAGTTTTTTCAATTGGCAATGATTTTTGGACTAGTGAGAAATCAAGATTGAATGTTGCTACTTTAGCTGCAGCACTTACCGTAAAATTCAACATGAAGGATATTTCTTGCTCCGACATTTCCAATATATTGTTAGAAAATGATACATTGACAAAAAATATTCACTCAATGGAAAAATACTCGTGTAATTAAATAATTTAAAAAATGTAAGCATAATTAGTGTATTTTTGTTTGAATTAATAAAAGGTTTTATTTATTTACGTTGTACTTTTTTCTTAAATTTTTTTGTCCTCCTTTTCATTGTAAAAAAAATGGTCACCTTATTTTAGAGACCCCACACAATTCAATATAGACACACGAGATGTTTACTGGTAACACATATTTTTTTTCAAAGTTGTTGTTTGTTGGTCTGCTGTGCAGTAAGTAGACAGTCTACATTATACTATTTGAATGTCTATATATAAATTATAAAATGCACTATTGGTTATACTAGACTGTATTAGAAATCATTGGCTTTCACTGTGAAATTAGATTAGGTCTAACGGTCTAAGTCTAAAGTTAAATCCTGCAGTTTTGGCACCTATATTATTTTGCAGCGAATTAATGATTAATATATATTATATTTTTGCTATTACAGTACTAATTTTTTTAGTTTTTTTAACTTCTAAGGCATTTTTCGGCTCTAAACAATACATAGTTAACATAGTCATAGTCCGAACTCGATACGAACGATAAACTATACAACATTTTTTTGTATCACCCTACTTGCCGAGTTGTCACAGTAAGATGCCAAATAAAATGTTCTCAAGTACAAACAAACAAAATAAGAATCAAACAGTCTAGTAACGAAATAAAAAATTTAATATCAGGTAAAATCTTTATTGATCTTGTAAGAACAATAAAATATATATTGATCTTCTTAGAACAATAAAGTAGATGAATGGTTCCTGGATAATTTTAAAAAAAACTTCTTCAGTAAGTAAATTAATTTTAGCATGGGTAACAAATCTGGCTAGCAAGGTGCTAGATAAACAAAATGAATGTATTTACAAGAGCCACAAAAAATGCCTAAGAAATTTTAAAAACTAAAAAATTAGCGCTGTAATAGTTAAAATATAACATATATTAATGCATTTAATAATTAAAAATGAAATTTCTCAGGAGAAAAGAAAATTAGCAGCGAAATAATATACGTGCCAAAACTGCAGGCTTATCCCGGCCCTTATTTGAAGTCTTAAAAATACAGTACATGTCTAGAATGTTTAGAATTATCATTAATTGTGAAATATTGTTAAATAGGCCTAGGCCTAATTATTTTTCTTCCCTGGTTTTGTGTTTTTTGTTTTTGTTTTAAATAACAAATTTATTAACAATTGAATTAATAACTTAATTTTTGTTTTTTTAGATGTACAATGGAGAAACCAAACTTTCACAAGTTGTTGTATGAAGGATATTTGAAGGCATTTCCCAAGTTTTGTTTTAAATGATTCCCAGATTATTTTGTTTCTTTCCACCATGTAGACCTTAATGCCTTTCTTCCCTTAAAAAATGGCGTCAAGCATTTTACTCAATGACCCCAGTAAGTGGAGCCTATTGCCCCACGGGGCCTTTTACCCTGCTTTACCCTAATGTGTAAACATTTTTGTAAACCCTGTAATCTCTTTTCTGTTTAGTGTAAGCCTTTGTAGTTATGAATTGGAAATATGTCATAAGTTAAAAGTTTATTAAACTTTGTTTTTCTAAACATTTTTCTTTTTATTATTTTTTTTTGGGGGGGGGGTATCAAATGTTGACGTAATTTTATAGGGGGGGTCTCTGGAAGTTTGACAAGTTGTTGACAAGGGGGAGGGGGGGGAGGTAAAAATCGCCAAAAAATTGTTGACGTAATTTATGGACAGCCCCTAAGGCAATTAATTCTAAATTGTAAATAGAACATAAAGATAACTTAATATAAACCTCAGACGTAGGGGAAAACAAGAAATAAAAACTCGCATTAAACTTTTTCGGTATTTTTTTGGCCGTTGCACATCCTTGGGACCTCCTTAACATATTTGCAAAAGACCCGAACCCTCTATCTGCTTTGGTTCAGGAGGAGTTGCAGGATCATGCTTGACAGACATTTGGAATCTATAAACGCAATTTTTCCAAGGGAAATTGAGTTAAAAACACTTTAATTATTCTGTATGCAAGAACAAACACATAAAAGTTCCCGTTCATCCCGTCCGGAATTCGGGCATGGAATAGGTTTCCCAAAGAAACCAGGACAACCAACACTTTATCAACATTTAAAACTCTAATAAAAATGCGAGACTTAAACACAAACCATTGATAAACGTAGGAAGCAATCATATTCTATATAGTAGGAGCGTCTGTAACAGATAAGATAAGAGGACAGTCTTGGAGAAAGAGAGAGATTGAGATAGAAGTTATAGAGTAAGGTATAGACTGGGTGAGCAAGAACATGAAAATAAGTGAAAGAAAGAGGGAGATAGAGGGAGATAGAGGGAGCAGGAACAAGGAAGACGCTCCATAATCGACAGAGAAAGGTGAAGGATGTAGCTGGTGTATATATTTGAGCCGCACACAATTATAGAATTAGGTTAAGTGAAAATGCATTATCATAACACAAACACAAGGTATTGAAAAAAGGCAAGACATGACAGATGACACTGACTGATGACATTCTGACAGATGACTCTGACAGATGTAATGGGAATTTACAAGAATTTGTCTGCAAGACAAGTAGTTTGAAGACATGCAGTCAGAAGTCTCATCTTGCAGACATAATGAATTGACCTAAAGTTTAAAGCAATGGACATAACAAAGTAGACAGATGGTAAAAAGAGAGGGAGGCAGAGAGAGAGAGAGAGAGAGAGAGAGAGAGAGAGAGAGAGGGAGGTAGAGGGAGAAAAAAAAGAGAGTGAGAGAGAGGACGAAGGGAGAGAGATAGAGAGAGATAAACGAGGTATTGAACAAACTTTGAATGCAATCATCATAAAGTAGAAATTTAGCAACATTTATTAGGATAAATGTGTTATGTGGTTTGTGGAAAGGGATGGTGGGTTGGTGGTGGTGGGTTGGTGGTGGTGTGGTCCATAACTCGTGACTAACCGAGGTCCGTACTTATCCCACTGAGATCTGGAGTTCGTCAGCACAAGGGAGACAATAACATCTGACGTTAGTTGGTAAGGGGAGTGAACGAAAGAGGAAAGGTGAGTGTGGAATCTTTAAAAAGACATCTCAAAATTGCTGCATCAAAGCAAAGAATGAGAGAGAGAGTGTGTGTGTGTGTGTGTGTGTGTGTGTGTGTGTGAGAGAGAGAGAGAGAGAGAGAGAGAGAGAGAGAGAGAGAGGAGAGAGAGAGAGAGAGGGAGAGAGAAGGAAAGAGAAAGGGAAGAGGTATAGGGACAGAGATAGACTGCGAGTCACGTACAATGTTTACATGCTGGTATAGGCAGCTAGTAGTATAGCTAACAAGTGCTGCGGGCAGCTAGTAGTATAGCTAACAAGTGCTGTAGGCAGCTAGTAGTATAGCTAACAAGTGCTGCAGGCAGCTAGTAGTATAGCTAACAAGTGCTGTAGGCAGCTAGTAGTATAGCTAGCAAGTGCTGTAGGCAGCTAGTAGTATAGCTAGCAAGTGCTGTAGGCAGCTAGTAGTATAGCTAACAAGTGCTGCAGGCAGCTAGTAGTATAGCTAGCAAGTGCTGCATGTAGGCAGCTAGTAGTATAGCTAACAAGTGCTGCAGGCAGCTAGTAGTATAGCTAGCAAGGGCTGTAGGCAGCTAGTAGTATAGCTAACAAGTGCTGCAGGCAGCTAGTAGTATAGCTAGCAAGGGCTGTAGGGAGGGAAATTCTGCAGACGATTCTCAGATCTAGTCACTCTAGATCTGAGAATCGTCTGCAAAGTTTCCCTCCCTTTGTCGTTTGTAAATACGGCTACATTCAATCTCTTAGTCTTAGTCTTTTTTTGGTCATTTGTAAATACGGCTACATTCATTATCATAGTTTAAATTAGACGTTCTTCTTAATAAAAGAAAAAATACTAATTTGACCATACGTTTCATTTTACAGCCTTCTCAACCCTCAAATAAAACAACCTCTAGACGGGAAACCAAAAGTATGTTTTAAAAAAATGTAGAACGTGCCGACGTCTGAAGACGTCATTTCATGTTCAATTGGGGAGAACTCTCTAACACAACCGTCTGAGTTATTCGACACGTTCGCACCAAAAACACTGCTGACTTAAAAATTATGTCTACATACTAGCCAATATACCCGGCTTTTTCCATGAGTAGATATGGGGCAAAGTAAGTTCTTAGAACTTTAAACTAACAAAATTTTGAGGGTAATGTAAAAAATAAATAAATGTAAAAAATACCAATAGTGAAACTCATTGATATATCCCGATTAGTTTATGCATGGTGAGATTTACAATGTCGAATCAATCATATGTAAAAGATAGGGGCTCCTGGCTTTGATGAAATTCAACTTGTCATATCAATAATCAAAGAAAAGATAAGGGCCCCTGGGTTTGGTAAGAATCACATTTTCATATCAATACTATATTAAAAGATAGCCCCCCCCCTGGCCTTGGTAAGATTCATCTTGTCATATCAATAATCTATTAAAAGACAGGGCCCCTGGCTTTGGTGAGATTTACAGTCACATCCTCTATAATTAATGGCCTTTTCCAATTGTTCAAATGATATTGGAATCGATTTTCTTAGCCATGATCGCGATACTCTGTTTTATGGTGGTATGGATACCAAACCCCGTCGTGTTTACAGTCACGTGATGTAAAGTCACGCTAGGGAACAGACCACACTTCATTTATTGCTTGGCTCAGTGGTGACCTACAGGTAACAACGTCAACAAAGGAAAGTGTCGGACACTCGCTCACACACTCAATAGTAGATACAAGTAGAGACACGCACGCACGACACACACACACACACCCCCCACACACACAGAGAGAGAGAGCAAGACGCACACACAGACCAGCACGCACACACACACACAGACCAATACACACACACACACAGACCAACACGAACACTCAAAAAAAGACGCTTCTACACACACACACACACACACACACACACACACACACACACGCACGCACGCACGCACGCACGCACACACACACACACACACACACACACACACACACACAAACAACTTAGCCATCAGCATTTGTTTAAATGGAAAAGACACAGTGGGAGGGGGGGTGTTAAGAAAATGTATCTTAAATCAACCGTTGAGTGACCCGTTAGTGAGAGCAATTCTCAAATTGTTGTGTACCCGCCACCAACTCGCTGTTCTGTTGCGGTAACAACTGATATAAAAATAATGTATTATACGTAAATGTTATCATAAATATTCATGTGCATTAATTTTTATAATGACTTCACACCAATTGTATCAGAGGGGGTGCTGATGTATAATAAACCTGGGGCGGAGGTTAAACAATGTGCGCACCTTATTTTATAAGATTTGCTTATAATTTATAAGAGAGAGAGGGAGAAAAAGAGAAAGAGAGGGTAGAGAAGTAGAGAGAGAGAGAGAGAGAGAGAGAGAGAGAGAGAAAGGATGTTACAGCAAAACGTAATATTTTCAGAATGGGTTATACTTTATTTGAGTATATAGGAAACTGACGATACATGTACTTTATTGGCGTGAAAGGGAGATTATTACGATACTTTATTTCAGTATAAAGGGAACTATGACGATACATGTACTTTATTGGCGTGAAAGGGAGATTATTACGATACTTTATTTCAGTATAAAGGGAACTATGACGATACATGTACTTTATTGGCGTGAAAGGGAGATTATTACGATACTTTATTTCAGTATAAAGGGAACTATGACGATACATGTACTTTATTGGCGTGAAAGGGAGATTATTACGATACTTTATTTCAGTATAAAGGGAACTATGACGATACATGTACTTTATTGGCGTGAAAGGGAGATTATTACGATACTTTATTTCAGTATAAAGGGAACTATGACGATACATGTACTTTATTGGCTTGAAAGGGAGATTATTACGATACTTTATTTGCGTATAAAGGAAACTATGACGATACATGTACTTTATTGGCGTGAAAGGGAGATTATTACGATACTTTATTTCAGTGGAAAGGGAACTATGACGATACAAGTACTTAATTGGTGTGAAAGGGAGATTATTACGATACTTTATTTCAGTATAAAGGAAGCTATGACGATACAAGTACTTTATCGGCGTGAAAGGGAGATTATTACGATACTTTATTGGCGTGAAAGGGAGACTATGCCGCTCTCCCCCCTGCCCCATCGACCACTTCCAAAACTGACACATTTTACCAAAATATCAGAGCTTCACAAGCAAACCCCCTCCACTATTCCTAACATATCTCTTCACTAACCCATCTCTTCCCTAACCCATCTCTTCCCTAACCCAGCTCTTCCCTAATCCATCTCTTCCCTAACCCATCTCTTCTTGAACACATCTCTCCCCCAACCCATCTCTTCCCTAACCCATCTCTTCCCTAATCCATCTCTTCTTTAACCCATCTCTTCCCCAGCCTACATATGATACCAGCCTCACCTCGACCCCATAAGCCCCTGTAGCAACGAAACCTTTCCCCCCTCACTCCCACCCCTTCCCTCACCAGCTAACATATCGTTTCCATTGTTTGAAACTAAATCATAAAACAAAAACAAAAAACAACCTTGCCTAATCTCATGTGATCTCTGCCACCATTGCATCGACCATTGTAACCGGGAATTTTCTTTGAGATGAGAATGACCCATAATTCCATTGGACTTCAAAGTAAGGGACGAAATGACTCACCTTTCTGACAGTGGCTCAAGGGAGACAATATTTAGTGGCTCAGAGAAATACGATATTTAGTGGCTCAGAGGAAGACAATATTTAGTGGCTCAGAAGGAGACAATATTTAGTGGCTCAGGAGGAGACAATATTTAGTGGCTCAGAAGGAGACAATATTTAGTGGCTCAGAAGGAGACAATATTTAGTGGCTCAGAAGGAGACAATATTTAGTTGCTCAGAAGGAGACAATATTTAGTGGCTCAGAAGGAGACAATATTTAGTGGCTCAGAAGGAGACAATATTTAGTTGCTCAGAAGGAGACAATATTTAGTGGCTCAGAAGGAGACAATATTTAGTGGCTCAGAAGGAGACAATATTTAGTGGCTCAGAAGGAGACAATATTTAGTTGCTCAGAAGGAGACAATATTTAGTGGCTCAGATGGAGACAATATTTAGTTGCTCAGAAGGAGACAATATTTAGTGGCTCAGAAGGAGACAATATTTAGTGGCTCAGAAGGAGACAATATTTAGTTGCTCAGAAGGAGACAATATTTAGTTGCTCAGAAAGAGACAATATTTAGTGGCTCAGAAGGAGACAATATTTAGTGGCTCAGAAGGAGACAATATTTAGTTGCTCAGAAGGAGACAATATTTAGTGGCTCAGAAGGAGACAATATTTAGTGGCTCAGAAGGAGACAATATTTAGTGGCTCAGATGGAGACAATATTTAGTGGCTCAGAGGGAGACAATATTTAGTGGCTCAGAAGGAGACAATATCTAGTGGCTCTAGGGACACAATATCTTGGATCCCTCTTTTCTGCTGGCACTCGGTTACACAATCATTTAGCTGCTTGAAGTTCCCGCTGGTATCGGATTGTTACACATCGAATGTAACTGTTACAATAGGCCCGGTGGTACTCGAATACACCAACTGTAAAAGAGTTGAAGTTCGCCGAGAGCCTTTCAATCCACATGCAATTGAACGGGTCAAAGTTGTCTGCCGGCGGTCGATTACTCATTCTTTGTTTAATGGTTAATTTAGAAACGATACCATTGTCTCGATGTTGAGTGATCGCTGCCATGGGGTAACAATTGTTCGATTGTGTATTTATGAAACCTGCACGTTTTGTTTGGGAAAACAAAACAGTAATAACAGATAGCTATACCAATTGCGCGCTACAATGATCAAAGAGCTATTGTTGTTATAGAGCGAAATGAAATCTACTGGCGCATGCTGACTAGCTTATGAGATTCATTCATCGGTGTGTCCCCATGTGTGACGTGACTTTGGTAAATTGTGTTGCATTTCATAATACTTCTGCGGCGACTTTTCGTCACTTCAGTCCTCTTAACATATATTCAGTCACGACGCACATTCTAGGTCTGTTACGTGTGTTTTGGTTAGGGATGTACCGGATTCAAATTTTTGAAATCCGACCGGAGCCGAAGCCGGAGCCGGATTTTTAAAATTCGTTGGATTCCTGCTTTGCCTGAGCCTGAGCCATTTTATAAATATATATATATATATATACATTAGGGCTCTACCGGCCAGCGGGATTTGACCGGATTTGTGAAGTGAAATCCTGCCGGATCCGGAGCCGGATTTGTAAAACTAGCCGGATTCCAGATTTGCCGCAGCCGAAATCCGGTACACCCCTAGTTTTGGCATAGTGCGCACCCTCGCTTACCATTACTTATGTTTTGGCATAGTGTGCACTCTCATAGACAATTACTTATAATTTTTGGCCTGGTAAATTTTCGCATACTGCTCAGCGCTATTTGGGAATTCTGTCAACGAGGTGAAGAAAATAAATTAAAAAGAGTTCTCACAGTTTCTTTGTCCTTATAGAACTGATGTAAAGATGTCTGACACGCCTACATGTAGTAATGATGTCTCCATCTAGCTTTGCATATATTTTTTTTTAATCTCAGAAGACTTTAGATCCTGGAGATGGAAAGAATATCACACAGAAGACTTAAGATTTTAGAATTCGAAGGAATGTCCTACAGAAGACTTATTCAGATTTTAGAGATTGAAATATCATACAGAATGGGACTGTGATAAAGCTTTTAAATAAAATACAAAATACACAAACAAATTGTGCAATTAAAACAATAAATTTGAGCTTTATTCTAAACTAAAACGACAATGATCCACATGGAAAATAGACTTATAAAACGATTTGGTACGTTGGCTCCATATGGAATTAACCAAATTCACAATTTTACCCAATTGCAGAATCTTTTTCCCGTTGTGGTTTTAACAGTAACTTTAGATACTTCCGCCTTTTTCCTATATCCTGTGTCCTTGTTTGTTTTTGTTTTTCCTTTCATTTTATTTTACATGAATATTTTAAATTATTTTATGATATAATATGTTTTAAGAATTTAAATATATGTAAGTTAATGTAAGTACCTATTTTATGTTATTGTACTGATGAATTCATTCGCCGAAACGTCTATGGGGCCGTCCATAAAGTACGTCACGCTCGGAGGGGGGGGGAGGGGGTCTAAGAAAGTGTGACACTTTGTGACAGGGGGGAGGGGGGTCAGGCCATGTGTGATGTCACACATTTATTATTTTTAGTATTTTTTTCTCTAATTTATATATATTTTTTTTAGTAGAATTTAAATAGCTTTAAAAATAATTTTCAAAAATTTTGTGAAACATTAGAATTAGTTTTATGTCAAAATAGCATTGAAATGCGTATCTCCTGAATGTGTTGTTCATAAATCTGAATTGGATACAGCAGGACTGATATCGAAGGATCAGGAATGGTTTGACAATCATGTTCGCACCAGCCAATATTTCACTCAAATTGTTATTAAATATCAGGACATGAAATGTTGCGACAAAGCACGAAGCTCATGTTTTAACTACCTTAAAGATTCTTCCCTCCTCCAATCCCAATCAACCAAACAAATGATGGACTCAAAGCTTAAGAAAGAGCAGATGCAGATTCTCATAAATTTCCGTCCTTGTTTGTAGCACAAACTCTCAAATTTGATGAAATTATGTTAAGATCAACAGGAGCTTTCAAAGTACAACCATATGATTACCAGCTTATTTGATCGACTTTGCAAAGTATGTCACTCATATTTTGCCTCACAAACAATGTTGAAGAAACATACAGGACAACATAGAGCTCGGGCTCAGGAGAATACGCCCACCCAAACTGTTCAATAATCAACTAAGATAAAACGTATCCGTCCTTTGAGAATCACTTCTAGAAGTCAAAGAGAACCCATGACAGTTATTGCCAGAGGAGAAAATGCACATTCGGAGGCTGTTGAGTGGCTAGATGAGGGCGACTTGATCTGTCTGCAATTATCCTTCCAGGAAACGATGATTGTGAAAGATTGATGTCAGTCGTAACTATGGATGAACACAGATGATGTCCATTGAATATTTTTTTAATGAAATATAATTCATAGGACCATAATAAACAGATTAAATATAGCACAAGAGTTGGTCACATAATTTGTCAATCTAGTCTTTTTTTTGGTCAAATTGTTTTGTTACCTTTTTATTATGTAATTTTAAAAATCCGGCTCCGGCTTCGGTTCCGGCAGGATTTCACTTCATAAATCCGGCTGGCTGGTAGACTTGAGATTTGAGAGATTGAACCAATGTCCTACAGAAGATTTGAGATTTTAGAGATTGAACCAATGTCCTACAGAAGACTTGAGATTTGAGAGATTGAACCAATGTCCTACAGAAGACTTGAGATTTTAGACATTGAAACAATGTCCTACAGAAGACTTGAGATTTTAGAGATTGAACCAATGTCCTACAGAAGACTTGAGATTTTAGAGATTGAACCAATGTCCTACAGAAGACTTGAGATTTTATATTGAACAAATGTCCCACAGAGGACTTGAGATTTTAGAGATTGAACCAATGTCCTACAGCAGACTTGAGATTTTAGAGATTGAACCAATGTCCCACAGAAGATTTGAGATTTTAGAGATTGAACCAATGTCCCACAGAAGACTTGAGATTTTAGAGATTGAACCAATGTCCTACAGAGGACTTGACAAGTCCTGGAAGGAACGAGTGCAAACTTGGTTGGCGGTGTAGGAGCATCGCAAAATCGGCGACTTAATATGGGTGGCATTTTATGGACAGTGTGCACACTTCTGAGGGGTCACCCTGTGATAAAGTCGACAAAAAGGCTGGCGTTTTCTGAAAAATTTCGAGTTACATGTATTATGGTATATCAATGCCATGAAGGAATATGCAATACGATGGGGGACCTCTGAGCTGTTAAAAGGGGTGAGAGGGGGGGTTGTGGAGGTGAATGAGAAGTATGAAACTAGGGAAGTACACGTACAAGTATTTCCTTCAATCAAAATGTTCCGACTAATCTTGATGGAAATAGGACACAACAGAATTTAGCTCGCTATAGCATACCCGTATGTTTATTTATGTGTATCCATGTCTCTCTTTCTTTCTCTTCTTAACTGCCTCTGTCCCTCTACTCTCTCACACTCCCTCAAACATGTCACTCCCTCTATTCTCTCACTCCCTCCACTTTCCGCTTCTAGCCCCTTCTGGCCCCTTCTGACTCCCCCTCCCTCTGACCCTCTCCCTCCTCCTCTCCCTTTCTGTCTCTCGCTCTCTCTCCCCCTCTGTCCCCACTCCCCTACACTTTCTCTGTCAGAAGACGGGTGAAAACGAGGCACGCGTTATTATTACTCCCTCAGCTGACGTCATAAAATTAGCAATTCTCTCCGTCGCAGTCCCCGCCTCATGCCGAAAATGGAGATTAGAAATTCAAGGAACCTCTTGAAATAAGGTCAGCGTTGCTTTGTTAGGGACCGTTGATTGCTTCCCTTGTCCCCAAGTTTGTGATTGAGAGATGTGCATTGCTTCCCTTGTCTCCAAGTTTGTGATTGAGAGATGTGCATTGCTTCCCTGTCTTCAAGTTTGTGACTGAGAAATGTGGATTGCTTCCCTTGTCAGCCTTGTCTCCAAGTTTGTGATTGAGAGATGTGCATTGCTTCCCTGTCTTCAAGTTTGTGACTGAGAGATGTGGATTGCTTCCCTGTCTTCAAGTTTGTGACTGAGAGATGTGGATTGCTTCCCTTGTCTCCGCAGAATTCAAGATGCGAGGCTCAGCATTTAGGATGTGAGGCGCAGAATTCAAGATGTGAGGCGCAGAATTCAAGATGTGAGGCTCAGAATTCAGGATGTGAGGCTCAGAATTCAGGATGTGAGGCTCAGAATTCAGGATGTGAGGCTCAGAATTCAGGATGTGAGGCGCAGAATTCAAGATTTGAGGCGCAGAATTCAAGATGCGAGGCTCAGAATTCAGGATGCGAGGCTCAGAATTCAAGATGCGAGGCTCAGAATTCAGGATGTGAGACTCAGAATTCAGGATGTGAGGCTCAGAATTCAGGATGTGAGGCTCAGAATTCAGGATGTGAGGCTCAGAATTCAAGATGCGAGGCTCAGAATTCAGGATGTGAGGCTCAGAATTCAGGATGTGAGGCTCAGAATTCAGGATGTGAGGCTCAGAATTCAGGATGTGAGGCTCAGAATTCAGGATGTGAGGCGCAGAATTCAAGATTTGAGGCGCAGAATTCAAGATGCGAGGCTCAGAATTCAGGATGCGAGGCTCATAATTCAGGATGCGAGGCTCATAATTCAGGATGTGAGGTTGTTGATCCCGGAAGAGGCCTAGGAAATTATGACGGGAAGCGGATGTTTAAAAGAAGACCAGCGGTGTATCCAGAAATGGCAGCAATTTACTTCACAGTCTGACAAGGTGCCAATTAGGTCGGTCTGGAGAAGCTTGGCAGTAGGCCTGCAATGTCCTAACCTATACGTACGCAATGGCTGGCACTTTTTTTTTGGTTCTTCTTCCGTTGTACCACGCGGATACCCTAATAGGATTCATCAAAACGACTAGACAGGGAGTGCCACAGGGGTCAACAGCTGATGTCTAGACTCTCTAGTGCCAGGCCCCACCGAACACTTGTGTCGCACGCCGTTACAAAACACGATCGATACTCTTAGAATTCTCAGAGTACCCGGTACCACAAGTGTAGGGGGGGGGAGTTGGAAACATCATGGAGTGAAGTGGGTGGTGGTAGGGGTGGGCACGGGCGTGAGGAGTGGCTGTGCGGTGTGCAACGTTTCTGAGTTGGTGCGCAAATGATTGTTACATGGAATGGTGCGCATGGAGTGCATCTTTAGTATAAATACAACATTTATCTTGAAAGTTAACTAACGAACACAATAATTGCAATGTACACATAGAGGCCAGCCGTACACGGGACCCTACGATATGTCAACAATGACATTTTAATCCAGCAATCACAATCCTAGGATATGAACAATGCCAACAATTATTCGCAATCGGGAAACAAAAAAACAAACAAACAAATCTATAAAAAAATTCTTAAAAACAAATAAATATCCAAATACTCATTGAATTAAACGAAGTTTGCTTCCATAGATAATTCGGACGCGAGGGGAGGGTGAGGGCTTATTTTTAAAAATGCACTATCTCATCTTCTATCTCTATCTGTCTCTCTTTTTTCCATCTCTCTTTCTATCCCTTTGCTATCACTCTTCTGTCTCTCTTTCTACCTCTCACTCATGCATTGAAATCACTCTTTCAAAAAAATTATGGGGGAGAAAAAAAAAGCAGTGCTGATTTGATGTGACAAATTGGATTCTTACTTCCGTTAAAAAAAACAATAGCAAGGTTATATTTGCCAGTCTTTCCTGGAACATTTTTTTTGTGTGATTTATTTTAATGACAAACTTAAAATGTACTCATCCTGAAACGTCGCGCAAACTTTAATCTGCGCTTAGTTCGACACAACTGTCAGGACGTGTTATAACCATGGAAGGACTTGTCACAGAGCAATTCATCTGATACCCGCCCAACACGGGGTTTGGATGGGGGGGGGGCTGTGGCAGGTCTGCCTTCAGGCAATGACCCATTCCAACGAACGGGATACCCTCACCTTTAGCCCCGTCGACCTTTAACCCCGTCCGTCAACCCCACCGGACCCGCCACCATTGTTTGAAAGACATGGAGTGTCCTTGACATTCATGATGTCTGCGGCGGTGCAGGGAGGTGCAGGAATGATAATCTCGGAATTCTACAATTCTCTTAATGAAATAACTGTCATCCGGGTCGCTCACGGATAATTGGGCATTAGAGTTGTGGTCGTGCCGTCCCATGATGCAAGTCCCTTTGTTGCCGTATCCACCGTAACACTGTAACGGACAGGGACTCTCAAACCTCTGTTTCTCGATACCCAAACCCCACATCAATATGTGGTATATACCTGATGTCACGTGGTTAATATTGGCGGGGGTTGGTAGACAGGGTGTGTTAGGTCAGGGATTTAATTTATAAATAAAACAACCCCGTAAAAAACAACGTTTTTGACTATAAATCCCTTATATATGAGACATAAACTAAAAGTTTTGATTATCAACATACATAATTCCCGTAATGGATGTAATGCTTCTTGGATGTAAGGCTGTTAGGTTTTATAGTGCGCACCAAAACTTACTGCACCAAATCTAACTCTTTTCGAACGTTCCGCATAAAATTGTTCAATATGATAATAAATGAATCAAATTAAAAAAAAATTTAAAGAATGAACGTTCTGTATTACGTTATTTTTTTTATCTGATGTGTATTTACTTTGAAAACTTCCGTCATTTTTGACGGGTGATACGCTAGTGTTCAATATAATACCCATCGCGCGATAAACATTTACAGACTGAACGTGACTGAACTCGCCTTGCTGTAAAGCACCGGGGATGTGGTCATCGATGGCTGGAGTGAACTCCAGTGACACGTGGATGTAAACAAAAGCAGGCGGCTACATAGAGATAAACTAAAAATGCATTCATTTAATTACGGTACATTCGATCGATCTGAAATTTTGATACAATGCATTGTTAGGTAACACGGGTCTATGTGCAAAATTTCAGCTCGATAGCATCACGGGAAGTGGGCCATTTATGACTTTTGTTTTTCCGCCGGACCGACCAACTGCGAGCCCAATACAGATAAGGACAGTGAAGTTAATATAAGGGATTTAAAAATTTGCATTTGATTAAGACTCGTGACTAGGTCATGTGGAATCCATGGTTGAACTTCATGCATTTGATTGAACTTTGTTGGCATTGACTGTTTTCAATATCTTCAAATTGTGCCAGGACCGGCAACTTAGTGGTTTGTCTGTTTATAATCTCGGAACTTAGTTTTATGTCTCAGAACTTTACTTTATATCTCGGAAATTAGCTTTATGTCTCGGAATTTAGTTTTTATATCTCGAAAATTAATGTTATATCTGTGAGATTACTTTTATATCTCGGAACTTAGTTTTATATCTCGGAATTTAATTTATATCTGGTAACTCAGACGATGTAAACTTTGGCGTACGTATACACTGATTACGAAATAATCACTTAGTGAACATGTTCTAGCGGTAACGCACAAAATAAATCAATTAATTTAAAATTTAAAAAAGTAAAATACATTTAAAAAGTCTTAAGAAATTTAAAAAATAAAAGAACCCAAAAAATTATTTTAACAATTTTAAAAGCCGAACGAAATATTATTGATGGTACTGGAAAGGACGCACACATTTTTTATTTCTTTTTAATTTGAATAGATTTTCCCGGATGAGATATATCGGACAAAAATATGATCAAACGAGTAGATTATGTACTTTGTCTCCGGTCGTAAAATGTCCTAACTAGCTACGCCTCTGGATGTGTTTTATGGTAAATGTTGACTGGTGTGCGCTGTCTGGTGTATGTTGTCTTGTGTCATATGTCGGATGACAGGTTACATTCAATGCCTTCATTCTTTTCCCTTTTTTGACTAAGTTATCACATTTTCATTTCGTAAAGGCAATGTAACCCCCACCCCCCCTTTTTTTTCCTCTGCACATAATGACGTCATCAACACTCTCATAGCAATCTCTCGTGTATTGCCGTATTTATCTCCGCGTTTTCAATTAATTAGAATTTTTTTTTCAACACATAGCTGAGTAAATGAAAACAACAAAAAAAAACCTGCTGTATGTAACATTAGCCTGACAAACGTAACCCCACCCCCCACCCAACCCCCACCCCAAATCCTTCATTACCATTAAATATTTTTTTTTAAATTTATCTTTTGAATTAATATTCACAAAACCATTTCACCAGGCTTTTATATAATATCTTTCGATAAAATCACTGTCCGTTTACAATGAGTGAGAACCTCTGATTTGGGTTCATCATTGGTATTAAAAAAAAACAGTTCAAACATTGCACAGGGGAGAGAACAATTGCTACCAAAATCGGATAACTTCCCTTGGGAAAAGTCCGATCCGAACTGTTTGACGAGGGCTCTTGTCGGACGTAACCTTTATCGGGAGCTCAGCCGGGCATTTTAGTTTTCTGGGTAGTGAGATATTTGTGTGTGTGTGTGTGTGCCCCTTTGAAACACCGTTATATAAACATGGCATTAAACACAGTATCAACATGGCGTCAACATTGTATCAACATTGGGTCAATAATTTATCAATATGGCATCAGCTATTGTATCAACATGGCATCAACATTGTACCAACATGACATCAACATTGAACCAACATGACATCAACATTGATACCAACATGACATCAATATTGAACCAACATGACATCAACATTGAACTCAACATGACATCAACATTGAACCAACATGACATTGTACAACATGACATCAACATTGAACCAACATGACATAAACATTGAACCAACATGACATCAACATTGAATCAACATGACATCAACATTGTATCAACATGACATGAACATTGTACCAACATGACATCAACATTGAATCAACATGACATCAACATTGTACCAACATGACATCAACATTGTATCAACATGACATCAACATTGTACCAACATGACATCAACATTGAACCAACATGACATCAACATTGAACAACATGACATTGTACCAACATGACATCAACATTGAACCAACATGACATCAACATTGAACCAACATGACATCAACATTGTATCAACATGACATCAACATTGTATCAACATGACATCAACATTGTACCAACATGACATCAACATTGTATCAACATGACATCAACATTGTATCAACATGACATCAACATTGTATCAACATGACATCAACATTGTATCAACATGACATCAACATTGTACCAACATGACATCAACATTGTATCAACATGACATCAACATTGTATCAACATGACATCAACATTGTATCAACATGACATCAACATTGTACCAACATGACATCAACATTGTATCAACATGACATCAACATTGTATCAACATGACATCAACATTGAACCAACATGACATCAACATTGAATCAACATGACATCAACATTGTACCAACATGACATCAACATTGAATCAACATGACATCAACATTGTATCAACATGACATCAACATTGTATCAACATGACATCAACATTGTATCAACATGACATCAACATTGTATCAACATGACATCAACATTGTATCAACATGACATCAACATTGTATCAACATGACATCAACATTGTATCAACATGACATCAACATTGTACCAACATGACATCAACATTGTATCAACATGACATCAACATTGTACCAACATGACATCAACATTGATCAACATGACATCAACATTGAATCAACATGACATCAACATTCTACCAACACGGCAAATCATTACCACTTCAACTCGCTGTTAGCGCCCAAAGATTTATTTATTTATTTATTATTTTTTTTTGAGAGGGGGGCTGGGGGGGGGGTAAAGAAGAAATGTTTGAGCTCGTGGATTAAATACGCAGACTAAAGGTTGTCCCTTTCATGGTTGTCAGTTCCATGGTTGCCAGGTCCACAGTTGGCTCATCACACAAATCACACACACACATACACACACACAGGCACGCACATACATATTCATGCGACACACCAGCAAAACCAACCACAAAAAAAATCATAGAAAGATATTGTTGAACTCTATAATCTATAATGATAGCAAGATTGGTAGAATGAAGGAATAGGTATGAGTAAATCATAGAAAGATATTGTTGAACTCTATAATCTATAATGATAGCAAGATTGGTAGAATGAAGGAATAGGTATGAGTAAATCATAGAAAGATATTGTTGAACTCTATAATCTATAATGATAGCAAGATTGGTAGAATGAAGGAATAGGTATGAGTAAATCATAGAAAGATATTGTTGAACTCTATAATCTATAATGATAGCAAGATTGGTAGAATGAAGGAATAGGTATGAGTAAATCATAGAAAGATATTGTTGAACTCTATAATCTATAATGATAGCAAGATTGGTAGAATGAAGGAATAGGTATGAGTAAATCATAGAAAGATATTGTTGAACTCTATAATCTATAATGATAGCAAGATTGGTAGAATGAAGGAATAGGTATGAGTAAATCATAGAAAGATATTGTTGAACTCTATAATCTATAATGATAGCAAGATTGGTAGAATGAAGGAATAGGTATGAGTAAATCATAGAAAGATATTGTTGAACTCTATAATCTATAATGATAGCAAGATTGGTAGAATGAAGGAATAGGTATGAGTAAATCATAGAAAGATATTGTTGAACTCTATAATCTATAATGATAGCAAGATTGGTAGAATGAAGGAATAGGTATGAGTAAATCATAGAAAGATATTGTTGAACTCTATAATCTATAATGATAGCAAGATTGGTAGAATGAAGGAATAGGTATGAGTAAATCATAGAAAGATATTGTTGAACTCTATAATCTATAATGATAGCAAGATTGGTAGAATGAAGGAATAGGTATGAGTAAATCATAGAAAGATATTGTTGAACTCTATAATCTATAATGATAGCAAGATTGGTAGAATGAAGGAATAGGTATGAGTAAATCATAGAAAGATATTGTTGAACTCTATAATCTATAATGATAGCAAGATTGGTAGAATGAAGGAATAGGTATGAGTAAATCATAGAAAGATATTGTTGAACTCTATAATCTATAATGATAGCAAGATTGGTAGAATGAAGGAATAGGTATGAGTAAATCATAGAAAGATATTGTTGAACTCTATAATCTATAATGATAGCAAGATTGGTAGAATGAAGGAATAGGTATGAGTAAATCATAGAAAGATATTGTTGAACTCTATAATCTATAATGATAGCAAGATTGGTAGAATGAAGGAATAGGTATGAGTAAATCATAGAAAGATATTGTTGAACTCTATAATCTATAATGATAGCAAGATTGGTAGAATGAAGGAATAGGTATGAGTAAATCATAGAAAGATATTGTTGAACTCTATAATCTATAATGATAGCAAGATTGGTAGAATGAAGGAATAGGTATGAGTAAATCATAGAAAGATATTGTTGAACTCTATAATCTATAATGATAGCAAGATTGGTAGAATGAAGGAATAGGTATGAGTAAATCATAGAAAGATATTGTTGAACTCTATAATCTATAATGATAGCAAGATTGGTAGAATGAAGGAATAGGTATGAGTAAATCATAGAAAGATATTGTTGAACTCTATAATCTATAATGATAGCAAGATTGGTAGAATGAAGGAATAGGTATGAGTAAATCATAGAAAGATATTGTTGAACTCTATAATCTATAATGATAGCAAGATTGGTAGAATGAAGGAATAGGTATGAGTAAATCATAGAAAGATATTGTTGAACTCTATAATCTATAATGATAGCAAGATTGGTAGAATGAAGGAATAGGTATGAGTAAATCATAGAAAGATATTGTTGAACTCTATAATCTATAATGATAGCAAGATTGGTAGAATGAAGGAATAGGTATGAGTAAATCATAGAAAGATATTGTTGAACTCTATAATCTATAATGATAGCAAGATTGGTAGAATGAAGGAATAGGTATGAGTAAATCATAGAAAGATATTGTTGAACTCTATAATCTATAATGATAGCAAGATTGGTAGAATGAAGGAATAGGTATGAGTAAATCATAGAAAGATATTGTTGAACTCTATAATCTATAATGATAGCAAGATTGGTAGAATGAAGGAATAGGTATGAGTAAATCATAGAAAGATATTGTTGAACTCTATAATCTATAATGATAGCAAGATTGGTAGAATGAAGGAATAGGTATGAGTAAATCATAGAAAGATATTGTTGAACTCTATAATCTATAATGATAGCAAGATTGGTAGAATGAAGGAATAGGTATGAGTAAATCATAGAAAGATATTGTTGAACTCTATAATCTATAATGATAGCAAGATTGGTAGAATGAAGGAATAGGTATGAGTAAATCATAGAAAGATATTGTTGAACTCTATAATCTATAATGATAGCAAGATTGGTAGAATGAAGGAATAGGTATGAGTAAATCATAGAAAGATATTGTTGAACTCTATAATCTATAATGATAGCAAGATTGGTAGAATGAAGGAATAGGTATGAGTAAATCATAGAAAGATATTGTTGAACTCTATAATCTATAATGATAGCAAGATTGGTAGAATGAAGGAATAGGTATGAGTAAATCATAGAAAGATATTGTTGAACTCTATAATCTATAATGATAGCAAGATTGGTAGAATGAAGGAATAGGTATGAGTAAATCATAGAAAGATATTGTTGAACTCTATAATCTATAATGATAGCAAGATTGGTAGAATGAAGGAATAGGTATGAGTAAATCATAGAAAGATATTGTTGAACTCTATAATCTATAATGATAGCAAGATTGGTAGAATGAAGGAATAGGTATGAGTAAATCATAGAAAGATATTGTTGAACTCTATAATCTATAATGATAGCAAGATTGGTAGAATGAAGGAATAGGTATGAGTAAATCATAGAAAGATATTGTTGAACTCTATAATCTATAATGATAGCAAGATTGGTAGAATGAAGGAATAGGTATGAGTAAATCATAGAAAGATATTGTTGAACTCTATAATCTATAATGATAGCAAGATTGGTAGAATGAAGGAATAGGTATGAGTAAATCATAGAAAGATATTGTTGAACTCTATAATCTATAATGATAGCAAGATTGGTAGAATGAAGGAATAGGTATGAGTAAATCATAGAAAGATATTGTTGAACTCTATAATCTATAATGATAGCAAGATTGGTAGAATGAAGGAATAGGTATGAGTAAATCATAGAAAGATATTGTTGAACTCTATAATCTATAATGATAGCAAGATTGGTAGAATGAAGGAATAGGTATGAGTAAATCATAGAAAGATATTGTTGAACTCTATAATCTATAATGATAGCAAGATTGGTAGAATGAAGGAATAGGTATGAGTAAATCATAGAAAGATATTGTTGAACTCTATAATCTATAATGATAGCAAGATTGGTAGAATGAAGGAATAGGTATGAGTAAATCATAGAAAGATATTGTTGAACTCTATAATCTATAATGATAGCAAGATTGGTAGAATGAAGGAATAGGTATGAGTAAATCATAGAAAGATATTGTTGAACTCTATAATCTATAATGATAGCAAGATTGGTAGAATGAAGGAATAGGTATGAGTAAATCATAGAAAGATATTGTTGAACTCTATAATCTATAATGATAGCAAGATTGGTAGAATGAAGGAATAGGTATGAGTAAATCATAGAAAGATATTGTTGAACTCTATAATCTATAATGATAGCAAGATTGGTAGAATGAAGGAATAGGTATGAGTAAATCATAGAAAGATATTGTTGAACTCTATAATCTATAATGATAGCAAGATTGGTAGAATGAAGGAATAGGTATGAGTAAATCATAGAAAGATATTGTTGAACTCTATAATCTATAATGATAGCAAGATTGGTAGAATGAAGGAATAGGTATGAGTAAATCATAGAAAGATATTGTTGAACTCTATAATCTATAATGATAGCAAGATTGGTAGAATGAAGGAATAGGTATGAGTAAATCATAGAAAGATATTGTTGAACTCTATAATCTATAATGATAGCAAGATTGGTAGAATGAAGGAATAGGTATGAGTAAATCATAGAAAGATATTGTTGAACTCTATAATCTATAATGATAGCAAGATTGGTAGAATGAAGGAATAGGTATGAGTAAATCATAGAAAGATATTGTTGAACTCTATAATCTATAATGATAGCAAGATTGGTAGAATGAAGGAATAGGTATGAGTAAATCATAGAAAGATATTGTTGAACTCTATAATCTATAATGATAGCAAGATTGGTAGAATGAAGGAATAGGTATGAGTAAATCATAGAAAGATATTGTTGAACTCTATAATCTATAATGATAGCAAGATTGGTAGAATGAAGGAATAGGTATGAGTAAATCATAGAAAGATATTGTTGAACTCTATAATCTATAATGATAGCAAGATTGGTAGAATGAAGGAATAGGTATGAGTAAATCATAGAAAGATATTGTTGAACTCTATAATCTATAATGATAGCAAGATTGGTAGAATGAAGGAATAGGTATGAGTAAATCATAGAAAGATATTGTTGAACTCTATAATCTATAATGATAGCAAGATTGGTAGAATGAAGGAATAGGTATGAGTAAATCATAGAAAGATATTGTTGAACTCTATAATCTATAATGATAGCAAGATTGGTAGAATGAAGGAATAGGTATGAGTAAATCATAGAAAGATATTGTTGAACTCTATAATCTATAATGATAGCAAGATTGGTAGAATGAAGGAATAGGTATGAGTAAATCATAGAAAGATATTGTTGAACTCTATAATCTATAATGATAGCAAGATTGGTAGAATGAAGGAATAGGTATGAGTAAATCATAGAAAGATATTGTTGAACTCTATAATCTATAATGATAGCAAGATTGGTAGAATGAAGGAATAGGTATGAGTAAATCATAGAAAGATATTGTTGAACTCTATAATCTATAATGATAGCAAGATTGGTAGAATGAAGGAATAGGTATGAGTAAATCATAGAAAGATATTGTTGAACTCTATAATCTATAATGATAGCAAGATTGGTAGAATGAAGGAATAGGTATGAGTAAATCATAGAAAGATATTGTTGAACTCTATAATCTATAATGATAGCAAGATTGGTAGAATGAAGGAATAGGTATGAGTAAATCATAGAAAGATATTGTTGAACTCTATAATCTATAATGATAGCAAGATTGGTAGAATGAAGGAATAGGTATGAGTAAATCATAGAAAGATATTGTTGAACTCTATAATCTATAATGATAGCAAGATTGGTAGAATGAAGGAATAGGTATGAGTAAATCATAGAAAGATATTGTTGAACTCTATAATCTATAATGATAGCAAGATTGGTAGAATGAAGGAATAGGTATGAGTAAATCATAGAAAGATATTGTTGAACTCTATAATCTATAATGATAGCAAGATTGGTAGAATGAAGGAATAGGTATGAGTAAATCATAGAAAGATATTGTTGAACTCTATAATCTATAATGATAGCAAGATTGGTAGAATGAAGGAATAGGTATGAGTAAATCATAGAAAGATATTGTTGAACTCTATAATCTATAATGATAGCAAGATTGGTAGAATGAAGGAATAGGTATGAGTAAATCATAGAAAGATATTGTTGAACTCTATAATCTATAATGATAGCAAGATTGGTAGAATGAAGGAATAGGTATGAGTAAATCATAGAAAGATATTGTTGAACTCTATAATCTATAATGATAGCAAGATTGGTAGAATGAAGGAATAGGTATGAGTAAATCATAGAAAGATATTGTTGAACTCTATAATCTATAATGATAGCAAGATTGGTAGAATGAAGGAATAGGTATGAGTAAATCATAGAAAGATATTGTTGAACTCTATAATCTATAATGATAGCAAGATTGGTAGAATGAAGGAATAGGTATGAGTAAATCATAGAAAGATATTGTTGAACTCTATAATCTATAATGATAGCAAGATTGGTAGAATGAAGGAATAGGTATGAGTAAATCATAGAAAGATATTGTTGAACTCTATAATCTATAATGATAGCAAGATTGGTAGAATGAAGGAATAGGTATGAGTAAATCATAGAAAGATATTGTTGAACTCTATAATCTATAATGATAGCAAGATTGGTAGAATGAAGGAATAGGTATGAGTAAATCATAGAAAGATATTGTTGAACTCTATAATCTATAATGATAGCAAGATTGGTAGAATGAAGGAATAGGTATGAGTAAATCATAGAAAGATATTGTTGAACTCTATAATCTATAATGATAGCAAGATTGGTAGAATGAAGGAATAGGTATGAGTAAATCATAGAAAGATATTGTTGAACTCTATAATCTATAATGATAGCAAGATTGGTAGAATGAAGGAATAGGTATGAGTAAATCATAGAAAGATATTGTTGAACTCTATAATCTATAATGATAGCAAGATTGGTAGAATGAAGGAATAGGTATGAGTAAATCATAGAAAGATATTGTTGAACTCTATAATCTATAATGATAGCAAGATTGGTAGAATGAAGGAATAGGTATGAGTAAATCATAGAAAGATATTGTTGAACTCTATAATCTATAATGATAGCAAGATTGGTAGAATGAAGGAATAGGTATGAGTAAATCATAGAAAGATATTGTTGAACTCTATAATCTATAATGATAGCAAGATTGGTAGAATGAAGGAATAGGTATGAGTAAATCATAGAAAGATATTGTTGAACTCTATAATCTATAATGATAGCAAGATTGGTAGAATGAAGGAATAGGTATGAGTAAATCATAGAAAGATATTGTTGAACTCTATAATCTATAATGATAGCAAGATTGGTAGAATGAAGGAATAGGTATGAGTAAATCATAGAAAGATATTGTTGAACTCTATAATCTATAATGATAGCAAGATTGGTAGAATGAAGGAATAGGTATGAGTAAATCATAGAAAGATATTGTTGAACTCTATAATCTATAATGATAGCAAGATTGGTAGAATGAAGGAATAGGTATGAGTAAATCATAGAAAGATATTGTTGAACTCTATAATCTATAATGATAGCAAGATTGGTAGAATGAAGGAATAGGTATGAGTAAATCATAGAAAGATATTGTTGAACTCTATAATCTATAATGATAGCAAGATTGGTAGAATGAAGGAATAGGTATGAGTAAATCATAGAAAGATATTGTTGAACTCTATAATCTATAATGATAGCAAGATTGGTAGAATGAAGGAATAGGTATGAGTAAATCATAGAAAGATATTGTTGAACTCTATAATCTATAATGATAGCAAGATTGGTAGAATGAAGGAATAGGTATGAGTAAATCATAGAAAGATATTGTTGAACTCTATAATCTATAATGATAGCAAGATTGGTAGAATGAAGGAATAGGTATGAGTAAATCATAGAAAGATATTGTTGAACTCTATAATCTATAATGATAGCAAGATTGGTAGAATGAAGGAATAGGTATGAGTAAATCATAGAAAGATATTGTTGAACTCTATAATCTATAATGATAGCAAGATTGGTAGAATGAAGGAATAGGTATGAGTAAATCATAGAAAGATATTGTTGAACTCTATAATCTATAATGATAGCAAGATTGGTAGAATGAAGGAATAGGTATGAGTAAATCATAGAAAGATATTGTTGAACTCTATAATCTATAATGATAGCAAGATTGGTAGAATGAAGGAATAGGTATGAGTAAATCATAGAAAGATATTGTTGAACTCTATAATCTATAATGATAGCAAGATTGGTAGAATGAAGGAATAGGTATGAGTAAATCATAGAAAGATATTGTTGAACTCTATAATCTATAATGATAGCAAGATTGGTAGAATGAAGGAATAGGTATGAGTAAATCATAGAAAGATATTGTTGAACTCTATAATCTATAATGATAGCAAGATTGGTAGAATGAAGGAATAGGTATGAGTAAATCATAGAAAGATATTGTTGAACTCTATAATCTATAATGATAGCAAGATTGGTAGAATGAAGGAATAGGTATGAGTAAATCATAGAAAGATATTGTTGAACTCTATAATCTATAATGATAGCAAGATTGGTAGAATGAAGGAATAGGTATGAGTAAATCATAGAAAGATATTGTTGAACTCTATAATCTATAATGATAGCAAGATTGGTAGAATGAAGGAATAGGTATGAGTAAATCATAGAAAGATATTGTTGAACTCTATAATCTATAATGATAGCAAGATTGGTAGAATGAAGGAATAGGTATGAGTAAATCATAGAAAGATATTGTTGAACTCTATAATCTATAATGATAGCAAGATTGGTAGAATGAAGGAATAGGTATGAGTAAATCATAGAAAGATATTGTTGAA
>CALYLW010000734.1:214250-632622 GCA_944989445.1 Ampullaceana balthica | reverse complement strand
GGGATCTTTAGTATCTTATCTTATCTTATCTTATCTGTTTACAGACGCTCCTTCTATACAGAAGATTATTGCGTCCTACGCTTATCTATGGTTTGTGTTTAGTCCTGCATTTTTATTAGAGATTTAAATGTTGATAAAGTGTTGGTTTTCCTGGATTCTTCAGGCAACCCATTCCACGCCCGAATTCCGGACGGGAAGAAGGAAAACTTGTATGTGTTTGTTCTTGCATACGGAATAAGAAAGGTGTTTTTATCCTTATGTCTATCTGAGGGTTGTATTAAGTTATCTTTGTGTTGTATTTCTAAATTAGAATTAATTGCTTTATGTATGATTAATACTTTGCTCTTGGTTCTTCTATCCTCTAGTGTTTCAAGGTTTAATGATTTAACTAATGGTGTTACTCTTGTCAGTTTCGAATATTCTCCAGTAATGAATCTGGCAGCTCTTTTTTGAATTTGTTCTAGTTTATCAATGTTTTCTTTGGTGGATGGGTCCCATACAGAAGATGCATATTCTAGTGCAGGTCTCACCAAAGTGAGGTAGCATTTTAGTTTTATATCTCTATTACATTTGTTAAAGTTCCTTTTTATAAAGCCTAAGGTTTTGTTTGATTTTTTAATAACTTCATTGACATGGGGATTCCATGATAGTTTCTCATTTATTAAGACTCCTAAAGTATACTTTATATATACGCTCCCTCAGGTTGACAAAATATATTAAATGGTCCAATCGTTTTGAATAAAAGTCACTTGGTTAAAATTTCAATTTTCGAGTAGTGTTTTTTAACAATTTAGTTCACTCCATTAATCCAAAATTGCAATTATCAAACTCTTCACACAATGAATGGATAAAATTCAGTTCCTTTATTTATAATTCACACTTCATAATTAATAGTCCATAGCTTCTCAGTTCAATATTATGTTTACAAATATTTCCTGGAATCAACTAGTTGTGAGCTTGTTGACGTCACGACCTATATATGTTCACCGTGTGTTGCAGTACAGTAAGCCTGTACGACCCAGATTCTAGCACTGTTTATTTTTAGAACCAACTTGCTTGCTCACGTAGAACAAACTAGGCGACCTAGTTGTATATACCGCACGACGTGAACATGCGCGTTTTATACCTCCATCTTGAAATATTCGTGTATTTTCATTGAACCACAAAATTTTATTCACATCTCCTTACGAACTTGAATATTCACAAAATACGATAGCTGCTAATATTACTTCTTTTAATGAATACTTTCCTTTTTTGGAAATATCCAATACTTATTATTTCCACGAAACCTCCTTCTTAAAATCTCTTGTACTGTGTTCACATAGAACATTTACTTCTGCACCAATGTAACTGTTATACTTTATAACTCTTTTTATGTAGGCGTTCTCACAGTATATAATCTTGTGCACAATAATCCACTTAAGAACTTGTTTCAATAAAACAACTTTAATATTTATACTTTGTACACATAAATATCATTTGAGGTTATACAATGTAGAAATCTTGAGGCATACACACATTCACGTCCTTCCCTCACGGAAGTCCCACAGACAACTGTCTCGCCCAAGCCTTTCGACCAATGGGGAAGCTCTTCTGTTCCCACGTTTATCACTCACGTGACCTTACGTCACAACTTACGTCACAAGTCATGTTAATCACACGTGACACATGGATGGTGTAGCGGTCATGGCGGTAACAATTATGCTGCATTTCGAACGGGTTCAAAATTTTGAAGGGTACTCTGGCAGCATTTTCATCAATATTGACAGCCCTAGTCTGAAATCCAGACAGTAAGAATGATAATTAATACATTGTATAAAACTTGTATGCCGTCAGTCTTACGAATTATAGAAACACACAGTTCAATAAAAAATTTAAATGTTTAACATTTTTATACCTTATTGCCGGTGTGACGAAATAAAGTCTCCCCCAAAATAAAGTATCTCCCCCCCCCGCCAAGAGAGTTTATTTTAAAACAAAGTTGCTCATGGAGACCTTGTTTTAAAATAAAGTATCCGGGTTTAAAATTAAAATAAATAATCCCCTTAATTATTGGAAATTATAAATAATTGTTTTATTACATGTCATGACTTACAATATATTTTGAATGTGTACTACATGCATTTGTGTATGATTATTTAACAGTTCAACAATCATAAGCTTAGTCAGTCAAAAGTCAAAGCAGAAGTGGACTTTGTTGTGTGTGCTCAGTCGTTTTAATATTTGATTGATTTTATCACGGGTAAATATATTGAAAAATATTAAATAAGCGTAGTGAGCTTTCAGTAAAATATAAGATTTTAAATTTGATATGCAAAATATAGCACACGTTTCGGTAAAACTATTAAACGGATTAATATACTATTTAAGTGGATGCCGCCTCACAAGACACTGCATATGCCGTAGAGTTTTTAAAAAAAAAGGTTATCAGGTCATAGGTTCAACATGTCAGTTGAGTAGACTGCTTTATCCCGTTCCGATACTTAATTGGGGCACTCCCACCCCTTTTCCCCCGAATTCAACAGTGGATATTTTAAATGTTAAAATTGAGTCTACTGAAATTGTAGGCCTATACTCTAGATAGTGAGAACTGTTTGATACCAACAACTGCGTGTGGGCCAATGTGTGCAGTGAAAAAATAATGCAAGTAATTAATCCATTTTTCAAAATTTGTTACGCCCCTGACGGGTGTCAAACAGTGGTGTCCTCAACCCCCTCATATCTCTCTACACCTACGCCGCTACAATAAATAGTATTAAAATAAACAGATAATACAAATGTAATTATTCGTTATTATTTTGTTTGTGAGTGATCTCGTTGCGTTATATTGCAAGTGTTTTTTGTTGTTGTTGTTGTTTTGTCGTGGGGGGGGGGCGGATTTATTTTGGGGGAGACATTATTTTACAGGGAAGGGGAGAATTTATTTTAATCGAGAGGAACAATTTTTCTCCCTCGGGGAATTTTATTTTTAAAATAGATCGTCCGGGGTGAGACTCTGTATGGGGGAGGATTTCTTTTGCAACACCGGCAAGTTTTGTTAAAATTATATTATAACGTCTATAATATTTACATAGCAGAATACTTACTGGTGTATTGCAATAACATTGAAAATTTATAAAAATACGTAATTTTTTGCAGGGTACTTTTCCAAGTCTGTATTGTGTATCCTTAGTTTGCATTGTGTTGATGTAGCCATAGCAACACCTCTTTCATCCTGTTATTCCAGTAGAGATAGTTTTTTAAAAAATGTCAACAAGGAGGACCAGATTCTACTAAAGAGTTAAGGAGGTTTCTTCAATTGTATAGAAACGTGAGAAAGTTTACAACTGTTACCATACCAAGCCATACCTCATGAACGTTTGACGTTTACTTGTAACACTGATCACTGAACCGAAGAGAACGAAACTATCAACAAAAGTAAAATAACACTTAAGCAAGGTAGCAACATTTAGATTGATGATAAGTGCTACGGTAGTTAAAAGTAAAACGGGGATTAAAATACTTTTCAATAGATAGGGATAGAGTTAGGCTAGGGTTTGGGGTTAGGTAAGGGTTAGATTTAGGTTTAGGTTTCGGATCGGCCCTGCTGAGGAGGTCAAGAATCCTAATTTTTGCCGTCGTGTTACATCTCAATCTCATTATCATTAAACACTTAATATTAAACAACAATTTTCTACCACAGGAAATGGCAACAACGGAATACTGTTTACAATTTAATAACGTCTTACTACATGAAGTGTATGTTTTTATTCATGATGAACCTACACTTACTTGGTGTATAGTAAACTAGTCTTCATAAACTAATTACTTGTGGTTTCAAACTGATCGCTGGTGCTTGTAAAAGCAGCGATGGTTTTTTTATATAATTTAATACTTGAAATAGACACTGATAAAAAGTGTCCACCATAGAGCTTAGCATAGAAACTGTCTCTCCTCAATACCTAAGTTCCTTATGTTTACATTTTTACATTGTAAGTAATGAAATCGAAGTCAGGTATAAATCAGGAAGTTTAAAGTCCAGAAAAGCAATTTACAAATATCAATGCAAGGCTACACACTCGACTTTGGCCTATATCGTCTTTGCTTACAGTCTATTCCACGGCTCAGAGGCTCAAACAAAGAGGTACGTGAATATTTATTTGTATGTTTTCCGATAGCTATTGAGTAAGTGGCGGCTTTATTTAGATAATCCTACAATGGAATGATCTTTGATAATAAATTAATCAATTGAAATCTCAATAGTGAAATACACGTGTATATATTTATGTTAAATGTTAGTATGGCTCTTTTAAACTTAAGTTACAAAAACAATTAAGGTTAAAAAAGTAAAGGGACAACAGTTCATATGTCTTCAATATGTCACATGTGATTCTCAAACGTGGGTTATACACATAAATTGCGTTTATCCCTTAGAAATTAAGCAAAACTATGACAATGAAGATGGGAATCGTGTTTTTTAATTTGTTTTTGTTTTTTTACAAGTTTCCTCCTACGAGAAAATGAATTTAAAAGAGTACTAACAAAGATATTTGATCAACAAAAATATTTTATAACGTAAAGTAATAAGGAGAACAAAGAATTGTTTTGTGTAATCTAAATTTATCGAAGTTAATAACTCTGTCTGTTTGTAGGTTAGTTCATTAGTCTGCGTCTATTGTTGTCAACCCGATGGTAAAGACGTTTGAAATTTTGAACACACTGAAGTTAATATTTTTAAAAAAGGTATTATGTAAAATGTATGCATTAATTAAAAAGGCTTTATTTTGATTCGATGACCATTCAATTAAATTTCATAATCTGGGAATCAAAGCTTACTCTACATTGATAAATAATAAAACAATAGTCATCTCCCCTACAATGATTTCATTCTTATCATTCACCTCCCCTATTTGAATTTGTGACTGATTACTATATGGCGTTATACTCTGAGTTGAAGCAAATAAATGTGTTGTAAATTGTAAATGTCAGGACGTTGGTCAATGCATTAAACTAGTTAGGGGTCGTCCATAAAGTACGTCACACTATTTTTGACCATTTTTAACTCCCCCTACCCCCCTGTCACAAACTGTCACAAATCTTGGAAACACTAAAGTACGTCATACTTTCGAACAAAAATTGTTATTTTTATTAACAAATAATTAAAATTTAATATAAAACACCGTGACGTCACACATAGCCGGACCCCCCTCCCCCCTGTCACAAACTGTTACACTATTACACCCCCTCCCCCCTCTGGAGCGTTTATGGACGGCCCCTTACAATCTAAGTTGGAGTTTAAAAATAAAGCAAAAACAATTTAAGTTCAAACTAATTTTGCCACAGTTCGTACTGACTTACACTGGGCTACTACTCACATCGATAATGGACTGTCAAAGCTATTCCTTGAAGGTGAAGCTTATTATTTTACTAAAAACTAGATACGACCCGCGCATACGCTACAGACTACGTGAAGGGGAGAGGGCAGAAAGGATATAAACAGCAGCGCGAAGAAATGAAAACATCGCGAGTGAGCGTCGGGGAAGTGTTGTGGGGTGGGGGGATGGCCAACGAATTGTTGGTCGCAGATATGCGCACTTTGGTTGTTTTTAACTGCCCCCCGCCCCTACCCAGCGCTACCCTAGGTAAGATAGGCTGTGATTTGCAGACCCTAGCGAGGGTCATTTGTCATACTTATTTGAACTCTGCTTTTTCTTGTTCTGGTGAATTATATCAATACAGATATTTTGTGAAACGTAAGACTATTAAAATAAATATCAGTGTAAAAATGGTTTTGATATATAACTATCTATTGTCACATCTTCTGAATAATATTTTCACTGGTTCGTAAAGACTAGTAATTTTAAAAAAAAACAATGTTATGTTATTTTGACGTTTAAATCAATTTGATCTATCTTTTAATCTAAAAAATATATATAGATTTTCATATTACATTTTTAATTTATAATCAGTCGTTTTTAAAATTGTTCGCATTTTTTAAATACTAATTTCTAACACAACTTTAAACCTTACTGGGCCACCTATTTTCAACCAACATATTTACATTACATTTGAATTATGAATGAAAATGTCGTAGCAACTAATAAAATAATTAAATTTACTTATAAATGTAAGAATAAACAATGATTGAAAATCGTTACAAAACGAGTTAATACATTTTATTTTCAAAAGGTTGCACCTGATTTCTGACCTCATAAATTTTGCGGTTTGAAATGAATAGCAAATATTGGTCATGAATATATTTTTTTAACGCAATTTCCCTTGGGAACTGCGTTTATACATTTGAAAAGTCTTTGCAGTCTGTTCGAGCTTGCACATGCAACTCCTCCTGAACCATACCAGATAGAGGGTTCGGTTCTTTTGCAAATGTGCAAAACCCGAAAAAAATAATTATTTTGTCAATTTCTCGCCAACCATAACATCTATTCGGTTGAAACAAACGCCAAACAATAGCTAATAATATTTAGAACAATGTTGGAGAAGGAATTTTTGAAAAATTTATTTTCGTTCGACTCCCGCAATTTTAGAAGCAATTTGTTTAATTTCAAAATTATTGATTTTAAATGACTTTTAATGTAATCTAGAACAGTGTCTCTCAAAGTGGTGGTCCGCGGACAGGTACCGTCCTTGAACCATCAGCCGCAGGTCTGCTGAAGTTATCAAAAATGAAAAATAAATCTAATTATAATCTTTAACTTCTCCTTAATTTTAGAGCCAACAAGAGAATGTATCAATTTGTCAACACACGTAGCTTGCTAGTACATCAAAGCGCCTGTGATCTAACCGCCGGCTCTCTTGTGGGTTGCCTTTCGGTCAATTTGGCAATTCTGATTGTATATGTGTGATATCAATATAAGGATGACTTGATGGAATAGTATTTCTTTTCTACATTATTACAAACAAATACAGCTAGTTCTTTAATATTCAAGACCACTCACCATTACATTTTGGGAAAATGTCAGATAGAATGTCAATAATGTGTTGGTGTGTGTACGGATGGCGCTGCGGCCATGACTGGGCGGTGTTCCGGAGTTGTAAACAAGATTAAGGAATTAGCACCAGAGTGAAGTTAACCCACTGTTTTATTCACCGTGAAAGTTTAGCCACAAACAAATGTCAACAGAACCAAATAACGTGCTCAGTAGTGTAATAACTATTATAATTTTTTTTCACAACGAAACTGAAACCACTTACATTCGAGGAAAAATTGTATGTGCAGATAACATTAGCAACATTTTTTTTAAATTGAAAAAAGTTCCCCTACCTGTTTATTTTGTTTTGTTCACCCATAGCGCTGTTTGACTAGCACTGTTCAGCGAAGTTGTAACAATTGAGAACTAAGTCAAGGCAAATGCTTTAAATTCAATATTATTTGCTGCAATATGTGATGAAATTGGTGCGGAACACAAACAAATCTTACTACATGCTGATTTGCGTTGGTTGTCTCAGGGCACAGTACTGTCAAGAGTTTTTGAATTGTGAAGAGAGTTTGGCCAGTTTCTACAGTAGAAAAAAGGCTGATTGGTCTCAACTATTTCGGAACGCGAATTGAACAGCAAAGTTGGCTTACCTGTCTAATATCTCTGCCATTTTTAACGAGCTAAATATCGCCATGCAAGGAAGGATGGCTTCCTTATTTACAATGGCAGACACGATTGATTGACAGAAACGCAAACTAGAAGCATTGAAGAGAAACGTGTCAGCGGATAGTTTCGATATGTTTCACAATTTGGCAGCAACCATCGATAGCGCAGATGAAGACCTTGATGTGCCATCTCTACAGAATGTAATCATTGAGCACTTTGAATAGTTAATGGACCATTTTGAGTTCTACTTTCCAACAGAAGGTGACCCACGGACAGGCCCTGGGTGACTGGGTGGATACGCATTCTTTTTATTGCTTCGAAGGTCGACTTTTTAGCTTTGGAAGATAAATGGCTGGAGTTAGCTGCGGATGAATGTTTAAAAATGAATTTATGAACTATCACCAAACTTGCATTCTTTCACGTAAATGCAGAATATCCTGAACTTGCCGAAATTGCTATCAAGCAGTGGCGTCACTAGGGGGTGCGGAGGGGGAGGGCCGCCCTGGGTGACACCATCAGGGGGGTGACAACAAAATGTAAAATTATGTATGTTCCCGTTATTTGGCTTTGGAAGGCTCGGAGGAGTTCTATGGGTTAAGTCGTTAGGGGGTGACACCCTGATCTGCCGCCCCGGGTGACACCGACCCTAATGATGCCTCTGCTCTCAAGGCCAAGGCCTTCCATTTACTTCCTCTTACTTATGTGCCACAGGTTTTTTAACATTTAGCATTATTAAGACACAGTAAAGGAACTGTATGAATTTTCGTTCTCCATTGCGTGTGGCATTGTCCTCAATCGAGCCAAGACTTGATAAACTTGTATCAAATAAACAGGCTCACCTGAGTTCAACTTTGAGCATAAACTTACAAATGTTCTTACTATATTATTTATTAGATAAATAAACACACTTTTTATATTAAAGTTTGTGTTTTCTTTAATAAAACGTAGAGTTAAGTAGGGATATTAATTTATTAAAGTACTATCAATTTTAAAAAAGGTTAAACAAAAACGATGGCTGCTATTATCAACACATTTTATACAAAATGAAGACGATCGTAAATGAGCATTAAGCAATAAAGACTTAATTTTATTCTTTTCAAAATTGTTCCATGACATGTAGCAAAAAACACACCTAAATTATGCTTAATCTTGTGGGACTTTAGGCCATGCAGGGCTTATTTTGCTATCACGTCAGTACAGGGGAAATCACGTCAGTATAGGGAAAATCACGTCGGTACGAGAAAATAGTGCACCGGTCCGTGGAGAGTTGGGAAAAATTCCTGCCGGTCCGTCATACGAAAAAGTTTGAGAAGCACTAATCTAGAATGGGGTTTTCCCGCTTCGTGGATGCTTATGTTAGACGAGTAACAAAGCCCGTCCAAGGACGTTCCGCCACCGTTCGATGGCATGTTGTAACTCCCCTCCAACAGTCGTCTCAACCGACATTACATGTGCATCACCTCAAAAACACTATTCATTATTCTTAAAATAAATAGCCCGTAAAAACAAAGCTTTTGACTATAAATCCCAACGCGCATAACTCAAAATAAAATCTTCGAAGAAATACTGCACCAAATATAACTTGTTTTGAATGTCCACGTAAACGTGTTCAATATGATCGGCTGTAGGAGTCATATGTGTTTGAGGGACATATCGCTATAGATTACCGGACAGGGCGGACAGAAACTTGCATTTTATTATATAGGATTGTTGCGTGGTGCGCATTATATTGCAACATTCTTGGTGTGACGTAGCGTGAGGGGATATGACGTCATATTGTGTTTAGTTTCAGAATTACTTATTTGAATCGACTTTTAATGTAATCTAGAATGATTTCCCTTGAATAAAAAAGGAGGGAAATTCCTTCTCGTAGATAGTGTTTAAATACTCATTCGAGTTTTTATTACTTGTCTTCCACTGTTGGAGAAATATTGCTTTTAATTTTTGTCTATAACAATACGGTTGACCAATTTAATAATTGCATTTACAGGGCGCCGGCTGCCTGGTACCTTGGAGTCTGAGCGTGCTGGACACCTGGACCATGACGACATGAGATACACTGTTACGAGAAAATACATTTTAAAAAAAAGAAATCCATATTTTTTAAATAAAGAAATGATTTGGTATAAATACGAGGATTGATCTCAGCAAGGACTGTATGACTGATAGAACAACAGAATGATACATAGAACATTTTCCCTACTACTAACTGTGTTTACATTCTATTTAATCAGACTGAGCATGACAGGTATGTATTTATTTATAGCAATAACGATACAAGAAATGGAATTTTGGTTGTTAGTGTTTAGAAAATTTTTATTGGATTCTTAATTGATTGTGGTTAAAAAGTATTGTTTACTATTTTTGTCACACAGCGTGTCCAAGTGGATGGTTCGGTACAAATTGTGAGTACAAATGTCATTGTACCCGGACTAATTCATGTAACCCTGATGGAGAGTGCTCGGATGGAAAATGCGATATTGGATGGTTTGGTCCGGCTTGTCAGTACCGTAAGTACTTATATATACTAGCAAAATACCCGCGCTTCAAAGCGGAAAAATGGGATTCAGTTAGCATTAAGATCCCGCATACCAATTTTTGGAAGACTGTACTTAACAAAGGCCGTTGAAGAAATTCAATATGGCGACTGCAATTGGTGTCATAATGAAAAAAATAATTATTTTTATCAATTTAGGTTATTGTAGGGAAGCCTCCTAACGAAGTTTGTGAGGATGGGGGCATAAAAAAGAAAGTTTAATATAGCAAACGCAGTTGGCCATTAAGACTTTTATGTTATCAGAATTTCGAAATGAATTCTGCCTAACTATTTTAAATCAAGGTTTCCATGCCCTATACTCTCTAAATATGTGTCCGCAAAATCGTATGTTTGCTAAGTTTGATCGAGGATCAAACATTTTAGCCAGAACACTTTGAGGGCGTGTATTCAACAACTTTCTAAAGTTTCTAGGCAATCAGAGACTAAAATAATATGTATACTGCTTATATAAGGAAGGGAAAAAACAGTTTAAAAGGCTCCCTGCTCCTATCGGTGCAGGATGTAAACTTTAAAATACCAGTTGACTTCCATCTGGATAATAATGGATATATTTGTTTGTCAATAATTGTCCAAAGATTTTGTTAAATTGGGAATAAAATGTCATTAAGTACCCAAACGGGGCAAGATGTAAAGTTCATAGCCCTGAAAATGTGCCTGTGAATATTTGTCAAGATTTTAAAAAAGAATAATTGGGGAACAAAGTTTTTAAAATTTACGATAACAGATTGGGGATACCCGCCCCACAGAAGTGGACAATACCCATTAGAATTGTAATATAGGTCATCAAATATTTATGTACTTTGTTTGATCAAGGTCAGTTAATTTACCCAGTAGGCACTGTTTAATATACTATTTTAAATAACTCATGTTAAAAATGATATTTTTTTCCCTCATCCTTTAAAAAATAGTATTTTAAAAACTTTAATGTAATAATTTTTTTAGGGTAACATATTCAATAATTTTCTAAAGTTTTATGGCGATTGGATGAATAAAATAATATTTATACAGATTAAGTAAGAACAAAATTACTTTAAGGCCCCCCCCCCGCGTAATTGGTGTAAGATGTAAGTATTAAAACACTTGTTAATTTAAAGATAAATCATGATGATTTGGGTGTTAATATTTTTCAAGATTTTAAAAAAAATTAATGGGGAATAAAGCTTTAAAAGTTTACGAACAAATAAAAACAAGATTTTTGGTCGACGTCCTGGAGTGGAAATTAAAAGTAAGTACCCTAAATAATGTTAATATGGGCCATCAAATTTGTATATACCAACATTTGACAAGATACACCCATGTACGCGGTAGCCATTGCTTATTAAACTTTTAAATAACTTTTTCCACAAACTCAACAACTTCCTTAAGTTTCACAGTGATGGGATTAATACAATAATACGTATACATCTTACATAAGAAATTTTTACATTAAGCGCCCCTCGGCTCGAATTCGGTGTAAGATGAAAACTTCAAAACACCAATTATTTTCAATCTGGATCATTTTGGATATATTTGTCAACATTGGTCAAATCGAGACACGTGGAAAAGATAATGGACATTGGGAGTTTATTACCCAATGGCATTTTAATAGAGTCATCAAGTTTTTATGTACTAAGTTTGATCAAGACCAATCCACTTAAACATAGTCCAAAATTTAGACTAATTTTTATAAAGCTCAAATAAGGAAAAAACTACATTTTGGGCGAGCTCCTCGGCCCAATGATTGGTAATTTGTATTATCTTTTTTTGCGAATTATTATTGTAAGAGTGTTCTCAACAAGTTCCAAAAGTCTTAAGCTTCTACATAAACGGGAATTTGAAGAATTAGGGATGAGTGAGTAAGGGCTTTGGCTTAATTATATAGACATATACATATTTCAATCATTGGCTACCGGCACTATTCAATCGATTATCAAAACTTTGGGAAGTTTTTAGATACATCAGCATAGGGTTCTGGCAAATGTTTTGTTGTTTTTGTAAATACCACTCATTTGGGTGGTGGGGGGAGGGGGGCAACGTTTCATTTTTTCCTTAAATGGGCCACAATAATGTTATCGGGATAATGGGCAGACCTTGACCAAACTTGGTAACGTAATAACATTGAAATCGTAATGTCCATTTATTTTCCTGGCGCCAAAATTTTTTTTTAATTATTTTTTTTTAAATTGTATTTTCATTTTCTTTTAATACTTGTTTTTCCCATTCGATTTTACTCGATTTTGACAAATATTAACACAAAGTCCCATCATGATCTTGATTGCAATATATAGGGATTTTGAAATTTACGTTTTGCAACATTTGTGACGACAGGGCTTTTTATGTTAAGTTATATAATATTTATCATTATTATCTTACTCACCAGATCACCCTGATAAATTGATACGTTGCTGAGTACAATGGCAATATACTTTGTAAAATTATCACTCATTTGTGGCCGGGGTCAATAACGTGTAATTCTTTTCTTTTGTAAATATTATTTTGTCTATCCATTTGCCATAAAACTTAGAATTTTTTAGCACACGTTCGTGAAGGTTTCTGGCATTATTGCTTTAAAAAAATACCACTCTTTGGTTTCTTTGAATTTATTCTTTTATACTGAGATCGTTGCAAAGCTTGACAGATCAGCTAGTATATATATATATATATATATATATATATATATATATATATATATATATATAAGGGCTGCGTAATTTACCTATTAATTCCTCGATTAAACGTAAAAAATTTTTATCGATTAATTATGAATTAAAATAATTTTAATCCATAAAATTTCGATTAAAAATTAAGAGAATATTTATATTTGTATTCAATTTATTAAAAAAAAATTAATTATTGATAATTTAAAATAATTTATATATTTTTAACCTACAAACTTCTCCCACGTATTATTATAATTTATGAATTTATGTAGACGTGCAGATGTAAACAAAAAAATGGCGGCTAATAACAGCTTCAGCATAGTTAGATTTAAGAATATAAACGAAAAGTTGAACAAACAATTTATTTTTAAGCTAACTGCGGATGGTAAAGAATAAGATGGTGAAAACGTTTACTGTGTTCACTGACGTAAACAATGTGCTTTTAGGAGATCAAATACATCGCTGAAGTACCACCTTCAGCATAAACAAATTAGACATGGAAAATAGCTCAATAAAACAAAACAAAAAGTTAATTTCTTGTTTTTGTTACTTCCCTTGAGATGTTCAGTTTAATGACGTCATAAATTTTATTTTTGGCTTTAATTGAAGTTAACAAATAATTAATGAAATTAATCGTTAATGTTTCAAAAGTTATCGTTTAAATTTAAATTAATCGTTATTATCCCTAAAATATATATATAAGTATAAGTGAAGAAAGAAAAAGAACTCATGTTGATATTGTATTTATTCCATAAAAGCATGTGTCAACATATAGTTCTTCAGTTTCACAGTTGCCTTAGTCAAACTAGTGCTGTTTGAGGATTTAATTATGACATATTTGTAACTTTATACTGAAGCCTTCAGAAAAATCGTTTTAGTAAAAGTGTTTAGCGTTAGTTCAATATTTATTTTTTTAAATTGCAATTTCCAATTACATATATTTACTAAAGTGCTATTCACACTCTGCAAACAATACAAAATATAAGAAAGTCCATGATCAAGCCTTTCACAAACAAACTTGAAACGTAAAGAACAAGAAATTATTAAATAAAAGTTGTATTTGTTTTTAAAAAAATCGATCTCGAATTTTAAGTGAATCGTTTAAATGATTTCTTTGTTAAATTCTTCAAGTTTTCTCACGTTATTTTCTTTACTTTACTTTTCATCATTTATAGTATACTAGGGGTTATAAAGCGCCTATGGCGCCCAATGGAGCTTTAGGGCGCCTATGGCGCATACTTTTTTTGGTCAAAACCCAAAGTAACATATCCTTGTTTGATAAATACGAAATATTAAACTTCCTGAAATGTACACAAAGCATTTTATAATTCAACATCCTCAAATCCTATTTTTACATCGTTCCATTTTCCAAAATTAAGATATAAGCTAAAACAATGACGTCATAAAATATGTTTTTACAGCACGTCTTTAATTTGTAATTAATTTACACACCTTTTGATGCCATCTAACATCATTACAAATTAATTTTTTTTTACAAATTACAATTATTAAATATAAAATCAAATAATGACGTCATATATAAAATGTGTACAGTGCTAATCACACGCTTTTTTTAAACTGCTATAGACTGTTGTACACCGTTCCTAAGCATTCCACATCCAGTGACTTGGACTATTTTATTATAGACTAGTGTAACCCGTCAAAAATGACGGAAGTTTTTAAAATTAATACATTTCAGCTTAAATGAATAACTTTTGAAAAAAATACACATCAGTTTAATAAATAATGTAATACAGAACTTTTATTTATTTTTATTTGATTCCTTTATTATCCTATTAAACAATTTTATGCGGAATGCTCGAAAAGTGTTATTTTTGGTGAAGTAATGTTATTTTATTATGTTGATCGCAGTGCCACCTAACATCATTACAAATTTCGCAGCGCCACCTAGTTACATCCATACATACAGACAACGGGAATTACGTATATTGATTTATCTAGATCCTTCACTTACTAGTAACATATTATTAACATTAGGAAATGGAAATTAAAATTGCATAAAATTCATTATGGACTAGAAATTAAAAATTATCTTTTTTAACAAAATAAGTTCACCTTCATTTGTTGGCTGTTATGCGTTGCAGAGGATCTGTTTTCACTGCCGCAAGTTTCCACAAGTTCATTGACAGTTACAAGCCTCACAGACAGAGATGATTCAACATGTTTGACAACAACATCAGCAGTTTGACAGTTATGCTTAATATGACTTATCCAATGACATGGGTACGATTAATTGGCAGAAAAACTGGTATGGAAATAAGATTAAGTTAAATTGTTTTAAATTTCATCATTTGGCATATTAAAAACATTTTTGAGCGACAATACGTTTCTTCAATGATTACTCATAACTTTGTTAAGCATTGTGCCAGCATTTTAAAGTAGTACATGAAAGTTAAACATCTGCAGCAGGATTATTAGAATTTTCACCTCATACAAACATGCCAAATGAATCTGAATGATCTTCATTTCTAAGTAAACCACATTTGAGTCAATTGCCCTGGCAATGGAAACTACTCGTTTGGATTACTTCAACCAAACCTGAAAAGGAAATAATTTTTCTGGGATTTTAGAAATTAATATAATTGTTTTACATTTTCTTTCATATAAATTTTACTGCAATTTATTGACAATATCAGAATTATGATTTTTAAAAAAAAAGGAATTTAGAATGTTCCCCTTCCAAAACAAATAACAGAGTACTTAGAGTCAATTTTTGTTACAATCAATTTTATGTGGTAAAGTTAAATTATAAATCACAAATGTTACATCCACGTGTATTCTCTCTTTTTTTTAGCCAGTTGAAGTGAAGTGATATTTTTTACATCATTTTTTATTATTTCAGATGATCTAAAGAAGATTACACTGATACTTAATGATACAAATAGCGTTGTTACACAATGCAGTAAAACTATAATACAAGACAAAACTTTGGACATCATCTGTGACGGTGATCTGCTGGTAAAGAAACTGAACTTTACAGGAGAAGGCGTGAACTCATTGTGTTCGCTTTACATTAGTGGAGGTATGGCTTTACATTAGTGGAGGTATGTCTTTACATTAGTGGAGATATGAATTTACATTAGAGCAGGTAAGACTTTACATTAGTTGAGGAAGGGCTTTATATTAGTGGAGGCTGGGTTACATAGTCATAGCTTTATATTAAAAGACGTATGACTGTACCCTTATTGTTCTTATAGATATGCCATAACAGAATAGTTGTTACATTTTTGTAGGAATTTTAACTTTAATTATGGATTATAGCCTTCGCTTTGTAGCGGTAACTTGTAAATTATTATAGATACTGCTTTAAGTATTTGGACCAATTACTTTACATTAAACGAAAAGTGTGTGTTCAAAAATTGGCTTTAACTGAAGTAAGTAAAAATACTTTAACAATAGTTGCGGTAGCAGTTCATACTTTTGCAGATTACATCTTTGTTTAGGTAATGTTTTACTTTTGAGGAGGCATTCCTTAAGATGAATGTGTTTACATGTGCATAAAAGTACAGTTACAGCTTCACATTAATGAAAGTCTCAAATTTTATTGAGTAAATTGTAAACAAATTTTATGCCAGAAGTGATACTTCATAAATATATTTATTTGATAAATTAAAAACCTATTTATTTCTGCATGATGATTCTGATCAATAAATATGCACACCTTTTAAATTTAGCCGATTGATTGGTTTTGAAAGTCAGTTATACATTTATTGCAGGCAGAAACGTGATACTAAAGCAAATGACGTCACAATCAAGTACTTACAGTGAACGTTCTCTCTTGTATTCCGCAACCATGCCGTAGATGGAAATACAGAATCCGATTTCTTTCTGAACAGTTGTACACATACGCTCTTGGCGTGCATATACTTAGCAGGAAAATCGCCATTATAAGATCGAAATCAATTTGAGGGATCGGCCTGTATCTATATATTATAGGTCTATTAATAATGAAATGATCCTTGTAATATCAATAGTCACACTCGCGAGCTTGACGGTTAATCACATCAAAGGGTTTTTGACATTACCGCTGCATTGTTCGTTAGCTGTTTTGCTATGCCTTAGCAACTAAAAAAAATTAAAGAAATTGATATTTTATTTTTAAAAAAGCCGAATTCACACTTATTATCATATGGCTTTAGGCGTAGCCCCTACACGTCAGTACAGGGAAAATCACGTCAAAACGGGAAAAGAATGCACCGGTAAATGGTGAAATGGAAAAATGACTGCCGGTCGTCACATACGAAAATGTTTGAGAAGCACTCGCTTATAATTTATTTAATGACGGTTTGCATAGCTTCATTCGTGTTACGATATTACAATACAGACATACACTAAATAAATACTTAAATGACAAAAAAGTGATTTGAAAATACTTACTTTCAAAGTTTTTTTTTCTTTTTTTTAGGGGGGGGGTACAAAGCTTTGTGACGTACTATTGGAGGGGGGACTAACTTTTTGTGACGACGCGTGACGAGGGGGGAGGGTGTCAAAATCGCGTGACGTCATTTATGGACGGCCCCTTAAGTAAAAAAAAACTTTTTAAAACAAAATTAATTACTTTTAAGCGGTAATGGGATTGTGATGAAAGAAAATCTATATTTTTAGATAATCTATTAAAAACTATCTTGTTTTGCACATATGAACACATTTTTATCAATTCTTGTGAATGCGTTTTGTGCTTTTTATTCCAGAGAACGTCTATGATATTACAAAAGATGTTATAACATATATACCTTATACCAACTCAGTAGCGGGAGGAGCGATGAGATAAATAAATACAATTATTACTCTTTAATCAATTGCTCGTGTCCATTTGTTGTTATTATAAAATTAACTTTTATATGAACTTGAAACTTACTATCTTAGTGTTTTTAATGTTTTTTGGCGGTTGAGGGGAAGGGGAGTTCAAGATTTAACAAATTTTGTTATAATGTTTAATAAAAGTTGTACTTAAATACATGTAAATACACATATTTTCTTTTTACATTTAAATGAAGTAAATAAAAGTTTATTTTAATCGAAGTACGTAAATAATCCTCTTATAGAAACTTCACAGAACTACGTTTGATATTTATTTAGTCAATAAGTATATTTTAAATTAAAGAAGCGTTTTATTACAAAAAAGTTACACCTCATATTAAAGTCCCAATCAATCGGGTCGATGTTCTCATACAGATTTAAACCGTTCCAGTTGGGTATGATGTAAACAAGGGTTGGTACACAGCTAAATAAGGGTTGTTTCAGTGGCGTAGCTAGAGGTTTGGAATGGGGCGGTCCAGCCCGGGCGGCACTCATTTAGGGGCGTCATTTGAGGGCAATTGAAAAGTACATCCATTTCGGACAACAGCCTTTTTTCTTATGAAGGGGAAAACCCGGGTGAAAATAAAATATTCGTACTTTCGAGTCGTAATTAACGGATTCTCAAGACATTTTTTTATTACGTTCTGTTTGTTATAACTAACGCAAAACAGTTAAGAAAGTTAAAAACGCTCAAAATTTGTATCGATTTGTTTTGAAAATTAATCGGTATGCGTCACAGATGATGTTTTTATAAGAAAACAACACAAAGAACGCATCAACGTTGGACCTAATATACCATCATTATCGCCACGACAGTTATTGCGTGGATTTTCAACATGCACAGAATGATAAGCGAAGAAGTACCTATATGGCATGGTGGTTCAAATATTGTGTTTAACTTGCATACAGTAATTTATATTAACTTTTTAGATTTTTGTAAAATTATTCTAAGGTAACTATTAATAAAAATTAATTTTGTTTGTTGTTGTTTTTTTCATTAAAGTTTTCCACAAAAAAAAATTGTATTTTTTATTAAAATACGTTTATTCGTTTAAAATGTTACGCCTATCCTATTAAATTAATGTTTAAATAGTTTGAATTAGTCTATTTTACAGAAAATTATTACGTTTTTTACAAGAAAGATTAATCACGATTGTTTGTTTGTTTGTTTTTTCAAACTTTGCATAATGGTGAAAAATTGTTAATATCGTGGATGGTGTATTCACCATTGAAGAAAATTATTTATTGTTTTTGCTGTTAACTGTTTCATGATCTTTTCCAATCAAATTTTAACACGGAAAACTGTTTTAACAAATGGTGGAAATTGTCAACTCGTGTTGACTCAAAATAAGTCAACACGAGTTGAGTCTACTATGCATTCGATTATTTTCCCAATAGAAGGAATTAGAAATAAGAATTGGACAAGGCGCTACTTTTGATAAACTACAACAACAGAACATTGATGAAGAAATAAGAAAAAAAGAAAGCAAATTCTCACAATAATTGATATAATTAGATTTTTTAGCAAAACAAAATTTCGCGTTGAGGGGTAATCGTGAAAGTATTCATGAAGTATTCAGGAAGACATCAATTCAATTGAAAATAGAGGAAATTTCCTAGAGCTTGTTGACTTGTTGGCCAATTACGACCCAGTATTATGTGAACATTTAGTAAAAATTAAGATGGGATATAGTGTCTCCTATTTGTCGAAAATGATTCAAAATGAATTCATAGACCTATTGAGAGGAGCAGTGAGAAATTCAATAATGGACCAAATAAAGCAAGCTAAAAACATTTGTATGATATTTGACAGTACTCCAGATATTTCCCACAAAGATTAAACTATAGTATAGACTATAGTCAAATTAAAAGATTGATGGCAGCGAAGTTTAAGTTGTAGAATGGCTTATTTACTTTTTAAAAAATAAAGGAAAACCTGCTGAGAAAATCACAAATATGATTTTAAAGAAATTAGAAAATGTTTAGATATGAAAAATTGGAGAGGAAAGACTTACAATAATGCTTCCGTCAATCTAAATGCAGAAATTGTAGCATGCACAAATCATTATTTACACATGGCATATTTATATGTAGCTTGTACTGCTATTGATTCCTTAACATTTTTTGGAACCATCGAAAAGTTTTTATCACTTTTTTTTTATTCTTCCACTCGTCGATGGGAAGTTTTACTTTCTGTCACAGGTCAAGGTGTCAAACGCAGCGTTGAAACTCGCGGGAGAGCTAGAGCAAAAGCAGTAACTATAGTAAAGAATTATTAAATTTTTTTTTACATTTTGAGCGTCTTTGAAAAATTGACATCTGAAGTAGAAACAAATAAAACGAGATCATATGCTGGAATTTTTTATTAATTCAATGCAGTCTGTTTCTTTTGTATGTTGTGTCAGTTTATGGGAACCCGTCCTTTTGGAAATTAATGATGCTCAGAAATACCTTCAAAAGTGGCTTAAATCTTCACCAATGCCATATAAAACTAAATTCTTTGCAAACCCATTTCATGGAACAAAGAGATGTGCTAATACAAAAAGCAGTTATTGCAGCCAAAAGATTTCGTGAAGAGTTGGAGACATCGACTGAACGCCGAGTTAGAAGGGAACAAAAAAAAGTGGGGAAAATTCACAAGACGTGGTCCTATCTTTAGAACATGAAGTACAACGCGACAACAATGTTTTAATCCATAGATCGAATTATAAAGGAATTAAAAGAACGCTTTGCGCAGTTGCATGTCCTTGTAAGGAAATATTCGTGTATAATCCAATGTAACCTACTAAATGAAGCAAATTTGAATGTCAAATAAATGATTTTATTTACATTGATAAAAAACAGTTCCATATTAGGGTTAATTGAAAGAAAAATGACCCCGGTTTTAAGGCTGTACCTATACTACAAAAAAGTCATTGCGTTGGAAAAATGGAGGAAAAGGCACCCTTGATCTATTAAAATTTATTCAACTGTATATATTGGAAACTTATATACCCAACATTCTAATCTTGCTAAGACTTTTTATAACAATTATTGTTATCAGTGTTACTAGTTGTGAAAGGCGCTTCTCCAAACTGAAGTGGATAAAAAATTATCTTCGTTCCACAATGAGTAATTTAACACTACAAAATCTTGAAGTACTACTATGAAAGTTAGGAAAATTAATATTTTTGTGTAAATTTGGAATACGTTTGTCTCTTGGGAGGGGGGTGGCTGCAACTTCAGTAACTTTCTTGTAATCTTTAAAAAATGTATCTTATATTTTTTAAAATACGTATTTTTAGGTAGAGCAATTACATGGCTTCCTTTATTGCCACTTACTTAAATATGGCATCAAATGGTAACAATGTTCGCCACCTTTACTTTGTTTCAATTACAATTATTTATTTGTGTTTGTATTAATTTATAAAAACTATGTTCCTATATGTTTAGAAAGGGCGGAAAATTGGAGACCGCCCCGGGCGGCAATAGTTCTAGCTATGCCACTGTATGTGTGTTACGTTTTTAAGCAAAAACAATGAGAACTTAATAATTTAAAATAGTGGATTTACATGGTTTTATTTTAGAGAGACCCCAACTGTCCTTTAAAGTATGCCTTTAGGGAGGGGGGCCCTAAGACCTGATATAGTTAGACTCTTGCCTTTAAGGAAGGGGCTCTTGCCCTAAGATAGGGGGCTCTTGTCCTGATGGAGGGGGGCTCTTTCCCTTGGAGAATAGAGCTTGCTCTGTGGGAGGGGCGACTATTGTCCTTTAGGGCACTTTAGGCTGTCTCACTTATTCCCTCAATAACCCCGTCCGTGATCAGAAACACATCTTAGACGATACAAGCAAATCAAGAATATTTGATGGGGCGATATCACGATTAAGCAGCAAAATTTGATGATAAATATAACATGTAACCCACACACGCTAATGGTGAGATATCACATGTAACCAACACAAGTTTACGGTGAGATATTGCAAGTAACAGACACAAGTTGATTGCGAGATTTCACAAGTAACCAACACAAGTTGATGATGAGATAGCACACATAAACCACAAAAGTTAAAGGTGAGATATGACAAGTAATACACACAAGTTGATGGTGAGATATGACAAGTAAAGTATACACTGTGATGGTGAGATTACATAAGTAATACACACAAGTTGATGGTGAGAAATTCGCGTTTGAAAATTTGATGTTTGGGTACGACAAACTATACATGTTTTTGCCAAAGTTGTTATTGCATTCTGTTTGTACTATCAATACAAGGTTTTACCATTTAATACAATTTTTTTGGTGTTAATTTAGATTTTATATGAATTTTCAAAATTTTCAATAGAACCTTTTAATTCTGAAAATGCCATTTCAATTAATTATAACAAGGTTCTATTATTTTTTACACTATAATTTTATTGCTTTATTTAAAGAAAAAGTACTAATTCTAAATTAAGAGCTCTAATACTGATAAAGACAACAAAAGATTATATTTAATCAAAGATAGACAATATTTGTTTATATTTTTCAATGTATTTTTATTTATTTATTTGTACCAACATTAAAACTGTAACTTTTATTGTAAAAATAAATGTTTTTTACACACAGCAAAAACTGTTCTTTGACTTTCTACATTTTAACATGTTACTGTAAGAGAAAAATGCTATCATTTGTATGTTACTTAAGTGTGTTACTGTAATACTGCCTATCTATTTCTGGCATGTATTTTAACATTTCTGTTAAGTCTGATTTCTTTGCCTCAGACAGTTTATTAGAAGAAATTGCAATCTTTGGCACAGGCATCAATACTTGAGTGGGTTGAATAGTTGTGACACAACTTCTTGTCAAAATAGGTTTTCTTAAATTTATGTTTTCAAATGTTATGTCTTTATGGCTAAATTTGCAACAAACCATTGGCTCTATTTTAAATTTTATAACAGATACTTTGGAATATTTTACACATTGAAAGTTAAATATCTCAGCACATGCTTTAAAATCTTTAAAGTCATTTGCCCTCATCTGAATAATTATAAAAGGTTTTTTTCTGTTTACAGTTTTAATGACTCTAATTAGACTTAAGGGAAAACACTTCATGTGCTTTTAAGGCTTTCTCAATTTGTGAATGCATATTATCAACAACTTGAACACAAGAGTGACCAGGTACACTAAATTTCATGGTGACTGACTCAATGTGTGGATGTGTGTTCAAAAAATGAAGAACTGCATATGATATTATGCTATTTTTGTTTTGAGGTACACATGAATCACTCCATGTTACAATGTTTTTAATGTCCATATCTGATTCAGTTATCCTTTCAAGGATTTTAACAAAAGCTGAAGCTATATCATTGCCAGCTCTCCCAGATAAATTCTCTGACCATTTTACACAATAGCCTTGTTTACTTTTAGAAGAATATCCAGTTAAATTATAAACATTTAATTTTCTTCTGTAAAAAAAAGAACTGATGTCAGCCCTTGGGAGAGAAATGACATTTTGCAAATCAAAGCTTATAACAACATCATGTTCATCTTTCAGGTCATTCTGAGCTGCTATGAGCATTGCATTTTTATTCTCAATGTGAGAAGCATAGTTTTCTGACTCTTTTTCTGTTAAGGTATTTTGCTCTTGTGCCACTTTGACACTTTCACAGAGATCACATCGATCCTTCTTTCTAGTGTGAAAGTTAATATTAAACTCTGTGTTAAAAATGTATCTATAAAAAGAACCTTTTACAGGTGTTTGACCTTGTTCAAGTGACTGCTCTACAAATAGATCATACATTTTATTTATATTAAGGTCACCCTGTAAAAACTCTTTTTGTGTAGATTTCCTACAGTAGTGTGATTCCACACGAGGAAAGCTATTGATATGATCAATCACAGTTTTTCTATCTATCTCTGAGATTTTTTTCTTGATGTGTTTGCCTCTTCCATCTCTGCATGGTGTGCCAGTAACAATATTTTTTTTATTATGGGTTTTGTATACCATTTTTTGACTTATTGCCAGAGTTCCAAGATAATAGTTCTTGCAAACTCTCACATTAGAGCATCCAACTGCAAAGCTATAAAAAATATGTGTTTAAGCGCCTAGATTCATTTTCTGCTCATTTTTTAAAACATTGACTAGTATTTAAAATATATGAATGCTTTTGATCGTAATTAAGCGTATAAAAGTTTTTGAAAATGTTTTCCCTTTCATTTGTTGAAATTTTGGTTTCACATTTAAACTTGCAAATCTTTTTAGTCTTTTAGATGCTGAATTTTCTTTTCAGGAACAACCTTGTTCCTTATATTTATGTAAGCCTGCCCAGCTTTAGACAATTTTTTCCTTTGATTGCATTTCCAATTCTCAGGATTGCGTTGTCTCTTCCTTGTCAACTTCTTACTGCCATTAGTGTCACTGTTTGATGCTCCTATTTCTAAATTAGTTTGAACTATCAAAGGTGTGCTGGCCTCTCTTGAACATGTCTCAGGAGTTTGACTGCAGTTTTTGATGTTCTGCTCAGTCTGAGTTTCACTCTCATTGAATGTATGCGATGCTGGCATCAGAAGGTGCAAGTGAGACTGACTATGAGGAGATGAAGGAATGCTGGGAAAAAAAATAAAGTGGAGTTAAAACTAAAGTAAAGGCTTACCAACTTAAAACTTTAAAAGCTTAACTTAATAATTGTAAAGAAATGAACTTATGGACTATATAAATGTATATGTGTTAAAATTATTTTTTATTTAGCAACTGAAAAAATATTAACTTTTCTTATGCATCTGCATTGTTCTTTAATTGATACAGACCAAAGACTCGAAGGGTGTGTAACTGTAACTACACACCTGACCTCTTTTCGATTATGATGGCTCAAGCCGCTCAATAATAACTATTTTGCATTTAGAAACTATGTTTGAATAAAAAATACTTACATGTCTTCTTCAGAAGAACTATCACATTGCAGTGGATAGTTGTAGTCACTGCTATTAGTGTCATTTTCACTCGAAGAGGCAGAGGTACTTGAAAAACTAAGCCTAGTGACGACGTCCGCCATTTTGATACAACCCACCCGTACCAGGGTATACAACAAGGCATATGATTGGCTGGTTATGTTAAACTAAATCTCAAATCCCTTTTTTCAGTGGCTTACGGTAGATAGGACCTTGTTAAAACCATAATGAATATTAGAACTTTGTAATTTTCATTGGAAAGGCCTATCTCGTGTTAGAACCTTGTAATTCTGTACTTTCTGCAAAATTGGCTCACGATAAAGCTTTCAGATTTTGTGCTATGATAGATTGAAACATGGGCAATATCCCAGGGGTGATAACTCATTTTTTTCAAAAAATGGACTTAGAACCTTGTTATTCTAGGGGGGCGATATGACAAGTAAAGTATACACTGTGATGGTGAGATTACACAAGTAACACACACACGTTGATGGTGAGATATCACAAGTAAAGTATACACTGTGATGGTGAGATTACACAAGTAATACACACAAGCTGATGTTGAGATATCATTAGTAACTTACACAAGTTGATAGTCAGATGCTACATATTTTTTCAGTGTCTTTTGTCTTTTAACAATATAAGAACTTAAAGAAATGAGAGTATTAGAAGAGATATTATTAATATACTAGTGTATTGCCCGTCAAAAATAACGGAAGTGTTCAAAATAAATACATTTCAGCTGAAATCTATTTATTTTTTTAAAAAACATACCAGAATAAAAAGTAATGTAATACATAACTTTTATTTATTTTATTTATATTTATTTTATTCATTTATTTTCACATTGCACAATTTCATATGGAACATTCGAAAAGAGTTATTTTTTGTGCAGTAATTTGGTGCGCTGCTTTCTAAAATTAGTAGCGTCACGGATAGACAGACGGGACAGACAGACGTGACATACATTGCAAATTATGTTTATTGACTAGGTTTTTCAGCGTTGATAACTTGTGATATTTATAAACAACAACCAGGAATTATAAAGACTGTGATAACACTGGTGATGTGGGCAACAAGCGAGCCAAAAATTAAATAAATTAACAGCGTTTTGATGCGTAAATTAACTTTAATTTTAACGCAATTTCCTTTTAAAAAATTGCTTTTATATATTTGAATTGTCCGTCCTGTCTGTTTGAGCTTTGAAAAGCAACTGCTCCTGAATCATAACAGATAGAGGCTTCTGGTCTTTGCAAATATGTTTTTGAGGTTCCACGGATGTGCACGGGTAAAAACAAATACTGAAAATGTTTGCTGGATTTTCTGGAAAATAAACAAACAAAAAAAACCACTAAAAAATAATAGTTATTTTGTCAATTTCCCGTCAAACATAACTTCTATAGGGTTGAAACAAACGCCAAACGCTAGCTAATAATATTTAGAACAATATTGGAGAAGGAATTTTTGAACAATCTCTTTTCGTTCGAGTCACGTAATTTTAGCAGCAATTTGTAGACAGCAATTGTTTTGTTTCGTTTCGGAATGTTAGGTTAAAAATGACTTTTAATGAAATCTAGAATAATTTCTCTTGAATAAAAAAAACCCCCGTAAATTCTGTGTTTGAAATTGCGTATAAATACTCATTCGAATTTTTTAATACCTCTTTAAGTATAGTACATTTAAAATATCTCCGTGGAAAAAAAATAATGATTAAGTTTGTAAAGATTTAAAAATTATTTCTAAATGTGTGAAAATGTTTAAATTATGTCTTTACTTGACACGAATCATATGAAAATCAGTTAAATCAATGCCCAGATGATCTTAAGCATTTAAATATAAAAAAGTCAAACGATTTTTAAAAATTACATTCTACTGATTCCATAATTGTATTAGATAATTTCAAAGACAACTAATTATGTTCAATATTTCCTTAAATATTCCTGGTACACACAAACACAAACTTTTGTAAAAACTAAACAGAAATATCAGGATCGACTTAAGGGAAGAGTTGATAGGGAAGATGATATATCTTGATTTTTTTCTCCAATTACAGTAAGCTGCAATAACTAGTAAGTCTCAAGAGGAAAACGGTTCATATCGGAAAGAGTCAACATTTGTAAGAAATTACAATTAACTTTTTTGGGGACTTCTTTTAGCACCTAACACATAAAAGGGTGCACAATTTATAGTCAATGAAACAAAGGGTAGTGATAAAAAAAATACACCACAATATTTCACCTGGACTGAACATTAGGGCGTCCCAAAAAAAATTAAGTTTTGAAATGTTGATGTCTCACCCCACAGAATATGTATGTATGGTAACAGTAGTTGACCTGCAAAATTTCAGCTCATTTGGACAATGTTTAGAGGTCCCCCAAGAGATTTAAAGTTCCAGATTTTGGTGTAAAATCATTCGCGGTCAAATCTAATACAGCGTTAATGTTGCATTATATGCGAAACTTATATATTAAGTAATAAATTGATGTTTAGTATTGTTTATAATATGAAATGAAACTAAATGTATAAATCTTGAATGGTTTATATTTTTAAATTTGAAATTTAAGTAAAAAATTATGAAAAACAAAGTTTTATTCATTTTGTCAAGTCAATTCTTGAAAGAATGTCAATCTGCTTTAAAAATAATAATAATAAGCAATGCAATTAAGCGTTCCTAATATTTATCTTGTACTTTGTACTGTAGGGTAGACAAAAATTTTAAAAAGTTTTTCAAATTTAAATTTTAGCCAGCTGTTCACGATTACACTCCGCAAAATTTTTTCCGATGTTTGTCAACCACTTGGAGCAAAAATTGTTTTTGTTCTTCGTCCTTGGTGATACTGTCATTGAAATTTTGCATAAATGCTACACCTCGCTCTGCAGAGTCATTGATACAAGCCAGATTCTTTACAAAATCTGCTGCAACTTTAAAAGATGGTGTATCTGACCATGCTTCAACAGGAACATCTAGAAAACTGGCATCAATGTTGGATGTTTAAAAAAATGTGGTAGAAGCACGAAAAATCAACAACACTTTTTGGTAGTGTTTTTATGAGATGCGGTCCACGTTCTGATTGCATTGTCCGAACAAGGCCATTTTTTTCTTTATCCGACAAAAGGGTTGAAAATAACGCAAGCATCGACAGTTCCGGACTCAAGTACCACGAGTGACGCACCATCATTTTCAATCCAGTCGATCGAAGAACAGCATCATCATATTCGTATAAACGCTGTATCAACAAGATATCATTCACAGGTGCATCTGCGGTGAGCCTGCATGAAAACCATGATTGAAGATAAACACATATGGTAAACCGATTAAAGCGCTGAATACCTTGTAATTCTCGAGCTGTTAACTGAAAGATGGTTTCGTTGCCTGCAAACAATAATTTGATTTTCAATGCATAGATTGCTTTCGCAATCCACCTTGCCCTATGTAGGACACCAGGTCTGCGAATGCTGACATCAACCTCCAACCCAACCATTTGTGCAGCAAGCAGAAGAAATTCTAAATAATCATCACGTGAATGACTGACCTCAAGTTGACATTTGATAAATTCTTTAATCGAATCAGACACGATTATCAAAGGGGCGGATCTGGCTTCGGGTGTGTGGTTTAATTCTGGCCATTTTTCTCGAAACCTCTTAAAAAACAAAATCTCTGGTCCAGTGGATGGTCCAAGACAAACATTGAATGCATCGGAAATGAGTACTTCCAACATGTGATGACGGTATGCCATCCATAATAGATTACGTCCCAGGGCTACTTCTAACAGAGTGCAAGCTCCATTGAGTCTTCCAGTATTGGAAGCCGTAGTGTCGAAGAACATGCCGATGACCATAGATTCGCACTTCCACGATTTGATATGTTCATATACTTTAGCAGCAAGCTTTTTGTCCACATATCCAATTGATCCTGTTCTTGATTCTCGTTGCAACTTCAAAAACTGCCTGTCTTCATCATTTTTTATCAGCTGTTTAGAGTTGGCATGGCTGATGTCAAAAAGATTACTCAACTTCTCGGTGTATTCTTTTTGGTTCATTTGATCGGTTGAGTTGTTACGCTTACGGTGCTTCATCAAACGAACTTGTTCTGCATACAGGTCTTTGATCTTCTGTAGGATGTGCTGCTTTTGTCGTACAGGCAGTCGTGATTTCAACCAGAAGGGCAACAGTTGATCATGTACTTGCTGTGCAGCTGTATTAATGTTTAGCTTCTGTTGACTGTGATAATATACAAAATTTTTCATGACATCGAGGCCCGATGGGAGGCGAGCACCTGATATAGTTTCTTTTGGAAAGCCGATAAGCCAGATGTTATTATTGCTTCTCGTTATTTTAGATTTAGCAGCTGCTACAGCCATACCTTAAGAAAATAATATACATCACATTGATTTTATATTAGGTAATAATCACAGCTTGTTAAGTAGTTTTATAGCACTAGACTAAGCAGACTTGGTAGACTAGCAGCAGTGACTGACTGCAATGTAGCAGCACTTGTACTATTTAAATATTTTATTATACTTAGCCTTAGTTTTTAATTTTAAATAATTTATTGATATTTTATTAATTATTTATTATTACTAGTGAAAATTAATGAACTAAGTTACCAACTTGCAGTATATTTCTTGTTTCTTTTATTTTTTTTTGTATTATTTAAAATACTAGTTTAAAATCTTCAAAAATATGCACAAGTTTTGCACATTAGGTATTTTATATGTTTTCTCGCATTTATTACATTTTCTAATTAAGAATCACACAATTTCAACTCCAGTTAATGGTAGCAATGAGGTAAATATAAGTATATTTAAACTTCATTTTATTCATATATGGCATGTAAAAACTGCAAATTATTTGAGCCACGATTCGTCTGGATTTTTATGTTAGCCTAATACTGGAATTTTAAAAGCTCTAGGGGGACCTCTAAATGTTGTTCAAATGAGCTACAACTTCACCAATTCACTCATTGTACCCAAGAGACACATTTCAGGGGGTGAGACACCAAAGATTAAAAAAAAATATTTTCCGAGCATTTCTGGGACGCCCTACTGAACATTGCAGTTCAAATGTAATCTATGAATGACTAAAAATACAGTTTCAAAATTACACCATTTACTATTTTAACAGAAATGAGAGAAGTAGCAACAAGGGCAGTAACTTTAGATTTTTAAATACAGTTTTTAAATGTATTATTCCCCTTTATAATTCACGTCACATCATTTCATATAATAGAATTAAGTCTAGAGTTTTCTCTTTTTGAAGCTAGTAGACAATTTTAAATTATTATAATCATTGAAATACATCATTAATATTCTCTTATTTTTTTAAAGTGAAATAATTTATAAGCGTTTGAAGCTAAAAGTCATTCACAGACATGTGCTCAGTATACGCCTTCTTCTACTGCTTTTTCTTGTAGACCCACGATGTAGGTGACATACACCAGTCACAACTATATCAGATGCCTTATCAAAAAATGTCTTTATTGCTTTGTACTACATTAATGGGAAGACAAAGTACAAAGTAGAGATATTTCTGAACTTGTCAAAATGTGTCAAATGTTCTTTATGTTATTCTTAGTTACACCATATTTGGAAAATAGAGAAACATCGTACAGCAAAACGTATTGAGGACCAGCGGCAAAGCTTAGGTGAGTGTCGCCCGGGGCAGAAACCAGGTTTGCCGCCCTCTCTCTACGGGAAAAAATTGATGCTGTAAAGAAAAGATAATTAATTATAGTAAGGGAAATACACTTTTTATATAAGAAATATATACATGTAGAAAATTTTTCAATACTAAAGTAATTTAAGTTTTCTGCTTTCCTCATAACACAATGGTTATCGTATGAATCCACAATCAATACCAAAAATAGCTATAGAAAGGTAATTCTCTTTGTTATTTCTTTGTTAATCTCTTCATTATTGATCGTATTTAATTTTTCATTAAATTAATTTCAGATAAGCTTCACTCACAGCTGTAAGGAATATTTGAAATATTGTTATTTTATAACGCAGTAAAACTGCATGCTTAAATATCGTAATAAGCTTGAATAAATCAAGTCATGAATTCATTTTTTTTAACCGGTGACGTAAAATAACTCTTGCTTGGCAATATAATGTTAGATGTATTGAATTTAATTGCTCTAGCTTGAAGGCCAAATGTCAAAGTTCAGTAGATTATCTGATGTACGAAAATTATTTCTGCCTTCCAAATCAGTAACTGCCAAAACCTCACACAATTTTTCTACAATATCCTCACTTTAACTTTCTTTACATTTTTATTTACACAACGTGGCTAAAAATATGCTTTGATGGCTAAATATTTGCTATCTGATTCTTTGTATGGGTGGTATAAAATAAGGTCTTCAAATTTAAATTTTAGATAAGCATATTTGTTCATTATTTTTGTTAAGGATTTAGGAGAGTAATCCACATAAATACACAACATTTTTTCACTTTAGCTTACAAACGTTAATAAGTCATTCTAGCGGTAACTGTCTAATCTCTACTTAAGTGTGAGGTCCGTGTCTAATTTGGAGACGTTAAAGTTAATATGTTGGACACTTTCAATGTCACAAATCTGTATGTACGGGCAAATTATTTAAATCAATTACCTCCATTTATAGTTATTATTGGAAAGTCAATGGATGCTGCAATTTTCGCTTCTACAAGATGAGAGGCTGACTGACTCAAATCAGTCAAAATAACCAACACATCAGTGTGGTGTTCTTATACTACTTCATCCTGTTTGTTTTCAGTTAAGATGCATTAATATCAGAAAACTTAAGATTCATTATGGTGTTTGAAGTTTAGGCATTAGAAACGTTCACGTATTTTATTATAGTATTTTTTTATATCTAAAATTAATTTATACCATGGATTTTCTTTTATTTAGTTCAAATGTATTTTAAGGTTAATTATTTCTATAAGCGAATTAAAATTAGCATTTAGCCGCTTCAACAAATTATTAAGTACCACCATGAGCATTCGATTGGCTCATATTTGAAATGTGTTTGAGTGCAGTAATTTTCGCTTTTACACAGGAGTGGCTCTCAAATTTAAAGAAAAAGCATTTAAAGTTACCAGCATATAGTTTCACGTTCTTATTCTATTAAAGCCTCTGAGAATTTTTATTTCAGTAGCATAAGTATCACAATAATTTATTTCCAATTTGCAGTTTGAAATTTTGGCAGTAGAAACGTTTACATATTTTAGGATAGTACCTTATCTTTTAATTCTTTTATCAGTTTCTTTTTTGGTATGTATTTTATATGATAAATATGTTCATTAAAATTAATTTTAGAAGCTAATTAACGAAGGCCGTGTAGAAATAACTGCATCAGGTAATTATAATCTATTTATAAACAATGTATCTATAAATAGTCTACGCTCCTAATCACAGTCCTTTCTGTTTGTTGGCAAATTGGATGTTGTGTGGAAAGGTGTGTGGATGGTGTATGCTATTTTAAAACAATTTCGCTAGTGTATTTATAGCATTGTTCAACCGCACCGTGCCAAACTATGCACCGAAGCACGACGCTCTAAAAAGAAAATCAAACATCCAGTAAAAACAAAGTTTTTGACAATAAATCCCTTATATATAAGACGTAACTCGTGAATGTTCATTCTCTTTTGGGTTGAGCCGCTAGGCTCTTAAGACCCGGTTCATTATATCGCAAGCGAGCCTCATCAAGCGGGCATCGCCGTAGAGGTAATCCTCTGCAGGTACCGTTACTTCACCTTCCAAATCCCCGCACAGCTCGGGGCACTCTTCGAGTACGTGGGCCACCGTCTCTTCTGGGTGGCCACACAGCCGACAGGCCAGTTCCCTTCTGGTGTTAAACTTGTACAGGTAGCTTCGTGTGGGACAATGTTCAGTTCTCATTCTAGTTAGGAGCGTCTGATTGCTACGTCCAATTTTCCACCAGGAATCGCTTTTGCTCGGTCACGGCATGTACTGGAATACTTTTCTGGCCGTGCTTCCAGATGCCCAGCCCTGGAGCCATTTTTCCGGAAATGGTCCTTAAGCCACGATCTGACCCCCAGCTTGGTCATCGGGCGATCGGGTTGGGGCTGAGCTGAACTTTCTCTCGCTAACTTATCGACCCTGTCTGAATGAGGCTCGCCACTGTGCCCAGTGATGTACTGAAGGACTACTTTTCCGCCTCGTGCCAGGATTTCACCTACTGTTTCCAAAATGACACTGACCGTTTTCGTCTCCAGAGAGGATCGACCCACAGTCTCGAGCGAAAACCGTGAGTCGGTGAAAACTACGACGGTCGGGAAAACCTTTCTTCTTGCTAGACGTCGGCGCAATTCCTTCAAACCCTTGCAAATCGCCTCCAGTTCGGCGTCATGACTACTGTATGCAGATCCGCACGGTCCTGACAGTTCGATACTGTCAGGTCCAGGTTGAGGGTATTGAATTAGTACACCGTATCCACTTCTGCCATCTTGAAACGCGAGCCGTCCGTAAAGACTTTTACCACGCTGTCGACATAAGGTATGGTTCATAAGACGTAACTAAAAGTATTGATTATGCTCAAACGTTACAAACATTTACAGCCTGAAACTGAGTGAGCCCCTCCTGGTGTTAAACACGAGATGTGGTTATCGATGGGTGGCGTGAACTCAAGTGACCGGTACAATGTAAACAATAGCGACCGCTACATATAGTTTTATATAGATAAACTAATAAAACAAACTCGTAAAAACAAAGTTTTTGACTATAAATCCCTTATATATGAGACATAACTAAAAGTATTGATTATGTTCAAACGCGAAAAACATTTACAGACTGAATCTGTCTTAACTTCCCTTTCATTTATAACCCCTGGGGGGCGGGTGGGAGAGGGGAAAGGTCTGGTCACCGATTGCTGGACCAAGCTCAGCGTGATAAGTAAAATGTAAACACGCCGGTACACCTGGTTAAAACACGAGATGTGTTCAGTTCACCAATGGCTAGCGTGAAGTCAAGTGACGCGTAAAATGTAAACAATAGCGACTTCTACATATAGTTTTATATGGATAAACAAAAAATGCATTAATTTAATTACGGTACGTTCGATCGATCTGAAATTTTGATACGATGCATTTTTAGGTGACACGTGTCCGTGTGCCAAATGTCAGCTCGATGGCTTTGGGGGAAGGGGGTCATTTTTTACTTTTGTTTTTCCACCCGCCCATGAGACGGCTGTGAAGCTAATATAAGGGATTTAATAAAAACAACCACGTAAAAACAAAGTTTTTGACTATAAATTCCCTTATATGTGAGACAGATCTTAAAGTATTTATTATGTTCAAACGTGACAAATATTTACAACCTAGGACTGAGTGAAATCCTCCTCCACGAGATGTGGTCACCGATGGCTGCGTGAAGTCAAGTGACCCTTAAAATGTAAACAATAGCGACCGCTACATATAGTTTATATAGATAAACTAAAAATGCATTAATTTAATAACTATACGTTCAATCGATCTTAAATTTTGATACAATGCATTGTTTAATGACACAAGGCTATGTGCCAAATTTCAGCTCGATGGCATCACGAGAAATGGGTCATTTTTTGAATTTTTGTTTTTCCGCCCTCCCGACCGACCTACCGCGAGCCCAAGACAGAGATGGCGGTGAAGTTAATATAAGTTATTAATATAAGGGATTTAAAAATGCATTGATTTAATTACTGTACATTTAATCGATCTGAAATTTCGATATGATACATTGTTAGGTGACACGAGTTTTTGTGCAAAATCTCAGCTCGATAGCATTACGGGAAGTGAAATGTTTGTTGCATTTGATCATGATCAATACTTTTAGTTATGTCTCATATATATAATGGATTTTTAGTCAAAAACTTTGTTTTTACGGGGTTGTTTATTTACTTTTGTTTTTCCACTCGCCTGACGACAAACGACAGGCAGAGAGACAGAGAGAGAGACGTCGGTGAAGTTAATATAAGGGATTTTAAAAAAGAAGTGACGCAATGTAAAAGACTGTGCAGTATGCGAATCAAGGCTTGTTTCGTGGTTTTAGTGATACATTAATCCCTGTAATGTTATTGTCCAAGTCCTCACGATTCTTTGTTGAGTATTTTTCTGTTTATAGCCACCACTCGGATATATTTGGAATAGGCTTCCCTGTCCTTGGGAGAATGTTGTGTCTACGAAGAAACATCTGAAGCCTTTGAACATCACAGTTTGTTAATCGTGGACAACATCATTATAGAAGATATAGCCATCATCAACAGCAATGTGTTGACGTGTCATTTGAATCTCTATTGTGTCACGAAGAAGGAAGGGTAACAGGATCTGAAAGTGATTACTTCTTAAATTGGTTTAATTAATAATATTGTTTTCTTCTTTTTTTTTATCTTTTCTTTTTTATTTAAATCGAAGTAAAAAATTGAAAGCTACACATTTGGATTGTCACTGTATACAGATGCAGACTTAAAAAAGCTACAGCTAATACAGTAAATGGGTCACAACTAAGTAAATACTGTGTCTTATTTTACACGCGAAGTTTAATTTTTTGTCTAATTAATTATGCATAGCTCTGATTTCAACTATATAATTCAAAGTATAAACATGCAAAAACACAATAACACTGTCTGAAAATGTATATTTATTTACAGGTAAGAACAATTATAAAAATTATATTATTTATAAAGTTTACACAGTCGAGAATTTAGTAAATTGAAAACTGAAAAATAAGAAATATAGGTTACATATTTCTAAGTCTGGAATTAGAAGCTGCGGTCGTATTTACATGTAGTATTTTTAGTGTTGTTGTGTTGTTGTTCGTCCGTCGTGATCGACGATGACCACTCTCATCATATTTGCTGGGCCGCCACATGTGTTCTCTGGTGGCTTATTTAACCCTATTTTTGCGCGAAAGAGGCGTCCGCATGTCGGACAAGAGATAGAAGCGGTCCCTTCAGGGGGGTTTTGGCTTCGTTCCTTTCTGACCTGGCGTTTTAACTTGGCAGCCTGTTGTCTATTTGCTTCACAGACAGCTGCGCCATTCCATATCGTAGAGCGCCAGTGGGCTCGGTTACTGGCTGCCGCTTCCCAGGAGTCATGTCCGATGTCGAAGGCCTTCAGAGCAGTTTTAAGCGTGTCCTTGTAGCGCTTTCGTGGACCTCCGCGTGCTCTTTGCCCTTCGGTAAGTTCACCGTAGAAGAGCCTCTTGGGTAGGCGATGATCGGGCATGCGCACTAGATGCCCCGCCCAGCGTAGTTGGCTTTGCATGAGGATAGTGTGGATGCTGGGGAGTCCTGACCTGGCTAATATTTCGGTGTCTGGAACTTTTTCCTGCCATTTTATATTGAGAATTTTTCTAAGGCTTTTGGTGTGGAAGTGGTTCAGCAACGTCGCATGGCGTTGGTATACAATCCAAGTTTCACATGCATATAGTAAGGTGGGGAGCACTACAGCTCTGTATACTTTTAGTTTTGTTTGGGTGCTGATTCCCCTTCTGTTCCAGACACTGTCATGCAATCTGCCGAATGCTGCGCTGGCCTTTGAGATTCTCGAGTTCACCTCGTCATCAATATTGGCCTTCTGGGACAGTGTGCTGCCAAGGTAAGTAAAGCGGCTCACTGTGTTGATTTTGTTGCCGTTGATGAATATGTTTGGCTCAGTATAGGATTTGCCCGGGGCCGGCTGGTATAACACTTCAGTCTTTTTTGTGCTGATGGTGAGCCCAAAGTTAGAGCACGCACTGGAAAATTTATCAGCAATTAGTTGCAGTTGTGCTTCAGAGCCCGCGTTAAGGGCACAATCATCAGCAAAAAGAAGTTCAAGGATGCTGTCTGATTTGACCTTTGTCTTAGCTTTAAGCCTCCTGAGGTTGAACAGACGACCATCAGTGCGATACCTGAAGTCCATGCCTACATTTCTATTCCTGAAGGCCTCTGTAAGCATGGCTGAGAACATGAGGCTGAACAATGTTGGGGCCAGAACACAGCCTTGCTTAACGCCATTTGTGACAGGGAATGGTTTAGAGACCTCTCCGTTGTCCTGGACTCGAGCCTGCATGCCATCATGAAATTGCCTTACAATGGCTATATACTTATTTGGACACCCATACTTGGCCATAATCCTCCATAAGCCCTCTCTGCAGACTGTGTCAAAGGCTTTCGTAAGGTCTATGTAAATGGAAAATAGGTCCATATTCTGCTCTTGACACTTTTCCTGCAATTGCCTGGCTGCAAAAATCATGTCAATGGTCCCGCGTTCTTTCCGGAACCACATTGGCTTTCTGGTAAAAGACCCTGATCCAGATGTGCATTTAGGCGATTTAGGAGAATTCTGGCGAGTATTTTTCCTGCAATTGATAGGAGTGAAATTCCACGATGATTATCGCAGGCTTGGCGGTTCCCTTTTCGCTTGTACAAGTGGACTATAGAGGCATCTTTAAAATCCTGGGGGACAGCCTCTTGCTGCCACATCATTAGGAAGATTTCACGCAGCTTTTCTAGTAGAACCATGCCACCTTCTTTGTATATTTCTGCTGGAATTGAGTCTGCTCCAGGAGCCTTGCCACATGACAGAAGATGTACAGCTCTTTGCGTCTCAAGAAGTGTAGGCGGGTCATCCATTGCCAGGTTAATTGGTACTTGAGGGAGGCGACTGATAGCATCTTCATTAATACTTGAGTTGCTGTTTAGGACAGCATGAAAGTGTTCAGCCCAGCGCTCAAGAATCTTCTCCCCGTCAGTAATTAGATATGTCCCGTCAGCACTGAGAAGCGGGGATGAATTAGACGTTGTGGGTCCGTACACTTCCTTAATGGCGTTGTAAAAATTCTTCATATCATGCCTGTCTGCATATTGTTGAATCTCATCAGCTTTCTTGTTTAGCCATGAGTCTCGCATCCAGCGAAGTTTTTGTTGTATGACGCGGCGTATGCTATTATATGAGTCCGTTACGGTTGAAGACCTGGGATTGCTGATGTGTCTTTTGTGGAGTTGATGTTTCTCTGCCAACATTTGCTTGATTTCAACGCAATTGTCATCGAACCAGTCTTGGTGCTTTCTCGTCGCGGGTCCAAGGATTTGGGAGGCTGTGCTGTAGATTAGATCTCTAAAGTTCGTCCAAACAGTCTCAATGTTCGTATTGTTTAGAGTGGTGGATCTCAGTTTGCCCTACAGGGCTGTCTCCAGAGATTGTTTAGTACTCGCACAGTTTAGCTTTGTGATGTTTAGCCGTTTTAGGGTTTTCCTTCCTTGGGGCCGTCTTTTTGGCTGAATGCATATCTTAAGTTTAGAGATGATGAGACGATGGTCTGTCCAGCATTCAGCACCGCAGAGTGATTTAGTCACACGAACGTCTTGTCTATCTTTCTTCCTTGTGATGACGTAGTCTATTAGGTGCCAGTGCTTGGAGCGAGGGTGCATCCATGAGGTCCTGTTTCTTGTGGGAAGACTGAATACTGTGTTAGTAATCAACAAGTCATGTTCCACACACGTCTGAAGCAACAGGAGACCATTGCTATTACACCGGCCCACTCCATGTTTTCCTATCGCACCATCCCAAAGAGCGTCATCGCAGCCTACTCTTGCATTAAAGTCACCAAGTATGACAAGCTTATCAGTGGAAGGAATGTTGGCGATGATAGAGTGAAGGTCCTCGTAAAACTTGGATTTCACTTCATCAGGGTTAGTCATTGTTGGGGCATAGCAGCTGATGAAGTTGAGGTATTTCTTCCCGGCCAACAGAGGCAGTCTCATCGTCATGAGTCTGTCATTTATGCACTTTGGAGGACTAGCGAGTTTGCATACTAATGATGTCTTCATGGCAAAGCCAACACCGGCCTCACGGCGTTCCTCGCTCCCTCTGCCACTCCAATAGAAGGTGTAGCCGGAGCCTCTTTCACTTAGTTCGCCCTCTCCTGGTAGACGGGTCTCGCTGAGAGCGGCAATGTCGACGTCATATCTCGAAAGTTCGTGGCCCACCAGGGCAGTCCTCCGTTGGGGTCTATTTGTTTCATCTCTGTCCATTAGTGTGCGCACATTCCATGTGCCCAGGGTGAGAGGAATAGTCCTCGGCTTTTTCTTTAGTTTGCGACCGCAGAAATAGGGTCCCCGCCAGCTGCGGTAGTCTGGCCAGGGAAGATTTGAGCAGGCAATGTTTAGGGCACCTTTTCTAGCCCCTTCCTCGTGCCATGGAGGTGAGCAGTGCATTCCTAAAGAGGGCTGCTCAGTCGCTCAGGGGGCTGCCGGACACCGCTGCTGCTCAGTGTCAGTGGTGAACGACCCTATGGCCTGAGCCGCCTGCATGCAGGTTTGTGACTACGGCTGCCAGTGTACCCTCACCTGCCGCTTCGCCACTTGCCTGTCGCTACAGGGCTTTGGAATGAATCGATGATGATGATGAGAGTGACTTGCGCTGTGCCTTTGTTTAAAGTGAGGAGGATTCGCGCAACACGTCGACCTCACTCTCTCGCCCAAAACCATCTGGTCCAGCAGCAAGACGTTGTCGAGACAGCTGGGAATGAGATTGGGTGCAGTGGATGACCAGGACGTCATATGTGCCTCGTCAAGCTCTTAGCACTCCACAATGCTTTGCTGTGTATCGCCTCTTGCCCGTTGGCCCATAGAAGAACCAGCGCGCAGGCAGCCGAAAACCAGTCTTCACATGCTGGGTAGACAAATCCCACTTCACCGAGGTTTTTATCCCATCGGCTTACCCTCACCTGGTTTAGCCGGTCAGTCGAGACCGTTTACCGGGGTGTGGCCGCTGTGCATGCTACAGCTACTTGGAGCCACAGGTGAGAGTTGAGTGCCAGGTGGGGACCAAAGGTGGTGAACTACCCCAAGGAGGAGTACGACTGCTCCCCATCCAGAGGTGCTACATGTAGTATTTTTAGTAGTCTGCATTAAATATGCGTACACTATACATTAAAAAGTCATAGTTTTTATTTAGAAATCGTAGTCTGTGTTTAGAATGTGCAGTCTATATTTAGATAGCGACGTGACGTCATTTATTGACGCCCCCTTAGCCGAAACGTTTACTGTTGTATTAGTTAAATAATAAAAAAAAACGTAAAAAACCAAGTTTTTGACTATAAATCCTTTATGTACGAGGAGTAACTAAAAGAATGTTTATTATAATACGCAGCGCAAGACCATCCAAAATACAAAATTGCAGTTGTGTCGTAAAACATGTTTAATATAATGCGCACCGATCAGGAATATGTTTATAAAAAGAGTTGTCAATAAAATACGCACCTTATTGCGCGACAGAAAGGTTGTTCAATATAATACGCACCGTGACGCTCTATCTCAAAAAATAGCATGATACATAGGAATAAATAAAATAATCTAAAAAATCAATAATTTAATTACGGCTCATGCGATCGATCTGAAATTTTGATACGTTGTTTTTTTTAACGGTACAAAACTACCTGCAAAAATTCAGCTCGCTAGCTTACGAGCAAGTGGGTTAAAAATTGATCAAAAATTTTGGCGAGAAGCCAGCAAGCAAGCAATCAAGGGCGGTCGCAGACACCACGAGTTAATATAAAGGATTTAAAAAGGCTCACATTTATTGTTTTTATTACACAATTAGTTTGTATTTTGTATTTTATTTAAAAGCTTTATCGCAGTCCTTTTCTATATTATTATATTACGTAAACTTAGTCTTTAATTAAAAGTGGAAGTCTGTATTTAGAAGTTTAAATCCATATTTTGAAGTTAAAACTATATTTAGAAATCGTAATCTCTATTTAGTCGGCATAGTCTGTACTTTGTACACTTATTTTGTATTTTATGCAGCAGCTTCCTTGGTTCTGATTCACCAGTATTAAGATACCGTTCAAAAACTTGTTACATTAACAAAGGATAATTATCCCGTTTAGAGATGAAAAAGAAGCCACAGAAGAGAGTCGAAGAAAAGTGGACAAATATAAAACTCCTTCCCTAGAGCCTATTCTTCAGTACATGGACGAATGAAAATTTATCTTATCTCATGTTATCTTACCTTATCTTTTATAGTCTGTTACAGAAGCTACTTATATACATAAGACTATTGCGTTCCACGCTTACCCACAGTGTATGATTAGTCCTGCATTTTTATTAGAGTTTTAAATAGTGATAGAGTGTTAGTTTTCATGGTTTCCACAGACAACCCGTTTTACGTCCGAATTCCGAAAGGGAAGAACAAGAATTAGTTTGAGTTTGCTCTAGCTCACGGAATAAGAAAGTTTTTTTTATCCCTATATCAATCTCATGGTTCTATTAAATAAACTTTAAATTGTACAGTCAAACCTCTCATAAAGAGTTTAATTCGTTCCAGAGTCTCTTTCCTGTCACTCCTTCTAGCCGCTATGCCCCCCTCTCAATATCAACATTTTCCTTGATTAATCTGCGCCTATTACGCCAGTTTATCTAACTCGAAAACTGAAATAAAAAAGATCAATTTATAATTGAAATAAAATGCTTTAAAACCAAATGAGTGAACTATTGCAAAACAAAAAACCAGATGACCTGTTTCACTTAGATTTTCTAAATGTTCTCGCTACATGGGAAATGTTATAATCGTACCCAATATTGAGCTAGCTCTGAAAACATTTCTTACAATGCCAACAACTGGAGCCACTTTTGAAAGGAGTTTCAGCAAACTAATAATTATTATCAAAAATTACTTGAGATCGACTTCAGGTCAACAACGCAAATCATCTCTAGCGCTTCTATCCATTGAAAGTGAAATTACCAGTCAAATAAACTTCGATGAAATAATGACTAATTTTGCAAACATTAACGCAAGAAAAGTTAAGCTTTGAACCTTTGATATAGGACAAAGGAGTGAATCGGTGGAGTGTTTCTTAAATTTACTTTTAATTGTGAGTTTCTATGGTTATGTATGAGATAATTGGTATGACACATTGATACTATTGTTTATATTTATAATACATGATACTTCAAGATTTGCTGTAGTTTTTATTAACGCAACAATATTCCGTTTCATCGATCATTTTTTGTTATTTTTAGTAAATAGTAAATTGCAAAATAGCATTGTTCCTGTCTTATGAATTTTTTTATATTCATGTCGTATGACTGTCACTGTCAGACTCAGACTACGTAATTATTGTCATAAATAAAATATGAGAAATTAAATTCTTTTTTCTAAAAAATTAAAAAATTGCAAAGCTGAAACTTGTCAATTTATCAAAGGTGCCAAAATTAATTAGCCAAGGGCACCAAAAAACTAGTTACGCCTCTGCCCTTAGCCTTTTTTTCCTCAAAACAGAAGTAGGTGTTGCGTCAATGTTTATCACTATTCTAGAACCAGGAAGTTTAATGTCAAGAAACCTCTCTCTGCTGCAGTGTAGGGCTACAAACCCAGACATACATATTATGTGTTACCCTGTTAGCTCACTGACGTATCTGTAGTTAATAGGTACAAGAATGAAGGTAAGTAAATAAATCTCCAGCTGCTACTGAATTAATGAAGGTAATCATCTTAAAAATCGTCCGTTTAAAAATTATACAAAATTATCAGTAAACAGTTGTCTTTTTTTAACTAAACCTATTTTTCTATATATTCTAGATGCAGTGATATCTTTGTTTAAAACTGTAAATAAAATTACCATCTACTTCACGGCATCATGTCTAAAGTCGTTCTAAATGCAAGACTAGACATAAACCATGGATAGGCGTATGACACAATAATCTTCTGTAAAAGAGTGTGTGTAATTCATAAGATAAGATAAGAAGCTATCTAGCCACCGATGTATCAACAACATATTTACACAAGACACATAAATGCATGGCCAGTTCCAATACACTATAATTATATACACATGATATAACTATCTCCCTATACACCTTCCCACAGATCACACACCGATAAAATACGAATGACAAACATTTTTAAAAAATAAACATTGTATTTAGCTATCTTTTTGTGGGAAAGTGATGGAATAGTATATTGAAGAAGCGCATTCGAATTAGTATTAAGAGCACTGGTTAATGTAATTTAAACAATCTAAATAATGTATTAATATTTAGCCATTATTATATACAACTGTAATTGACAAAGAAACAACATTTTTCTTTTCAAAAGACTTCCTTCGTCTCAACGTCTAAGAAACTTTAGTGGGTTAATAACGTTTTTAAGTTTGAAACTTTTTTATTTAAAATGAGGAAGAAAAAATGTTGGAACTTGTTTGTCATCAGCAATTAATCATTTTACAGGTCACGTGATGATGTTTGAGATCAATGTGTGTCGAACACCTAGATCCGGGCGGCAAGAAATACAAAGCAATAATTAAACGGAATTTAAAATAATGACCCACATTAAGCAACACAAGGAATTTAAAAACAAATAAAATTGTGTATTTTTAGGATATTTTCTTAAGACTGAGGATTGATTTCATATAAACCTGTATGACAACTAGAATTATAGAATGATCAACAGAACATGTATATTACCACTAACTGTGATTATCGTTTCTTTACTTGGACTCAGCATGGCAGGTACGTATTAAAGAAATACACGTAACACATGATAAAATTAAGTTATTAATAATTATTAAAATTATGTTAGTAACTATAAAATATTGTTTACTTATGTTGTCACACAGCATGTCCAAGTGGGTGGTTCGGTACAAATTGTGAATACAAATGTCATTGTACCACGACTAATAAATGTAACTCTGACGGCGAGTGCTCAGATGGTAAATGTGATATTGGATGGTTTGGCCCTGCTTGTCAGTACCGTAAGTAGTCAAAATCTTTATTTCTAAAAAGTAAATAACACCCCAAACATTGAAGTGACTCATATGTTTACCACGTTACGCAATGCTAAAATTTGAAAAATGAAGCAAAACTGAACGTTTCAGTGCAAGTTTATTGCCTACTACATGACAAATAAACACAAATAATGAAATGAGCTTTTAGTTTTTACGAGTAGCTCTATGTTAAAGGACGTATGCTTGTCATCTGAAAGGTGCAAAAATATATGAAGTATTTTATATGCTATATTTCTCAAAATATACATAAGTAAATGAAATTTTCAAAATCGCAATACCTAGTGACATGGTATTTTTGTCTTGCGGTGATACCCAGATAGAGCGATAATGTGCCTTGGAAGGCATTTGCGTGACTTTCCTTACAAGCTACACAAATAAATAACCCGCCCCATGTAACCTACACATCCCCTCATTGTCCCCGAACCTTTATCTTCCAAACCATCTTCCTTGGGTCCGTCCCCTCAGCTTACAATGGACTCAGAATACTTTCGGTAACGTGAGTGCTAATCGGACTAACCAACAACAATGGTGTTGGAGATTGAGATTGAGGTGGGTAAGGGGCAGTCCATAAATGACGTCACGCACCTAAGGGGGGGGGGAGGAGGGTCACACTTTTGTGACGATGCGTGACGAGGGGGGAGGGGGGTTGAAGAAATGTGACGTCACATCAAAAGGGTAACTTTAAATAGAACTTCCACTGAAATATTCGGTCGCTTACAATTTTTTAATGACATTTATTTCTTTTTTTTTAAATCAGTGCTTCTCAATGTGCCGGTCTGTGGGACATCAGACGCTGGTTGGCGTATGCTATCAAGACACGAAAATTAAATCTATCTAATTATAATCTTAAAGTTTGAGAATCCACAAGATAACATATGAAATTGTTACACTGCGTCGTTTGATGTTGACATCAAAGCATTTGTGATGTAACCGCAGCTCCGTTTGGTTCTCTCATGGAAGTAGTCTTAAAACCTTCTTGCCCGTTACCCCCAAATATACAAGTTTATGTATGCGTTCCCCCACCCTCCCCACGACTCTAGGTCCTGCTCACATGACTCGGGGATTTGGGGGGTGTCTTTAGCCCTCCCCCCCCCCGAAAATGCTACTGGTGAGTTTTACAAGCATGACAAGTGTCTAAAAATGATTTGAATAGGATTATGTGTAGATATTTTAAGTCAAAACGACACGAAATATCGTTTTTCTTTAAAAGGAAGGGGGGAGGGAATCTATTTGATAGAATTAACAATGTTTTAAGTTTGATATAATTGTTCGATTGGTTTTTTGTCAAACGCCCCTGGCCATTCTAGTCTTCTAGATCAGTGCTTCTCAAAGTGGTGGTCCGTGGATCGGTGCCGGTCCGTGGGCCATCCGCTGCCGGTCCGCAGATGTTCTCAAAAAAGGACAGAAAAAATTGTCAGTGCAGGGAAAATAGTGCACCGGTCCCTGGTGCAATGGAAAAATTCCTGCAGGTCCGCAATACTAAAAAGTTTGAGAAGCACTGTTCTAGATATAATGGTATATGAGCCCATTTAAAATTAGTCAAGTTTTCATTAACTTTATTGAATGCATCAAATTATTTACATCGCAATCGAGAGGAGCCAAAATAACTTTTCTTCTTAGCTCAGTTTTTAAGGCATTAATTTTAAATATCACAGAAATGATACGTGATAAAGACAAGTCATGTGGATTAAAATTATTGTCACTCGTGTCAATATAAATAAAGTAGGGTAGATTTAGGTGTCTTCATATAGTACGTAGGTAAGAAATCTACATAGTTGTCAATTTTTTTTAAAAAATGCATTTTCTGGAAGGAACCAGTTTAATAATGGGCATATCTTCCAAGCGTACACGTACACATGAACATGACGTATTTTAATATATCTAGCGGATTGTAGTGGATGTTATATGTCCAAAATGAGTCTGCATTACCCCCAAGAATTCCCTTTTTGACCCCAGTTCAGGTTATTTACCTCTGTTCGCCGACCTCTTTCTTACGTCAGTCAATTGAGGGATTTTTTAAAAATACATTTTTAAAATGTTATTTTTAAATAATTATTTTTCTAAACAAAGACGTTAACCGTGATGATTAATAGTCTACGTGTAATTTGTATTCATTAAAATAAAATATAATCAAAGGATGTTAACACAGTTCGTTTTCTGAAGGCTGGTTAAACGTTGTTTTTTTTAAAATGTTTCACGCGGGTTACGATATTACAATGTAGACCTTCACTAAATAAATAATAAATACTTAAGTGACAATAAAAGTGATTTCAAACATACTTATTTTCAAATAGAAATTATTATTATTATTTTTTTTTGGGGGGGGGGTCAAAGCTTTGTGACGTATTTTAGAGGGGGGTCTAAGTTCATGTGACGTCGCGTGACGAAGGGGGGGAGGGGGTCAAAGATCGGTGAAAATCGCGTGACGTCATTTATGACCGGCCCCTAAACTGTATGTAGTCTGTTAATTTATATATTTTAAAATCTGGGGAGCCTTGTTTACATTAAGCACCCTATGATTTTGGTATCGTCCCATCACTGGCGTAAATAAATGAGAATGTAGATGCATGTGTTTTTTGAGGTTTTGCTTTTTTTTTGCACAAAGGCATTGCCATCATTTGTATGTCTATCATGACCTATATATGACTCATGACAAAGCGAACTCTTCTCTATAAAAATTTTACAAAAATAAATTAGGAACTCCTTTTGAACTTTTGAACCTTGAACTTTGACACATTTTAATTAATTCTAACCAATAGTTAAATGGCTTTTGCACACGGTCACTTCTTATGATTGAAACAATGAGAACTAAGCAGTAGTAATAAAGTCAAAATGAGGTTAAAGGATGAATGGTTGCCAATGACAAAACGTCTGCACACGGTACATTTTGTTATTCCATACGAAACGAAATGTTTTAGACATGCCATTCTGCGTGCATCTTTGCTATTGGAGCAATTGCGCAATACTCAGCATCGGCATCACTTACGCTTGAGAGCCGAACCGATCGGTTCAGCCCTAACGATAAGTAACATTTTCAAAAGCAGGCGATTGGTATACATGTAGTACCAGAAGAAACACAGCGCTGAGAGCTGAACGCAAGCGGGCTGTGACGTCAACAGCAGACCTGGGGAGGCAGAAATTCAATGCCTTCCCTTGGTTATAAAAAATCACATCTAACATTTTCAAAAGCTGGCGATTGGCCATGGGGATCGAGATAACCAAGGCTAAGTGTCAAATTTGGCCCTCTTTTGTTCTCGAGGTATTAGGGTTTCGCGACTTAAGATAATCGAATGAACCGATGAGAAAATGCAAAGACAAAGACAGAATTTGGCGGTTCCGATAAAAAACGTCGACTTAATAGAGCTGACGAGTTAACCGGATTCCAGTTAAGTAGGTTCTACTGTATTTTCAATTTTCATAAACAAGAATATCATAGTTTCAACATCAGAATGAAATAATTCTGTAAGAACTTTAAATTATATTCCTTATTTTTTTGACTAGCATATCTTTAACTTGTTGGTGTTATACATTGTAGAAGATCTGCTTTCACTACCACAAGTTTCCACAAGTTCATTGACAGATACAAGCCTCACAGACAGAGACGATGCAACATGTATAACAGCAACATCAGGAGTTTTGACAGTTACACTTAAAACGACTTATCCAATGACATGGATACGATTAGTTGGAAAAAACACTGGTATATAGCGTTCTTTTTACTTCAACGTGAATCTTGTGGGCCTGATTTAAACTACTTCCTGAATATATATAATTAAAGTTTAACTTGTTAGAAGAAACTACCTCTCATAAAACAAAAAGAAACTGATTTACCTTGGACATGAACCACTACTTATCTTTCGATTGAATTAATGTCGGAAGTTCACTGACCTGATAAATGAACATTGTGTTTTTATCTGACAATTAACTATTCAGATCCAAACGAAAACTATTTATATTTAAAATATAAAAAACGTACATAACTTAGCCAAATGAATTTTGAGGTTCAATTCATTTAATAAATTTAAATGATACGCTGTGCGGTTTTTGAGAGTTTAAATCCTGAGAACTTTGAAAGAAATGTATTCCTTCATTCTGTAGAATATCTTTGTTTTAACGGTTCACTATTTATAATTTCACAATTGCATTATTGTGTTAAAAAGTGTTTTTAAATTTACAAACGGACATGGATACTTACATAATTTCTGTAAATAATTTCTTTAAAATATGATAAGCTGTATCTATGCTTATTAAGAAAAAAATAAATGTCAAACTTTGGGGACGTCCATAAATTACTTCACGCTTTTTTTGACAGATGTTAGTTGACCCCCTCCCCCTGTCACAAACTGACACAAATCTAGTACCCCCCCCCCTAAAGTACGTCATACATCATACTTTCAAACAAAAATTGTGTTTTTTTATTAATAAAATCATTAAAATTTAATATAATACACCGTGACGTCACATATGGCCAGACCCCCCTACCCCCTGTCACAAACTGTCACACTTTCTGACACCCCTCTCCCCTCCCTCTGGCGTGTGACTTACTTTATGGACTGCCACTTTTCAGATTCGTCCTTTATCAGTTAAAGGTCGCATTTGTTTTTAAAAATATATTTTTTATATTTTGTTTCAGATGAGCTAAAGAAGATTACACTGACTTTTAATGACGCACATAACTTTATTACCCAATACAGTAAAGCTATTATACAAGACATAACTTTGGACATCATCTGTGACGGCGATGTGCTGGTAAAGAATCTCAGCTTTACAGGAGACGGCGTGAACTCACTGTGTTCGCTTTACATAAGTGGAGGTAGGGCTTTACATTAGTGGAGGTAGGGCTTTACATTAGTGGAGGTAGGGCTTTACATTAGTGAGGTAGGGCTTTACATTAGTGGAGGTAGGGCTTTACATTAGAGGAGGTAGGGCTTTACATTAGTGGAGGTAGGGCTTTACATTAGTGGAGGTAGGGCTTTACATTAGTGGAGGTAGGGCTTTACATTAGTGGAGGTAGGGCTTTACATTAGTGAGGTAGGGCTTTACATTAGTGGAGGTAGGGCTTTACATTAGAGGAGGTAGGGCTTTACATTAGTGGAGGTAGGGCTTTACATTAGTGGAGGTAGGGCTTTACATTAGTGGAGGTAGGGCTTTACATTAGTGGATGTAGGGCTTTACATTAGTGGAGGTAGGGCTTTACATTAGTGGAGGTAGGGCTTTACGTTAGTGGAGGTAGGGCTTTACATTAGTGGATGTACGGCTTTACATTAGTGGAGGTAGGGCTTTACGTTAGTGGAGGTAGGGCTTTACATTAGTGGAGGTAGGGCTTTACATTAGTGGAGGTAGGGCTTTACATTAGTGGATGTACGGCTTTACATTAGTGGAGGTAGGGCTTTACATTAGTGGAGGTAGGGCGTTACATTAGAGGAGGTAGGGCTTTACATTAGTGGAGGTAGGGCTTTACATTAGTGGAGGTAGGGCTTTACGTTAGTTGATGTAAGGCTTTACATTAGTGGAATAGCACTTAACATTATTGTGTTCACATTTGAAAAAAAAATATTTAACTAATTTCTTACATTATGGAATATCTGCCTATTTATCAGTGGTTATTCGAATTTCATTTTATGAATAGCAGTTTCCAAATTGTATATAGCACTTTATATTGAAGGAAAAACGGTTATGATTCCCAATAAATTTTTTCCGATTAAGCTTTAAAATACATGTTAACGGAAATAAGAGCTAAGGGAAACAAGATGTAACTAAATACCTATGCCTAATGTTTTATTATGAATTTACAAACTGTCTGTAACATAGTGGCTTAAATTTAGTCACTGATTATTTTATAAAACTGGAAACCGTACAAACACTTAGAAATCATTTTATCTAGGGCTGCCGAAATTAACTATTAATTTTAATCGATTAAAATTAGATTAAAATGTAAGAAACTATTTCTAATTTTTGTTTTCCTATTTATTAATAATTTTTGTTACTTACATACGTTTCCCTCGTATTATTATTATTGTAATTTTATTTAAACTTTCATATGTAAAGAAAAAGGTTTTTCTACCTTATTTCTTGTATAGCTGAACGAATACGCTGTGTTATGTCACAATATTTGATAGCCATGAAATTACCGCGACTTAACCAATTCGCGAAATAATTAATTGCAACTTGGAGGGATCTATATATTCGTTACAAAATATAATTAATAGAAATTAATCGATTAATCGATTACATTTTTATAATATTAATCAAACAAATTGTTTTTAATCAGTACCAGCCCTAATTGTATCATAATAGATACGCCCCGTGGCATACCATACGCTGCAGACTTGCTCATAGATAGCGCAAAGAAAAGGAAAGAACGGACACAAACTAAAAAACGAAGAAATCAAAATATCGCGAATGAACGTCGTTGTGGGGAACGAGACATTCGCACTGCGGTTATCTACCTGCCCATCACCCTTCACCACCCTAGCTTGCCAACCATAAACTGTGATTGGTCGAACCTAGCGAATTTCAGCCATGTTCAAAAAAGGGGGAAATGAACGGAACAAACAATTTTTTAAAAAATTTAAAATGTATGTTTCATCTGGCGCTTGAACCCTTGACTTCACACGTGCTATGTGGATGTAATAACCACTACACTACGAAATGCATGTTATTCTGTTAAGAAACAAAGAAAGTGAACTCAAGAAGCATTGTTGATCCCGATGATCCCCCTTCTCCACCACTTTTGCTTGCTAACAATAAACTGATTGGTCGACCCCAGTGAGGGTCAGTCTTTATGCTTATTTGCACATACTTGCTCTTGATTTGGTGAATTATATATTATATAGATAATTGTTAAAATGGGAGGATATTAATCACGGGATAAAAGAGACCCGTTTAGTTAGAATATTCAACAACGCATGGAAGCCTTTAAAGAAGAAACATAATATTATTCAATTAACAACATTGTAAGGAGACGGCAAGAAGAAATATAAGAGGAAAAGTCATTATATTTCTTGCTTGATTTCAATAGGGAAATGCCTCTCGAGGCCCTGCAAGTGCCAAATATTCGCTTTGTAGTTCCATGGTAAAAAAGTAAAACAGTGAATTGGCAATATCTGTAATTAGATTTTTGTCATCAGTATATGCATATAAATGTTTTTTTTTAAAAATGCTCTCTGGAGAATCAAACCCCTTTCCTTTAGATCATTAGTCCTTGATCGTAACGCCGCTAGACGCATAGAACGATGCTTTTAAGTTTAATAAATCTTTAAACTAGCAACCCATCATGTCTATCAAATAGAACAGTACAGTCTCAATTCGTCTTGTACAGGATTATAATATAAATTCTATCACAAAATAAAATTGTGATTTATAAGGGTATACATATAAACACATATAATGTCACAACACACAGGATTTTAGTGATATAAATTATGTTAATAAACATAATTATGACTTTATCTATTTACATCAATTTTGATTTATTCCTATCATGCTCTTTTAAATTAAGCTGAAATTAATTTTCCAAAGTCATAAGAAAATATGATGACAATGGAATATACATTTATTTCAGGCAGAAATGTGGCACTAAAGCAAAGCACGTCACAATCAAGTACCTATAGTGATTCTTCTATCGCTTCTTATTCTGCCAATCTTGCTGTAGACGGTTATACAAACTCGAATTTCTACCAGAAGAGTTGTACACATACACTTGATTATCCGGTCTCCAACTGGAATGTGACTTTCTCTGGAGCTAAACTAGTTAACAGATATGTTATTTACAATAGAAATGACAGTAAGTTCCACATTTTTTAGCTTTACTATATGTGATCATACAAATACATTACATTATGTAATGTGGTTCCTCAGGAACTTTATCCAAGGGAAATAAGCTTTTATCTAAAATCATTTATTTAGTAGAACCTTTTATTGCTGTAAAAGATCTAGTTCTTTTAAAAAAATATTTCCATTTGCTTATTGTTGTTTTTAAAGTCTAAAACATTACACTTGTTGAATGAAATATTTTTAGAACGTTAGATGAGAACTCATCTGAAATGGAAATAACCTTTTTGCACCAATTAAAAAATGAAATAGTGCTTCTCATTCTCTATAATGACATTAGTGCGACACCCTAGGACATCTCATTATTTACTTTAATAAAAATAGAATAAATTTGCTGTTGTATTTTTATGACGTTTTTATTAACTTGCTTTCGTTCCTGTCTGTCTGTCTGTCCGCAATTTTTCAAATTTGCCAACTCAAAAAATAAACCACTTCTGATGGTCCTAGATATCTTAAAATTTTACCACAGATAGATCTTGCCTGACAAGGCATTGTATAAAAAATTCAGAGTGATCGAATGTACCGTAATTAAAATAATGCATTTGTTTAGTTTATCTTTAAATAGTATCCGTATTCTATTGCCATTGTAGACAGAACGTGCCAGTTGTCTCCTGCCATCGATGACCACTCCCTGTGTTTACATCAAGGGGAGTTCAGTCAGTTTCAGTCTGTAAACAGATGATGCGTTTAAAGAAATACAATTTTAGATATACTTTATGATTTTACACTTAACTAAAAATATTAAAATAAATAGGGGAACTAAAAAGAAGAAACTAATTTAAAAGTTATAACTTCAAGTACCTTTATTTAATTTGACTAAAAACGTTGGGCGGTTGTTTTGTATAACAATTAAGATTTATAATTGAGAAGGCAAAAGAGAGAACTATAAGTGAGAGAATGAGTGAAATGCATATGTAAAACCTCATAAGCACCCGCCCCACGTTTTTAGTCATATTAAATCAAAGTACTTGAACTTATAACTTTTAAATTATTTTCTTCTTTTTAGTTCACTTATGAAAACGTTGTTTTTAAAAATCTTTTTTTTTACCTGCATTTATTTGCTTCACAATAGCATCAGATTTGTTGACTATTTCTCAATTAATTTAAACAAAATCTAAATAAATAATTTAATATAATACAACATGTGAAATTTTGAATTATAAAGTTACCAAAAGATAATACAAATGTACATATATTTTTTAAAGGTTTCAACTTTCAACATATTCTAAAGAAAGGAATATTTATTTTAAAAAAAAACACATTTAAGTTTTAATTTGCCAGGGAGGTCTGTGATGAAGCAAATGATTTTAATAAATTTTTTTTTAAATGAATTGACATGGCTTCTATTTTAAATATATTTTTTTGAGTACGTTTATATTAATCTTCCAATAAATTTTAATTTTAAAAAATTTACTCTAAGGGATATTTAAAAAGATACAATTGGGCCCCAGCCCCCAGTGAGTGATATTTTAAAAATTTGTTTCGCCTTTACATCCTCCGGAGTAAACACAAACACTTCCCAAAGATTCATGCTTCTACCTACGTTGGAATTTGGAGAATTAGTTATGAGTCAGTCACGGCCTTGCCTTTTTGAGGCCCCTATCCTTTTAACTCGTGCACGCTTCCGATCTGTATAAGTCGTCAACGCTTCCGGATCTGTATAAGTCGTCAACTTTTTCAAAACGCTCGTAAACAAGTTTTCTGACTCGCTAGAATGCTGAAATTTTTACAGTAGGTTTTGCTTGTGGGGAGGATTAAGTTGTTAAAGTTTCAGATCGATAGAATGTACCGTAATTAAATTAATGCATTTTTAGTTTTTCTCTATTTAACTATATGTAGCAGCCTGCTTTTGTTGACATTTTACGCGTCAGGCTGAGTTAAGTTCAGCCATCCGTTACCAGACCTTATGCCTCCCCTCTCCGTTTTACAGCAAAGGGGAGTTAAGACAATCGCAATCTCTAAATTTTTGTCGCGTTTAAGCATGATCAATACTTTTTCGTTATGTCTCATATATAAGGGATTTATAGTCAAAAACTTTATGAAATTGTAAAACTGTTTTAATAAAATTTTAATGTTAAAGAGTTTAAGTTTTCATGAAGGAAATTAAATTTTACAAATATTTTCTTAACCCGTAAAAGTAGAAAATAAAATGAACAAAATAACCTTTTTAAAAAGATGAGGCCCAGCTGCATTGAGGAATGTAGAATCTGGCGTGAAAAAGCAGAAAATATTTTTTTTAGTCACAAACTAAGTTGTCACACAGGGGAAAACAGAACTTTTGTGTTAGTTAATCAAATTTTATATCTCACATTAAATCCCATAATCGATCACAATAAATATCAATAAAACAGAGCACGAACATTTGACATCAGCATTTGTGTTGTAAACAGTGCTGACTGACTCAAATAATTATTTTTTGGTGCAGTAATTTGTTGCGGTGCTTTCTAAAATTAGTTTAAAAATCGTTTTGTGATTAGCACTGTAAAAAAAAATTATATAAAAACTTTGTGTACATTTCAGAAATATTTAGGATTTATCATACACGGATAAGTTACTTGGGCTTTTGACCCCAAAAAATGTTGGCGCCGTAGGCGCCTCACAACCCCTATTATAAATGCTTTTTGTACATTTAAGGAAGTTACGTATTTATCATACAAGGACAAGTTAGTTGGGCTTTTGAAATAGGTAGGCGCCGTAGGCGCCCTAAAAAATAGTGGGCGCCGCAGGCCCCGCAGCACAACCTAGTGTTCGTTATAATACGCAGCGCAAGACAATCCAAAAAATCAAAAATTTTTGTTATGTCTCGTAAACCATGTTTAATATAATGCGCACCGATCGGGAATATATTTTTAAAAAGTAACGTAAACCTTAAACGCAATGAATCAAGGAACAGGAGTGTATTAAAAAGGTCGTTCAATATAATACGCACCACGACACGTTAGCAAAAAAATTTAATATGTTACATAGAGATAAATAGAAGTAAAAAAACAAAATAATAAATTAAAACCACTTTTTTATAAGCGGACTACAAAGAAGAAATTTAATATTTTTTAACAGAATTGTGAAGGAAAAATCTTTTTCTGGATTGATAAAAATTTCAAACTTATATGGTCAAGTACTATAATGTAATATGACTAAAAACGTGTGGCGGGCGCCTCTCGGGCTTAACTAATTCAATACACTCATTTTTTTACTCGTCATTTGTAAACCCTAATAATTTTAGCCAAACGCCTAAAAAGTGCCCACCCACGTTTTTAGTCATATTACATTATAGTACTTGAGCATATAAGTTTGAAACTATCCTACAAACTAACAATTTGGATATGCCAATATCCTACATGTGGAAGAAAATCTGCAGTCCCGAGCCTGCACTCTTTATGGGAGACCCCCTCAGCTATCTGGCCCTCTCACGAAAAGGGACGTAACAGCTGAGAAACACCCCCCCCCACGGAAGGGTCACTTCTGAAGCGGCCAACTGGGCATCCAGGTTCTGGGTCGAAAATGCATCCCACTAAAAAGTGTCCTCACAAGGAAGGGTGGAAATTTCCTTACTTCGTCTCGCTAACACTTCGGCGCCACCCCGGCAAAGCATACGGGTCTCCATGGTTAGGACCGCCGCTATGCGGGGGATCATCAATAACCTACCTAAGGTGCAACCCCCACTGGAAGGTTTCTTCAGAGCTGGCGTCCGCTGCATTCTTCGCGGTTCCTTTGGCTAATCCGTACTGGCGCTCCCGGCCCTAAACCGGCACCGCTCAATGGCGTTGCTAGTTAATGAGGGGGACGAAACGGTCGATTCGGAATAACCCGACCCTCAACAGGTACTGTGGTTTTCATCATCGGCATTGCACCTGATGCTCAGCCTAAGATCCTTACAGCGACTGTAATCATATGTGATTAACAGACAACACCTAACATAATCGGACTTCGGCATTGCCTGCCATGTGTTGGTTTCGGGTTGTGGCCAGCTCAGCAACCTTACTCGTCTTTAGAGCCACGTATAGGCCAACCCCCTTTCGCTATGCTAATAGAAAGAACAACCCTTTACATGAATTATGTCAAAATAAAATTTTATGAGATTTCTAAGCTGTAATTTAATTATTATCATGAATTGGAAAAAGGAACCATGAGGTATTATTTTAGATAGGGACGTTTTAGTTTTGCATAGCACTAAACAACAAACATTAGAGTTAGAGACTATAGATTTTAAATTATACTTTATTCCGTTCAAGTTATACTACTTTAAGTCATGTTTCTTGTTTGCTTGTTCTTACTTCTTTCGCACTATCGGTTACTCTATTCTTTCCCAAATTTGTTTGTATCATGCCCCACCTTAGCCTTTCTAAAATGTTTCTGCTGCATGTAATTTATGTAATTCAAAAACAGGGTTGTTCATTAATTTTATTCGAATAATAGGTTCTAGTGGGAAATTCCTGGGACTTCAGTGGGGAAACATAATTATTAAATTTCTAAAACATATAAGTGACATCTGAAATTCAATTTCCAAATAATTTAAATTACATTTTTTAGAATTTGTTAATTTATTATTTTTAATAATTATTTATCATTTTGATTTAATACGATTTTCGTTGGGCCGCGGTGTTCTAGCGGTAGCGCGCTGCGCTGGATTGCCGAACCGAGACAGAGGCCGGTCACGGGTTCTATTCTCTGTGCTGGCAAGGCCCCGGGGCATTGTGCTAGCCACACAATCCCTTGCTCGTTAGTGGTGGCTAAATAAAACATGTGAACGCTACATCTCATGCCCCATAGTCCGTCATGGACTGGAACGGGGGTTATAATAAGATTTGCGTACTTCATGCTTGCTGGGAAGAGATTGTAAGTTAGTTCTAAAATACTTAGCCACATTTTCAATTATTCTCGTTGTGTAATATCGAGGCCATCTGTTTTTTTTTAAAGCAATGCATTAATGAATCCACATTCAGGTGAATGTAAAGATAGAAATGGCAAAATAGTTTTCGTACTTGATATCTTTCAGTTCATCTCTCACCTTTTCGTTATATTATTTCGACACTGTAACAACGATTTAGATCAATTTTACATATTGTCGCTTTTGAATCTTGTCTCAACAAATACTATTTTTTGTTATTTATTTTTTTTTACTTTTTGATTGCAATAAATTGTAATTGATGGGTCAATTTATAGTTAAAAATAATTTAATCGTTAAAAGTTTTTAACGATTAATCGAGAAATTAATCGTTAATTTCCGCACCCTTAGAAAAGAGTTATACTTTGTATAATAATGTTGATATTTTTCCAGATCAGCACCGGCTACTCAATTTCTCTCTCTCAAGTTTGAACCCAGAAAACGCTGTTGTCTTCAACTACTCAATTCCTCCAGTAGAACAATTAATCTATGCCGTGACGTCACCTAATGAAATTGTTTCACTAGTTAAAATTTTCACAAATGTCAGTCAGTTTCTTACTTTGTGTGAAGTCGAGATTTATGGCGGTGAGTGACTTAGGCTTGATTTATAAACAAACATCATTTATATGTGTATCAAACATATACAAAAGTCAATTTAAAATCAGACTTGAACGTATGTTAAAAACATTTTTAATTGAAAAAATATATGTAACTAGCATACTATTTTAAAAAAAATAAAATAAATCGTTGAAAGTGAATTATAATTCTTTATTAGCTATGGAAATCCATTTGGATTCCATGTTTAAAGGTGTAATACATTGTTGCCGGAATTTAAAAGTTTTTTACAAAACCATAAGGACTTTTTTCTTAATTTTGGAACCTTTTTAAAAATATAATTTGATTTTTTGCGCGACATTTCATTGTAAATCATTAATCACAAAGTACAATATTCATTAGATGTATATGAACATTCTTCAAATTAGAAGTTAATAATTACTTCTAATTGTTGCTTATCTGGATATTAAATCGGCTTAGAACATAATTAGAATAAAAAAGTTTAGTATGTAAACATTTAGATGTATGCCTAATTTCTGGACCGTGCAGATTAAACTGTAACAAATAGTCAGATATCGAATGCACTACGTTACCTAAAATGTAAATAAATCAATATCGATGTCGTATTTAGTGTTCTTTTTGTTACATCCCCCGCCTCTGTGATTTAAACTAGCTTCTTAACTTTTTATATCATACCTGTGTCTTCAACTCATTGAACCAAACTTGAAACTGGCCTTTCTGATTAGTCAAGAAGTTAAGTTCTAACTAACTGAATTGCCTTCTTCAAAATAAACTCTGTTAACTATATGAAAACGTATATGGAAATATTATTATATAATGATGATTATTATTTATTGAATCCTTTAGGCCTGATTAAATCATTAAAAATATTAAGCGCTTCTGTAATGAAGTAAAAATGTATCTTTCTGTTAACTGTGTCAACAGATTCAGCGTGTCTTCCAGGAACATTTGGTCTTGACTGCAGTAAAACCTGTAAATGCGTTAATCAATCTGAGTCATGTTTTGTGGCAACTGGAGGATGTACTTCTGGTTGTAGTAGTGGATTTTACAAGGAGGATTGTCAGACAGGTTAGTTTGGAAATAAATGATTCAATCTATCTTATAGTTTAAAGCGCTAAAGAAGTTAATGGCGTTATTTGTGTGTGTTATTTTCACAAATGTAGACCACTCACTCACTCACCAACTAATTCACTCACTCACTCACTCACTCACTAATTCACTCACTCACTCACTCACTCACTCACTCACTAACTCACTCACTCAATCACTCACTCAATCACTAACTCACTCACTCACTCACGCACGCACTCACTCACGCAGGCACTAACTCAGTCACTCACTCACTCAATCAATCACTCACGCACGCACTCACTCACTCACTCACTCACGCACTAACTCACTCACTCACTCACTCAATCACTCACTCACTCAATCACTCACTCAATCACTCACTCACGCATGCACGCACTCACTCACTCACTCAATCACTCACTCACGCGCGCACTCACTCACTCAATCACTCAATCACTCACTCACGCACTAACTCACTCAATCACTCACTCACGCACTAACTCACTTAATCACTCACTCACGCACTCACTCATTTACTCACTCAATCACTCACTCACGCGCGCACTCACGCGCGCACTCACTCACTCACTCACCCTCTCATCCACTCACCCACTCAATCATTCACTCACGCCCTAACTCACTCAATCAGTGATTCGCTCAATCTTTCAATTACTCACTCACAACACCCACTGAATCAATCAGTCACTACCTCACTCCCTAAATAACTCACTCAGTGACTCTGACTTACACATTAGTTATGCCACAGTATTTAGGATTTTACACACATCCTTCACTTAAGAACTTTTTGACTTCAGTCTAACAAACAGTCTATCACAAAATCTTGACCTTCCACTTGATGATGTGCCCATGAGGAGTCAGTATAAAAATATGTTTTATGTCCTTAGATTCTATTGTTATCCTGTGATTGTGACAATACATGTAGTTTTTGTCATTTACAATCTACAACAACAATATATCAAGTTTTTCCAGTTAATTTGGCCCCTTCTCATTTCTTACCTATATCAGGTCTAGATTTCTTTTGAAAATATCTCATTCCAAATTTGTTAACCCTGATAGTCCATGGTTGACCACTCACGTACTCAATTAATCACGCCCTCACTCACTCCCTCTCTCAATCACTCACTCACCCACTCAACAACACGCCCAAGTAATCATTCACTCACTCACTTTCTCATTAATACATTGACTCTCTAAATCACTCAATCACACACCCCCACACACTAACTAACTCATTCACGTACACGCCAACTCACTTACTCACTGACTCAGTGACTCACTCACTCACCAACTCATCCATACACCCACTAACTCATTTACTCACTCAATCACTCACTGGCTCAGTGACTCACTCACTCACTCACCCAAACCACCATACAGCCACTCACTCATTCACTCTTTCACTCCCTCACTTACTCACTCACTCATCCACCCAACCACGCACCCGCTCAATCATTCACTCACTTACTCACTCTCTCACCCACTCATCAACACATTCATTCACTCATTCAATCTTTTACTCACTAGATCTCTTATATATCATCACTTAACAGTTGATCCTAAGAATATATTTTTAATTGATTCTGGAATAATCGCAGCAAAATGAGAGTTCTATAATCATGATGTTATATTATCCTAGATAATTTTCATACTGCTATGGCAAGTAAAACAGTTGAATTTTAAATTTAAAAAAACACATAGAGTATAGCTGCTACGCTAAATGAAATTCCATATAGCTGTTTACCATCTCTTTCAGAATGTCCCTTTTGCAGATGGGGTAGCAGTTGCCTAAATTCATGCAACACTCACTGCCGAAACAATTCATGTGATAGTATCAGTGGTATTTGTTATGGTTGTGAAGATGGCTACACGGGGGATAAATGTGACCTAGGTAAGTCATGAACTTAAATTGATAAAAAAATAGATACATTTTCATATTTATAAAATTAAATAAATGACCATTTTGATTGGAAATAATAGTGAATTGGTGATTGTTGTAGATCTTGATGCGTTAATGGCTGATGATATTTCTTTTCAAGGTGTAGTATTGATGAAAGTTTTAATTCTACACGAGGTATCACAAATTGACCAAAAAGATGATGATCAATAATTTTACATTTTATATTTAACGTTACGAAATTAAAAAACTAAAGAGTTTACGATAAAAAACAATGAGATTAATTTACAAATAGAGAGAGAGAGAAATATAGAGAGAAAGAGAGAGAGAGAGAATAATTTTATCAATTTACAAACATAGCTACATCTCGGGGGAAAGACGTTCGGTAATAATTAAAATATTTTTAAAAGTAAAATTAACCTCGTATGAAAAATTAATCCTTTAAACATTAAGTAAAACAACATATTTTAACAATACTTTTGTTTGCATTTTTTGTGTGCATTCGTGTTATTTGTGCATCATTAGATCTACATGTAATGTAGTAAAAAGACCATTTCTCATTTGCCTTCAACGCTCACGGTTAAATAGTTTAATAAATACATTAGTGTTGTAACAGCTGCTTCAAATTCTCAAATGCATTTAATGATAGTTTTTTTTTAAACACGTCGTTATTAAACCATTCACCATCAAAGCGTTGGCAGTAGGGCGCAGGAGTTGAAATATAAGGTCAGCTTGGTTAATTTACTCCAGACATGTACGTCATCTTGCAACGTCCTTGTTTGGGCTGTGTCAATTCTTTGTTACAAATACAATACAATTGTTTTAACATATCTTCTTCTTTAAAGGCTCAAGCACTAAGCCATTTAATATAAACATTGCTTTTAATTCCCAACAGAATGTCCCAAACGTACATGGGGTTTGAACTGCTTGAATAACTGCAGTAAGAACTGTGTCAATGCAGGCTGCAATAACACAAATGGATTCTGTACGTTCGGATGTTTACCCGGCTACCAGGGAAGTAACTGTTCTATGGGTAATTTATATATTTATATGGGAAGTATCTACAGTTAATGCTAAAGGGTATTGTGACTATGCCTTTGAAAAATTCAAATAATAAATATATATCATCATCATCAGGGTTATGTTTATAGGATAATATAACTATTTTAAAACAGTAGAAGAGTAATGCAACTAAATTTAAGGATGGTATTTTTTCAATTTACTATTTAGTGCAATGCATGTTTCCTTTCTAAAAATCAATGAGCAACACGTGAAATGCAATACGTCATATTTTATGATGCATCGTACGTAGGCTTAAAGTAATTATAACACAATAATTTTAACGTTCTAATAGGTTACATTTCATACTCTTGGATAATTCCCTTAAAAAAAGCATTGATGATTAAAATAATTAAGTTTTTTTTTAAATAAACGTCTCTATTCATCCCACAACAGCTTGCCCTGACTTTAAGTGGGGTCCCAATTGCCTGGGCAACTGTAGTAAAAATTGTGCCTACAAGACATGTGACAAGCATGATGGTAAATGTGACAATGGCTGTGTGGCTGGATACATGGGAGACAACTGTACACAATGTAAGTGATATTTGAGAAGCGGTTACCAAACTTGTTATTATGACCGGTAATTTTCAATATAATTTTTGGTTACCCATAAACTTTTCGTTGCGGGCGGAAAGGTAATATATCAAGGGTAAAATAATATTGAAGCTCATTAATATATTATAAAAATATGTTTTTTCTTATAGGAAATGTCAAGAAATCAATTTGGATGGGTTTCATAAATGAGAATACAGTTGTGTCCCGTCAAATTTTTAAAAAACTATTTTTTCTTAATATGTTTTTATTAACCTGAGCATGAAGCATCTAAACATCTTTCGCATTAGCATTTTATTATTTTGTTTGTCATACTTGAAATCTGAAGCATGGCTTTCCTCTCAAACACGATATCTTTGTCTATTCCATGTTAAAAAAAAACATTAGCGCTTAAAGAAATATGAAAGCTTATATGATACACACCAACGATTGTGCTTATATCTTATACAATATTTTTTTACGAGAAATTACTCAACGATTAAAACGTGGGTAAAATGAATCTATGTATCTATTGGTAACAAAATATTATCTTAGGTTTATCTCTTATCCACGTCACAACCATCTCAACAAGATTTTAATTTTTTCTTCTTCTTCTACTGACTGGGTAATTACGACTTAACGACCCGCTACCCAGCATGTAGAGAATCCTGTGGAACTATATGAAAAATGGGTAATCTGGAATTAATTGAAAAATAGAAAAGATTTAGCATTTACATCAAAAAAAAGGAAATCTTGGAATTAGTTTTGACCTTGTTTATTCTGTAACAGGTTAAAACAACAAGGAATGAAAACAAAAACAACTATCCGAAGTTTAAACATATGAAACTATTATTAACTTCTGAGATAACTTAGATACACGACGTATGACAGCTAACATAAAGATACATTGCTCCCCACCCCAACTTTGTCATATCTACAATAGCTTGCACATTGCTGATTTGGGGAGAAAACTGTTCTAAGAAATGCAATTACCATTGTGTCAATCAAACTTGTGACAGATTTAATGGAACTTGTGACAATGGATGCCAGGCTGGATACATGGGGAACATGTGTTATGAATGTGAGTAGTTATAGTTAGTTTTAAATGAATACCCGTAATTTTTAAAGCTACATTTTGAAGATTTTTGTGTGCTTAATTTTATTCTAAATGTGTACATAAAAAACATTTGCATTATACAACCATGAATTAAAATTTACATAAAATTTGAGTAACTTTGAGTTCAATGACTATTTTTGTGAGTTTATTTATATATATATAAGTCAAATAGACTTATTATGGGATAACAGTAGCAACTTCCTACAACCTTCTTCCAGCCTGTGAAGCGTCTAAATGGGGAGCTCAGTGTAGGAACAACTGCAGTGGACATTGTCGGAATAGATCACCGTGTAACATAACCAATGGCTGGTGTGATGCTGGGTGTGAGACAGGATATGCCCAGGAAAATTGTTTACTCAGTGAGTGGATCACGTTGTTTGGCACCTTCTTATTAACGTTAGTAGACACGCTTTAAGTACAGAAAAGTAAACATTTACTGTTAAGCTATTGATCTTCTTTATTATGATTAAACATGGGCATGTTAACTTAAATTTAAAAAATGGGTATACAAATGACTTTTTAAAACACAATTTAGTTCCAATTCACTAAAAAGGACAACATACATTATTCGCACAAAATTTCTCATTTCCACAAAAATAAAAGCATTGGCGCTACCCAGGTAAAATCAATGTTAATGGGTACTAATTGTGAAACATCACGTGGACTATAAGAAAAATGTGTTCATCTCTGTCAACATACAACCATGCGTCAAGTGTGTACCCGAAACATAATGATTGAGAGTACATAAGAAAATGCTACTTTTAAGACAAATCTAATTGGAGGTAAAAATTACCATTGAACAATTGTTGAAAACATGCAGGTTATTAATCTCGACAACTAATATGCTTAGCGCCACAATTTATTTTTTTTAAGTCATGAGAAATTATTAGTTAATAATTTATTTAACCCATTTTATTGCATTTAAATAAAGGCTTTATTTAAACTCCTTTAGTTCACCCATTAAAAAAATTAATATTTTTAATTTACAATTTTTTAATGTAATTGTTATGTCTCTGTCTTCTCGGGGTTGTAAACAATAGTAAACATTACAATTTGAAATGTGAGCTCAATATGCAAAATAAAATGCAATTCAGATTAGTATATTTATTATTGCAGTTTCAATAGAGGGAAGACAAAAATTATTAAGTTAACAGTAAAAACATATGGTGACTGCCGATCGTGCAAATTAAATGGAATATTGTATTGTCACCGAAGATACAGGTGTCTGCCATATTTCAGCTCAATCGCGCAATGTAAAGTGCGTCACGATGACCTTGCAAGATTTGACGATATCACACAGACATATAGACACACACACATTCAGAGAGAGAGAGAGAGAGAGAGAGAGAGAGAGAGAGAGAGAAAGTGGGAGAGAGAGAGATAGAGAGAAAGAATGGCAAGTTAAATAAAAACGTGTTAAAAATCGTTTAATGAAATTAGTGTCTAAAAGTGATTTATGAAGTTGCTAAACAGTTGACTTAACTAAGAATTTCGATGCCAAGATTATATAGCTTGTAATTATGAATTTAATATTTAATATGCCTTCCTGTCAGATCAACATATTAATATAAAAATATTGTCTTTATTTTAATACTTCCACTATATAAATTTAAGATTGAACCAATTAGACTTTCGCTATAATTTCTGATGACAACAGAGTGCCCAGCTCTGAGATGGGGCAACCAATGCCTCAACAACTGCAGCGATCACTGTTACAACAAAGCATGTGATTTCAGGACTGGTAGATGTGACCACGGATGTGAAACTGGGTTTTGCGGTCAAATGTGTCTGGAAGGTAAGGGAAATTGTTATTGGCATAAGATGGTTCTTAAGTAAAAACAGGATGGGCCCAAGACATAGTTTAAACTGGATTTTTGCATTTTATAAATGTATTACTAACTTAACGCAAAATTAAAACTGTATGGTCTGTATTTACCCACATTTTACACTTACTGAGCAATATATTTTACACTTACTGAGCAATACATTTTACACTTACTGAGCAATACATTTTACACTTACTGAGCAATACATTTAAGTCTCAAGAAAAGTTCACATTTTCATTCCTCTTCGGCGCTCAAGTGATAAATATCGATCACAGTCAGAGGCACATTGTTTTTTTTTCATTGCATGAGACTGTAGCTTTACTTTAAGGTACACTTGATGACAACGGTGAGGATGACGAATAATTTTTATACATTGACAATGTTTGTTCATCCGGTCAATCAATAATACTTGAACTTTACATTATAAGTACACAGAATCAAAACCGAAATCTTCGCCAATCTGCATTTAAAAAAAATATATTTCAAGAGAAATAGTGAGCTTATCTCAAAATTTTCATGGAGATCGAGGGGCACGCGCGGTGGGTTGGCGTACTGAGAGTAGTCGTACGAGTCGCTGCCTGTGAAGGCAGGGAGCTGTTCCCTTGGCTTAAAGGTGCCCCAGCTATGATGGATACCTGACAACAGTTTAAAAAAGCAAAAAGGAGCCCAAATGATAAAAACATTGATCGTGGGACCTAAATAAATAGAATAATAAATAGAATGAGAATATAAACGGCGCTAATATTTTTTTTTAAACCGGAAGTCAAAAGGTGAAGCTGTCGTTGAATGGTGTAGGAAATTCTATATTGAAGAGGCCTGAAAATCAGTGGTTCTCAACCTTTTTTGTATGGCGACACCTTTTAAAAAAGCCATGTGACCCGCGACCCGCATGAAATTTAAATAAGTCATTTTTCAATAAAGTTTTTACACAATAGAGCAAATTTACATTAAAGTGAATATTTTTGTTAGTCAACAGTTGGTGACCCCCTTGGGAGTCGATACCCACAGGTTGTGAACCGCTGCTCTAAATAATTATATGAAACTTTATGTAACCCCAAATACACATGGCCCAAATGTTTTTAAATAGTTAAATTTTCAATGGAGTTATCGAACAACTTATTAATAGGGACAAATTGCAATCTCCTGAGTCTGATTTACGTAAAGATTCAGAAAAGCTTGTAAACTCTATATTTAGTTCCGAAAATTAAAAAAAAACTTAAAAAACAAGTTTTTGACTATAAATCCTTTATGTACGAGACGTAACTAAAATAATGTTCATTATAATACAAAGCGCAAGACCATCCTAAAATACAAACTTGTAGTTGTGTCATAAAGCATGTTTGATATAATGCGCACCGATCAGGAATATGTTTATAAAAAGTGTTGTCTATAAAATACGCACCTTTTTGCGCGACAAGAAAGGTCGTTCAATATAATACGCACCGCGACACTCTATCTCAAAAATTTAACATGATACTTAGAGAAAAATAAAATAATATAAAAATTAAATAATTTAATTACGGTACATGCGATCAATCTGAAATTTTAATACATCGATTCTATCATCGGCACGAAACTGCCTGCAAAATTTCAGCTCGCTAGCTTACGAGAAAGTGTGTTAAAAATAGATCCAAAGTTTTGGCGACAAGGGCGCAAGCAAGCAAGCAGACACCACGAGTTAATATAAAGGTTTTAACTTAAAAAACCAAGTTTTTGACTATAAATCCTTTATGTAGGAGAGGTAACTAGAAAAATGTTCATTATAATACGCAGCGCAAGACCATCCAAAAATACAAACTTGTAGTTGTGTCATAAAGCATGTTTAATATAATGCGCACCGATCAGGAATATGTTTATAAAAAGTGTTGTCAATAAAAAAAATCACACTATTGCGCGACAGAAAGGTCGTTCAATATAATACGCACCGCGACACTCTTTCTCAAAACATAACATGATACATAGAGATAACTAAAATAATCTAAAAATTCAATAATTTAATTACGGTACATGCGATCGATCTGAAATTTAAATACATTGTTTTTATCATCGGTACAAAACTGCATGCAAAATTTCAGCTTGCTAGCTTACGAGGAAGTGGGTTAAAAATCGATCCAAAGTTTTGGCGACAAGAGCGCAAGGGCGCAAGCAAGCAGACACAACGAGTTTATATAAAGGATTTAAAAACACATGGTGTAAAACACTGGAAAGGTTGCTTGTTTCTTGTTCTAATAAATCAATTTCAGAGTTTTTATACAGTTTTCGATCCACTTGAAATTCTACTATCATAAATTATAGACACTAGCCAAATGATCAAATCTCAGTACTTCTTGTTTTTACCGAATGAATATTTGCTGTTACCATGGACAATTCTTCGTTGTTTATCTTCGATTCCTCGTTCCGATTGATTTGCATTTATTTTCTTATCAAGAATTGTTATCTAAAGATCACCATTAGACCCCAATTTTATTTGAATCGTTTGAAATCAATGAAGTTTTTAAAAAGCATTTAGACGAGTTACAATTGTAACTAAAACGGGACCGATTTATACGTGTTTTTTATGTGATAATTGGAAAAATTTAGAGCGAAAATTATAAGGTACAATTATGGAATGCTACAAAAGATACATTAATGATAGTATTGTAATTACAAAGATTTATATGCAATAACTGAAAAGTTGTACAGCCTTTAATAACACATTTTAACCCTCTATCAAATTCACTTCAACAATTCATAAAATGTTAATATTTTAGGAATTTAAATTTTATTCAAATTTTGAAGCAAATATATTTTTTTTTGAGTGAAAAATATTAATTTTTGTTTTAAAATAGCGTATATTAAGAATTGCATTTTTTCTTAGCATAAACACGTGACTGGGCAAATTAAAAGTGAATTATGTACCTTTAACCATTCAGATCTGGTACAATAATTATCATCATACTAGGACTTTCATTTTATAAATTAAAAAAAGTTTTATATAAAATGAATTTTAGATTAAACTGGCAGACCCGTCATGCGTTGCAACGATCTCAGTAAAAATGTATCAATTTAAAGAAACCAATGAGTTGCTTGTTTTAAAAACAATTATGCCAGAAACCTTCACGGAAGTGTGCAAAAAAAAAGTCCAAGTTTCATAGCAACCTGATGGTAACAGTAGTTAGTTTACAAAAGAAAACAAAACGATATTAAGGGCTCCCACCCCAAAATGAGTGATAATTTAATTTTTGTTTATTGCCATTGTACTCGAGTTATATTTCTCAATGTCGTGAAAAATTGAATGGGGAATACAATTATTAACGTTACGTAAAAAATAAATTTGGGTCCCCTGTTATTTTCTCATTATCTAACGTGTAAACTAATTTTTATATAGCTAATATGGGGAAAACCTACATTAAGGGGCCCCCTGCCCCATTCGGTTCAAGATGTACATTTCGAAAACCTGTTCACTCAATTTCAGTTTCCTCATGGATATATTTCTCAAGATCGTTAAAAATTGAGTGTGAAATAATATCTTAAAGTATACAAAAAAGACATTAGAAGTTCAGTGTCCTTAAGTATTTTAAAATTGGATACCAAGTTATTGTATAAAAAGTTTGGTTAAGATCCACTTATTTACTCAGTAGCTAAATAAACGTTTATGAAAAAAATACATTTTGGGCCCCCAGGCTCGAACGAACGGACATTAGGAAATCATTGCCATATAGTATTTCAATATTGTTAACCAAGTTATAAAAATGCAAAGTTTGGTTAAGATCCATCAATTCACCCTTAGCTATCGCTAAAATAATTTTTATATAGCTCATATAAGAAACAAATCGCATAATGGGCCCCGGCACCCCATGAGTGTTAAATTTTGAAAAAAAAGTTACCAGTTACCATAACGGGAGTGTACTCAAAAGTCTACAAAAGTTTCATGGTGATCGGATGAATGGCTTAAAAGTCAGCTATAAAGGAAATGCTTACATACATATATTCATACATACATACTTTCATTTATATATCTTAGGGCTGCGGAAATTAACGATTAACTTCTCGATTAATCGTAAAAAATTGTATCAATTAAAATAATCTTAATCGATAAAAATTCTATTAAAATTTTTTTTTCAATATATTAAAAAATAATTAATTTTCAATAATAATTTATATACTTTTTACCGTACAAACTTATTATTATACTTTATTAATTTATGTAGACGTGGATTTAATAAAATAAAATTTAGTTCAAAATATTATTTTTCTAAAAAAAGCCAATTACCTGTTTTTGTTACTTCCCTTGAGATGTTCAGTTTAATGACGTCATGAAATTTATTTTTTGGCTTTAATTGAAATTAACCCTTAATTCATGAAATTAATCGTTAATTTGTCAAAAGTTAACATCTAAATTTAATTAATCGTTACCAGCCTTAATATATATACATTTAAGAAGTATGTGTTAAAAAATTGTGTTCACAGGTACGTTTCACACAGCACGTTTAAAAGGGAAGTTAAAGAAATTATTTCTTCTTATTTCTGAAGCATGTTGCCAAATAATATACATTAAATTATTTTTTATTAAACTTTGTATTATCTAGCTACAGTGAGCCCTCTGGATTATGAAACAGGTATTTATCTTATGAAATTTGTGTATCTGTTTGATAACGCTTTTACCTAATTAATATTTTTGGGGTTAAAATTATGTTCATTTCTTTTATTTTGTGCTGTTTTATATATTTTTTTACTGTTGTTTTTTTTTGTGTTTTTTTTGTGTGGTTTGTAAGGCATTTGGCCACGTGTAATCATCTATGACTGCAAACTCAAACCTAAACATTAACCAAATCAATTTTTTTTCACTGGAGAAAATTTTTGTGGCAAAGTTTTTTATTTCCTTTTCCCATTCTGACAATACGTATGATCAGACTAGTTCCAGGCAGCCATTTCAATAACGTGAAATAAAATTTTAACGACGTTAGGGTTATCGGCATCCTTCCGTCTCGCGAGACGATGGTGCATCGCCGTTTGGTTGGGTTGCATTTCCTCGTGTGGCTGAGCAGTCCTGTCCTACAGTCTTTAACACAGCTTTTGTACACTAGTTCTGTGCTTTTAATTTTTTAGCCTTCCTCCTAACTCTTCTGTCTATAGCCTCCTCTTTAATCGCTGCTCGGCTACTTTTCGCCCTCTTTGACAACTGTGCGCCACGTATATCAGTCTTTATCTTTACTTTCCCAGTCACTTGTGCTTATTATGGCAGCTTTCATGTCCCTCTGGCAGACATCTTTAAATCGGAGACGTGGGCAGTCCATATACGAGGTCCTTGCGAACGCGGCACATGCTCATCATTTTTACATGTCCTAGTAATCTTAGGCGTATTTCACTAGGGATTGAGAACATGCTTTGAGTGCTGGCACGCAACAGGACCTCACTACTTGGCACTTTGTCCTGACATTTAATGCCAAAGGTGCGACACATTCACCACAAGTGGAAGCAATTAAGCTAGTGCTTATGTGATATGTAAGTGGTCCATGTCTCGCTCCCGTACAGCAGCGTGATTATGATGCAGGCCATTTAGACACACAGTTTGGTTTTATCCGTTAGCTTGGTCTTTTTCCAAACCCGTTTATCTAGTTCAGCTATTGTGGCAGCTGCGTTGCCAATTCTACTGTTTAATTCATCCCCGATGGACAGTGAGATGGAGCACTTGGACACCAAGTAGGTGAAACTGTCACAACCGTCAAGATTTCATTGTCGATATTGATAGTAGGAGGAGAACATGTGTCTTGGGACATGAATGTTTGTCTTTTTCAAGCTGATTTGCAGACCCGATTCTTTTCAGGCGTTGGAGAAGCTTGACACGAGTTGTTTCAAAACAGTTTTTGTGTTTGCTATCAGTGCCGCATCATCCACTAAGAGTAGCTCACGAATTAGGACATCTGTCATTTTGGTTTTGGCTCAGAGACGGGCAGTGTTGAATAATCCTCCATAAGCTCTTGTGTGTAGCCAGATTCCATCACTACTAGCATTGAATGCGTATAGAAGCAGTACAGAGGAGAATAATGTGAACAGTTTTGGTGCGAGTACACAACCTTGTTTAACTCACTGCTGACTGGAAAGGCTTATGGGGTAGCTCCATCGAACTGCACTATGTCCTTCATATTGTCATGGAACTGTCTGATGATGGAAAGTATGTTTAGGTGAAAGCCAACTTTTTTCCAGGATTTGGAATAGCCCGCTACGACTGAATGAATCAAAGGCTTCTGCTGCTCTCTGCATTTTTTCCTGAAGTTGCCGTATGGATAACACCATGTCTATGGTAGACCGACAAGTCCGAAAAACTACACTTCTGGATAGCCTCGGAAGTCTAAACTATGTTGTCGTGCTAGTATGACACGGTCAACCCAACCCAACGGTGTTGCACAATCTTCTCAGAAGACGGAAGAATGCCGATTACCCTAACGAAGTTAGGGTGTATCATGTAAATCTCTTATAATTGAGGTTTCATTTCGTGAGGAAAAGCATAATGAAGAAATAATTAATTGCAAATTTGTATAGCTATAATATCATTGTAATGTTTTTAACCAAAGATTGGATAGCTTTTAACGATTATTACTTCCAGGTAATTGATATATATTTAAATATCATTCTGTAAAAACTATATTTAGTTGTTTGGTTTTTTGTTGTAATAAACAGGATATAACAAGGGACTAGCCAGTGGGATTGGTGTGGGGATAGGCGTCATGATAGCCGCTGATATCGTGATTTGCATCTTTATCTGCGTGTGGCTCAGAAGACGACACAAACGACAATCGAAGCCCCGTGAAGTAATAGACCGTCAATACGATAATATCGGGGCCAATACAACAAAGTGAACACCAATATGATACAGTGAATAAAACAGGTACGTTCATAAATGATTCTATTCACCAAAAATATTAAGGACGCATAATTGATAGGATAAGATGAGATGTATATGAAACAAAATGTTTATCATGTCTAATCGGATTGCGTTAGCAGCGAGCTGACATGGATGCGTCTGTTTAATCCTATACCAGGCAATATTGTCAGGGAACTTTTTTTTAAAGAATGGGAAGAAAGGTTGTTTTTTTTTCGTTTTAAAGATATGTATTTTAATAATCTTTAGGTCAATGGGGCCTATGGTGCTGTGGTTGGATTTGCTTTTAGTGGCAATGGGATTGTGATAAATGAACATTTATATTTTTAGATAATCTATTAAAAACTATATGCAAAAAAATATAATGATTTGCTACTGAATATTTAAAATAAGAGAGATTGTCGTTATTACATTTTATAAGGAATATATTCATAGCAGAGCCGAAAGATGCTACTGTTGAAAGCAACAGTTTGAATATATCTTGTTTTGCGCACTTGTATTCAATTATGGCATGTCTTTTGAAAGTTTTTTTTTATTTCAGAGAATGTCTATGATATTACAAAAGATGTTATAACATATAACGTGAAAACGAACTCAGTAGGTGGAGAAACGAAGTGATAAAGGAAGAAAATATTGCTAGTTGATTATTTCCTCGTGTTCATTGTAAAAATTGTCATATTAACAAAGACTTATATTTCAACACGAAGGTTACTATTGTAATTTTTTAACGTTCTGGAGGTGTAGCGGAAGTTGAGTTTAAGATTTGAACAAATTTTTATTACGTTATAAAAAAGTGCGATTTTAAGATATACACACATTTTATTTTAGACTAAAGTTATTATAATCGAATTAAATAAAACTTTCTGTCATAGCAACTCAACATGATAAAATTTTAATTTTATCAAAGTCAATAATTATATTTCAAGGGATTATTTTGCAATTTTCTATTTTGCAACAATAAATCACGCAGTACTTTGTCTCTTCCGAAGTAAATTCAAGTAGCCAGTTCAGATATTCTGTTCACAACATCGACTAGGAATCTTGGCTACATTATTTCTGACATTATGTCTATTAACAACTTCATCAATCACATCTGTCGCTCTGCCTACACTGCCATTCGTCAGATCAACTCAATCCGTCATTACTTAACAGTTAGTGAAACAAAAACTCTAGTCTGTGCTCTTGTACTAGCTCGTATGGATTACTGCAATTCTCTTCTGTCAGGTGCGCCAAAACAATGCATTGAAAAACTACAGAAAGTTCAAAATTCAGCTGCCAGACTAGTGCTCAAGGCAAAAAAACATGACCATGTTACTCCACGTCTTCGCTCACTTCATTGGCTGCCTATACACGCCCGTATTGGTTACAAACTGGCCGTTCTCTGTCACAACTTCTTTTCGGACTCATGCCCATCGTATCTTACTGATTTTTTGTCGGTCTACTCACCCACTCGCTAGCTACGATCTTCTGGAGACACACGCGTTCTCTCTGTTCCTACGACACGCAGCAAAACATTTGTTGAAAGGTCGTTCTCTTTTTGTGCAGCCAAATAATGGAATTCTCTACGATTACACATACATAGTATTCAAACAACCAAGTCCTTCAAGACTGCACTTAAGACACATCTTTTCAAAATTTATTTTCAAAATTAATGAAACAACATTTCTTGTAAATGATTAACGTAGCTTATGTATAATGAACTGTAATTTTTGTGTTTGTTATGATATGAAAGTTAATTTAATACTTATAGGTATGTTATTTCTTTCATGTAAAGCGCTGTGAGCCCGTTCCTTACTGGGATACAGCGCTATATAAATAATCAATTTATTATTATTATTATTATTATTATCCTTTCTGTTAAAACAATCTAGGCTACACCTTACATTGAACACCCAATGAGTCAGGTCGATATTATCATTGATATTAAAACCGTTAATTGAGATATTTCCTAATATTATCGTAAATACGTACAGCGCTATTTGGAGAATATATTTTAATTATTAATAAAATTTGGTCGTGTACTAAGTAAAACTGGTAAATATATGTACATCTATCCATCCATCCACACATCCACCTTTCCACCTATCCACCCATCCATCCATCCATCCATCCATCTGTAATTGCATTGGGTAACATCAAACATAATATCAAAGGTTTGAATTAAGTTTAAACCCAGTGAAATAATTGTTTTTAATTGAAAATTTGCTGACGCCAATTATAAACAAAGCCCACCCTCCAAAGATTCAAGCACCAATAATATAATTTATTTTTCATTGAAATAAATAAAAATAAATTGTACATAAAATAAATACACTTTAAAAATAACTAAAACAATTGATTCTTCAGTTTTATGGGGAGATAACATATGCTCAAACATTACACTGGTAAGTGCGTGAAGATAAAGTGTTAAAGTATTTTATAGTTAACCTTCTGAATGTGCCTAAATCGGTTATTAGAAATGTTTTGCTTAACGATGATTTTTATCTACAAATCATTGGCACAAAAACTTATCGACGATTACTAATGAAGATTGCTCTTCTCACTATTTTAATTTCTGTTGCTATCGAAATGCTGATTTCTGACGTGATGCATATTCACGTTTTAGCTTTTCCTCAATGCAATTTTACCCTCTACCCCATCAAAACTAAATTTATTTTATTGTGTTATCGAGAATGTCATGTAATACCGAAAAGACACTCTTTGAGACGTACATATAAACAAGGATTGGTCACACAAGTAAACAAATGTTGGCTAAAACTATGACATCTAAGAGATTATTTATAAAATATATAATGTTACCTCAATGTAAAGCAGCGGTTCTCAAACTTTTGATGTTCAAGGACAACTTGAAAAATTATTGTCTTAGCCACGGACCACCACTGAAAATTTTGTTTCTGCAGTACTGGAAATTTACACATAATTATACTGTCTAAATAACTATCTACTAAAATTCATTAGTTAGTAAAACTACACCAATGTGCTACGATTTGCGTGCTCCTAAAACAATATTGAATGGAAACAGACTGTAGTAGATCTCTGTCGAAGCGAATACATGTCACTCATACGTTAGTTAAATCATTAAACCTTGAAACACTAGAGGATAGAAGAACCAAGAGCAAAGTAGTAATCATACATAAAGCAATTAATTTCTAATTTAGAAATACAAAGATAATTTAATACAACCCTCAGATAGACATAAGGATAAAAACACCTATCTTATTCCGTATGCAAGAACAAACACATACAAATTTTCATTTTTCCCGTCCGGAACTCGGGCGTGGAATGGGTTGCCTGAAGAATCCAGGAAAACCAACACTTTATCAACATTTAAATCTGTAATAAAAATGCAGGACTAAACACAAACCATAGATAAGCTTAGGACACAATAATCTTCTGTATAGAAGGAGCGTCTGTAAACAGATAAGATAAGATACGTATTTTATAGTCTTATTTAATTCTTATTGCTTAGTATAAAAAAACGTAAAGTTCATCAACGGTATCTAGTTATAAAAAGACAGTTATATTAGTTTATTTATTGCGAGCCTTGAGTTTGCATATTTAAGCACAGCATTTCCAAACGAGTCGTAATATTTGAAAGACTCATTAAGCGTTCATCTTTAGCTTTAAGTCGGAAGCGATGTTTGGTTTCGATTATAACCAGTGGCGTAGCTAGGGGGGCAGTGGAAGTGGTCCGCCCGGGCGGCACTCATTTCGGGGGCGGTATTTGTGGGCATTTGAAATGTACAATCATTTCCGACAACCACCCTTTTTCTTTTGAAGGGGGAAAACCAAGGTGAAACAATAATATTCGTAAATTTGAATCTTAATTAACGGATTCGCACAACATTTCTTTTGATTATATACTGGATATTATAACTAACGCAAAACCGTTCAAAAATTTTAAATCGCTGAAAAAAGGTATCCATTTGTTTGGAAAACTAAGCGGTAAAAGTCACAGATTTTGCTTTTATAAGAAAACTAACCAAATGAGAAATCACCGCTGGGCCGAATAATATGTGCTATTAATATAGCCACGAAAGTTTTTAAGTGGAATTTCGATATTCGCAGAATGATGAGCGAACAAGTACCTACAAGGCATGGTGGTTCAAATATTGTGTTTAACTTGCAAATAGCAATTTATATTACTGTTTCAGTTTTCAGATAATTGTTGTAAGGTTAGTTATTAAAAAAATTAAATTTAATTTGTTTTAACTGCATTAAAGATGAATTAATAATTTGTGTTTTTCATTAAAATACGGTTATTCAATAACAATGTTACGCCTATCCAATTAAAGTAATGTGTAAATAATTTGAATTCGTTTATTTTATGGAAAATTATTCAGATTTATTACAAGAATACGTACATATTCAAATTTCTCTTTAATAAACACCACAATAGGCATTATAATTTCGAAAAATACATTCTTTAAAATTTCAAGCATCTTCGAAAAATTGACATTTGAAGAAGTAATTAGGAAAACGAGATCAGATGATGGAATTTTACTCAATTCAATGCTCAATGCTACCTTTTTCTTTTCTATGTTATCTCAATTTATGGGAACCCGTCATTTTGTTAAATTAATGCAAAGCCATTGCATGGAACAAAGATATGTGCTAATACAAAATGCTGTTATATCAGCCAAAAAGTTTGTGAAGAGTTGGAGATATCAACTAAACTCCGAGTTAGAATGAGAAAAAATATGAGTAGGGGAAATTCAGAAGACGTGGTTCTTTATTTAGAACCATAAGTACAACGAGAAATGTTTTTATCCATGGATGGAATTATTAAAAGATCGCTTTGATGAGTTGCATTTCCTTGCAAGAAAATATTCGTATATAATACCATGTAACCTACTAAATGAAGCATTTGAACATCAAATAAATTACTTTATTTACATTTATAAAGAACAGTTCAATATTGAAAGAAAAAGGATCCTTGTTTTTATGGCTATACCAACACTACAAAAAGAGGCATTATGCTAGAAAAATGGTTGCCCCCTTGGTCTATTAAAATTTATTTAAATGTAAGATTGGAAAATTCTGTACCCAATATTGTAATTTTGCTAGATTTTTTCAAATATTGTTATCAGTGTTTCTAGTTGTGAAAGGAGCTTCTCCAAACTGAAGTTTATAAAAAATTATCTTCGTTCCACAATGAGCGATTAAAGACAACAAAACCTTGCAATACTGTCCATAGAACAAGATATTACAAATAATTTAAATTTTGATAGCATAATACACGATTTTTCTATTCTGAAAGTTAGGAAAGTAAATGTTTAAGTAAGTTTACATACTAATGTATACAATTTCTTTGTTTGTAAAAAAAAATCATTTATTTATAAATACAAAATAAAAGAATAGTAATTAGTAATGATTTTTGTGTGTGTAAATTTGGAATATTTTTGTCTCAAGCGGTTGGGGGGACCTGCGACCTCAGTAACTTTCTTGAGATCTTTAAAAAAATATTTCTTGTATTTTTATAAATGTGTATTTATAGGTGTATAATCTTATGCGACCTCTTTTATTACTGCTTACATAAATATTGCATGCAATGGTAAACATATTCCCCACCTTTACTTCGTTTCAATTACAATTATTTATTCATGTTTATTAATTTATAAAAGTCATAATATAATCGACTAGCAGGCCGTCAATAAATGACGTAACGCGATTTTGGCTGATTTTGCACCCGCTCCCCCTCATCACACGTCGTCACAAAAACGTAGACACCTTCTTCAATAAGATGTCACAAAGCTTTGACCCCCCCAATAAAAGCCGTATTTTTTTATTGAAAATGAGTATGTTTCAAAAAAAGTTTTTGTCATTTAAGTATGTTTAATGTAACGCTGCATTCTAATATCGTAACACGCGTTTTACATAAACGTCATGAAATAAAGAATCAATAATAAAACAAATTAAGTGGAGATTTATTTAAAGTAGCGCATGTTGACTTGACATCACATTTCTTAAACACCCCCCCCCTTTTTTTCGTCACACATCGTCAAAAATGTGTGACTCCCCCCCCCTGTTTTTAGGTGCGTGACGTCATTTATGGACGGCCCCCTTAATGGGCGACAAATTTGAGACTGCCCCGGGAGGCAAAATTTCTAGCTACGCCACTGATTAGAACTAATACAGAAAATCCACATTAAAAAAGATATTATGTTGCCAAAGTTAAAAGTATTTTAAAAGATTTCTGAGACAGTTCTTGGTACTCATGTGGAGCTTGTATTCAACAGTTTATCAAGCTCACTTTCGGATACAAGAAGTTTATAATATTATCGCTGGTCAGTTCCATGAATGAGTCTAATTCAGAAGTTGGTACATGTAATGAGTCCATATGTGCAAGAAACGGACAGAAAAGCCACGAAAAACTCTGAAAGTTCAAATCACAAAAGTATAAATTAAATTATGGGATCCTGCAGTGATTGAATCTGGTAAAATTTACCAAAAGTCGCCTATTGATTTAAGCATTTTTTGGTTTCTCGGTTAATTCGTGGTATTGATCAAACATAAAGATACGCTGAAATAATCCTGTTTTCCAAAGATCATATTTTTTCGTAAAAGCAGACACTTTGTTACTGAACATAATTATTAAATGTGCCTGTTTTCCTTGCAGGATGAATTAGGTTTATTCAGTTCTTCAAAAATGTCAGCCAAGTAAGCATGAAAAACAGCGCATAAGCAATCGTTCAAATGATCAACAAGCTTTGTTTTTTTTTCTCTAAGATAATGTATCACTTATGGTCCGCAGACCACGTTTTGGGAACAGCTGCTGTAAAGAACGTCCTACGTGTACACCTGTTCTTGTGCACCCTGCTATTTGATATAATTTAATATGAGTTAATAAACTTTGAGTCGTCAAAATATATTTAAAGTAACTAAACGTTTTAAAATCAGTCTCATCACCCCTCCACCTTTAAATTAATTTTCTTTTTACCGTTTTTTTCATTAAATAATTTCGTGCACCTAGAAAACTTTTCAGGTTCTTAATTTTCTCCTTATTCTCAAAGATATGCATCGATAGACCTGATATCCCACTGTGATTATCTCAAAGTTTCTGTTTTGAAACCTCTATATCATTTACGTTTGAAATGATAAATAACACTTGACACAAATACAAGGTTTGTAAAATGTGTGTAGAAAATATAATTACAACAGAACTATCGTTTAGGTTTAAATATACCTCTATATATCAGCAAACATTTAATTCAATACAAAAGAAGAAGGTAATACATCAGCTATTCTCTCAGGGTCAGATTATGGCTTATCTCACTGTAGTTTTTCTAACTAAATTTATAGAAGTTGATCCAAATAATTATAGAAAGGTAAAAAGCAGCAACTAACTATGTAGCACAGTTTTATACTTGCATTAGCCTGAACATCCATAAGGGAAAAAGCAAAGTCCTTAAATAAATACATCAAGCAACACCCCAATAACGCTGGAAGGAAAAAATCTTGAGGAGGTGGATATCTTTATATACCTCGGTTGCATCATTAACATACCAGGAAGGACAGACGCCGACGTACGAATGAGAATTGGCAAACGCATGAACAGCGTTTAAACAGTTTAAAAAGTTTGGAGCTGAAACAACTTGACCCTCGAGACCAAGGTCAGGATATTCAACACCACAGTAAAGTCTGTCCTGCTATATGGAGAAGAAAATGGCAAACAACAGCAGCCAATTAAAAACAAAGCTTTAAACATTTATAAACACATGTTTCCGAAAAATTCTCCGAATCCGCTGGCCCAACGTCATCACCAACGAGGACCTCTGTCGATGCACACAACAAGAGCCAGTGGAAGAGCTAATATGCCAGCTCAGATTAAGCTGGGTTTGCAACACCCTCAGAAAGCCTACATCCAGCATTGTGAGACAAGCCCTCACTTGGAACCCCCACGCAAGAGGAAAAGATGTCGACCCAAGGGAACTGTAGGCAGACTCCAAAAAAGAGTGGGCACATCTGGGGACAGTTAGAGAGATTGGCGCATGACCGGGATGCCGGGAGAGCCTTTGTTCCTGGCCTATGCCCCAGATGGGATGACATGAGATGGTGATGATGATGAAAAAGCAGTGATAGATAGATATTTTTTTAATTTCACGTTACCTATGTTTTATTTAAAATAGAGATGCAATATAATAGCATTGACGACTTCCATATTAAAATAAATAGTTTTTAAAAAGTGAACAAACTCCCATGTAAGATAATCCAGCTCCTGTCCTTTGAAATAGTTACTTTTGCTTAAATTAGTAAAATTTTGTAAATTGTGAATTCTATTGAGAATGTTGCTTTAGTTAACAGTGAAATACGAACAAATCTTGTTGTTGTTGTTGTTCGTCCGTCGATTTGACAAGGACCACTCTAGTCATCCAAGAGTTGCTGGGACTGGTTGTGCGTGCGCAGATGGCTGATGAGGCCGATCCTTGCACGGAAGGTTCGGGAACAGAGGGGACAAGAGACGAGTGGGACATCTCCAGGAGGGTTGACAGCACGGGCCACTCGGGCTTGCCTCTTCTTTTCTGCGGTGGTTATCCGGTTTGCCTCGCATGACTTGGCACCTTCGGGGATGGAAGAACGCCAGGTGGATCGGTTAATTGCATCACGTTCCCACGTGTCTGGGTTGATGGCAAACGCTTTCAGTGAGGCTTTCAGTGTGTCTTTGAAGCTGTTCTTTTGCCCACCGTGCGACCGCTGGCCATGTTGGAGCTCGCCATAGGAGAGTCTCTTTGGCAGTCTCTCGTCTGGCATTCGGACCACGTGCCCTTCCCAGCGAAGTGATGTTGAGCTCAACGTAGGACTTTCCAAGCGTGGGCTGATGGAGGACTTCAGTCTTCTTAGTGTTGATCATCAGACCAAAGTTTGTGCAGGCGCTGGAGAAAAGGTTTAAGCTGCGTTACATGTCGGCTTCAGAGACAGCGTTATTAAGGGAGCAGTCATCAGCAAACAGCAGGTCTCTGATGATATCTGTCATAACCTTGGATTTTGCCTGGAGCCTCCGAAGGTTGAACAGTTTGCCATCTGTGTGGTTCCTAAGGTTGACACCAACATCCTCATCTCTGAAGGCCTCTGTCAGCATGACGGAAATCATGAGGCTAAAAAGTGTTGCTGCCAGGACGCAGCCCTGCTTGACCCCGTTTGTGACTTGGAAAGGACCAAAAGACTCTCCGCTGTCCTGGACTCTGGCCTGCATGCCATCATGGAATTGTTGCACCAAGACGATGAATTTCCTTGGACAACCGTACTTGGCCATGATCTTCCACAGACTCTCTCTCTGCCAACGTGTCAAAAGCCTTGGTCAGGTCGACATAGGTGGAGAACAGGTCGAAATTCTTCTCCTGACTTTTCTCTTGCAGAACAAATCTAACAACTGGTTGTAAACGACGTTTAAGAAAAGGTAATAGTAATTGTCGTCAACTGTAAAATTTATAACTGTTATTAATTTTCCCCACATCAAATCTTCAGATAACAAAAATAAAATATTTAAAATATTTTTTAAAAATCACCAGAAATAAAACTAAGTTTTTCGAATGTTATAATATTGTTGTTTGGTAAACAAATGAAATAATAATTAAGAATATACTTCGTTAATTATTAGAATTTTATAATAATAGATTAAAAAATGTATATTCAAAATGTTATTTGAATTAAAATGAAAGTTTGTACCACTCGTTGTTGACTCTTTAATCACTCAGTTGCATAACTAACAGCAATGAGAGCTTTATAATACAAAATATAATAGTTTAATTTCTTAAAACTTCTAACTGTACTGCAATAACACCACGGCAACCTTTCAAAGCCTGTTCTGGGGAAGGGGGCCTCATTCCCTGAGGGAGGGGGCCTCTTATCTCTCTGTACTCGTACACCGACAGCCCACACCGTGATCAGAAACAATCTTAACTTTTACAAGAAAATAAATATTTGATGGTGTTATATCACAAGTAACACACACAAGTTGTTGGTGAGATAGCACTAGTAACCCACACAAGTTGATGGTGTGATGTCACTAAATATTTTTCAAGTGGAACTTTTTTAATCTGACTTTTAACAATATAACTTTAAAAGATGAGAGTATTACAAGAAATATTTTTAATGCACTAGGTTTTCCAGCTTAAATAATTTGGAATATTTAAAATTAACGACCAGCAAGCGATAAGACTGTGATAACACTCGTGGCGTGGGCTACAAGAGGTAAATACTTTTTTATCTGCACTTTTGTAAAGGTTGTTTGATTTGCATAATATTATTATTACAAAACACTTCTGTTAACGATGTTTTTTTAAATGGTCTGCAATCTTCATCACTGTTCCTATATAAGTAGCAAGAGTGGATAATATGTTATTTTTAAGAAATTGCGACTTCTCTTGGAGCAGTTGTTTTTTTCATAAACCTTGAGACAATGAGAGAATGTAAAGACAACTAAGCGACATTTAATGACTTTCAACATCACAATTTGTTGATCACGGACTATAACACCACAGAAGACAACACAATCATCAACAGCCATATGTTGACGTGTGATATGCTACTTCATTGTGTCACGAAGAAGGGAGGGTAACAGGATTTGAAAGTGATTTATAGGCTTCTGGACGTGTGCTTTATTTTAAAATTTGCAATGTATATCTTATGTTACTTTAATATTATTTTTTGCGGAAGTAAAAAATGAAAGCTCAAAATATGGACTGCCATCGTTAACAGATGTAGGCTTAAATAGCTAGAATTTTTTTAAAGATTAGTAAATTAGTAATAAATAAAAAAATATATATTGTCTTACTTTCCACTAAAAATGAAGTATTTAACAAGTAAATTAAGCATAGCTCTGTCTTCAAGTATAACATTTATAATAAAAAACAAAATCAGTTAACTAACAATAAAACTTTTTAAAAATATACATTTCCTTTGAGGTAAGAATGATAATAAAAATATTATTTATAAAATTTACACAGTCGAGGAATAAGTACTGGTAAATTTCCAAAGTTGACTATGACATGCACATCTCCAAGTATTGAATTTGAAGCCGCACTCTGTATTGACATCTCGTAGTCTGTATTAAGTAGGCGTAGTATGTGATTAGATATTGCAGTCTGTATTAAGTAGGCCTAGTCTATATTTAGATGTTGTCGTATGTAATTAAATATATTGGTCTGTATTAAGAATTATTAGTCTGTACTTAGATGGCATAGTCTGTATTCAGAAGTCGTAGTCGGTATTTAGAAGCAGCGTCTGTATTTAGAGTCTTAGTCTGTGTTTAGAATCTTATTTGGTTTTTAGATTTTGTAGTCTGTATTTTGAGATCACATTTCTGAATTTTGTAGTATGTATCCTAAGCAGCATCTTCTCTATAATTCCGATACACCAGTTTTAAGACAACTGTCCCAGACGTGATACATACCCTTAACGAAGGATAATTATCTCCTTTAAAGATAAAGAGGAACCTTAAGAAGAGAGTTAAGGAAAAGAGGAAAAATATTAAACTCCTCCTCCGTACTCCATACCTCAGCACTTGGACGAATACAACCTAGTTAGGAAGGGATATAATCGGTGGCGTAACGAGTGTGGGAAGGGGGGCGAATGCCCCGGGCGACACTTTGCCAGAGGCGGCAAAATCCTAGTATTTTTAATTAGTTTCTGAAAAATAAAAAATTGAATAAGAAAGTGGAGAAAGAAAAGCCAAATAAGAAATTAATAAAATAAATGATGGAATTATCATAAAGCATGTGAACGTTTCAACTGCCAAAACTTCATAAATTCTTCTGATACTAATGCTACTGTTCTGTTCGTCACGAGTCTGATTTAGTATCAACTTAATTGATTCTTAAAATGTGACAGCCGCTCGCTCCTGTTGTAAAATAAAATCTTACTGTACTCTATCAATTTGGAACATTAGACAATCAAATTTTCCGAACGGCACATTATTTATTTATTTTTTTATTATTTATTTTTTTGGTGGGGGTGTGGGAGGACGAAAAATTCCTCTTTGATAATTAACTTCTAAAAACAGATAACGTTAACGAAAAGCCAAGTTAAAAATATTTTGAAACGAAGAAAATAACTTAAATACGTGAACATATCTAATGTAAAAATTTCAAACTCCTATAAACCTAAAGACTTCTGATACTAATGCTACTTAGCTGAAAAACATAGAGCCGAAAAGTGTACGAACATTACAATTAGGTGCTGGTACATATGATTGATTTTAACGTAGGTAAACTACTGGATCAAAATTTTTGGCGTACTTATATATGTGTTATTCATTCAAAGCTTCATTATTTTAATGTCTTTATTTTGTGGAATAAATAAAAATAATGAATATAAATTGCTTTTCTAAAGGAATGAAAACTTGGCACACATAAACGCAAAAGTAGCAATTCATGAAGAAGTGTTCAACATTACCAAAGTTTTTTTCAATTGGAAAGAATCAGAAATAGGGATTTTAAAAAAAGAATAGACTATAAATAAAAAAACCAAAAAGTTGTAAAAGATTAACAAAACAAAGTGGCAAGAGGTTCTTGCTAGAATATTTAACATTACTAAATCCTGGCAAAAGTGAACGTGACTTTTTGTGGTCACAGAGAGGACAATACTGTTGCGATAAGGGCAATATTTTGGAACCAATGCTATTGCTTGCAAAGTAAGACCGAACACTTCAAGAAAAACGTTTGAAAAAGGGTAACAAATGTGCCATCTGAAATTCAAACTGATCTCATAGCATTAAACAGCAATTTTATGAGCTGCAGTTCGCGAAACATAATCTTTATTCAGGAACAAGATACCAAATATTGGTCCATTGTATTCGATAGCTCTTCATATATTACACATAAGGATCAAACAAGTCTAGTTGTGTGATATGTAAAGACTGAACATCAAAAAGTAGACGTTGTATAATCTTTCAAAGATTTCATTAAACAAAATTACATCCTCTTTTGACATTTCTGAAATGATTTTAAATAAATGATGATGTTAAATTAATTGACCTCAGCGGCCCAAGGTGTTATAATACTTCTTCATGGCTGCAAAGTATACAGGAGTTAAAGAAAGACGCAATAAATTAAATGTCAATGTAAAATGTCGCTAAAAACTTTCATTAAAACTAATTTTTTTAACATGATACTCCAACTGAAACGCACGCTCTATATATTTTAGTACATTAGAAAGTTTTTACGCATTCTTTTCATGTCAATACACCGTTTGAAATAATCTAATTCTAATTGCTTCTACAAGCAAGGCATTAAACAAACTTCAGGAAACAAAAATGTGAACATACCTTGGAGCCATTTTGAGGTTAATGTTTAAAGCTATAGAAGAACTGATAGATGCAGACAAAAAGCTCAACAAACGAACAGACGCAGGAACTGTGCTAGTCGCAATGAAATCTGATTATTTTCTAGTTTAGTCCAACATGCCCGAAATTATTTACAAACGTATAGTGTTAAAAATGCTTAGCATAGGCTACTCACAGAGAAACTAGTGGAATACTTAAAGGATGTTTTGCCATTTATTAAAATTGTATGTGGAGATATAGGTATGCATATGAGATCTTCTAATCAAAGAACAAAAGATTAAATGTTTGGTGATCAAAGCGAATATGAATCTATGCTGTTAAGAAAATCAGTTGAGAAGAAAGTTGTATTCTTCATAACATGAGATTACTGTAGAAATTCGTGTGAGTTTTTGGGCAGTTATATCAAATTTAGCAAACAGATATGATTTTCTTACATCAGCTAATATACTGGACATTGAAAGTGTGCCTTCAAATTATATTCAAAATATCTCCCAGGTCATTGCCAAGCCAGGAATATTTTAACCCCCCGGGTAATAAAACAGAATTAATGAATTCAAGACAAGTTAATTTATTCAAGTTTATTAAGATATGGAGGCTAGAAGTTACCCTGCCTAAAATAATATCATTATTTCGAACATTGCTTACAACTTTCTTAAATAATGCAAGGTGTAAAAATAGCTGCTCTAAAATTAAGCTAATAAAATATTAATTACGGTCAATAACGAATACATCAAGATAATCTAATCTATAGCTATTTTGGCTATTAAGCATGGCATAGCTGAAAACATAGATACATGAAAGATTTTGCAAAGAGGAGAAACATACAACTTCAATTTTATTCAAGAAATGAAGCTTTTGTTTTTATTTCTAACATAAAATTGTATTTTATTGTGTTCTTATTATTACTGTCTAATAAAGACTATCTTTACTTTATAGCATGAATATGTTTTTTCGGGGGGGGGGCGGCAAATTTGGGTTCTGCCCCTGGCGGCACATACCCACGCTACGCCGCTGTATATAATTATTGTTGTCTGTAGACCTGTACTCACAACGTGGATAAACAAAAGAATAAAAATACTCAAGATAAGCGGAAGTGAAACAGGAAGTTAAATGTGAAGATAACTCTCTCTGACTCAGTGTAGGATTCTAATCCAGATATGCATATTATGTGTTCCCTAGTTTGCTCATTGACTTATCTATAGTTAAAATGTACAAGTAACAAGGTAAGTACATAAAATTCTAGTCGCTACTGACTTAATGAAGGAAACTTCGTTTATTAAAAAACTCTATAAAATAACAGTAAACAGTTGTAATTTGTTTCAAGGGGCACGGTGGTCGAGTGGCATGCGCGCTCGGCTCGCGTACAGACGTCCACGGAATCGAATCCATGTGAAGGCAAGGAATTGTTCCCGGGGCCTACGGTGTCCCTGAGTTCATCCAGCTTCGAATGGGTATCTAACACTACTTAGGGAAAACAAAGGCGCCTGGGTAATGCGTGGAACCATTGTCTTGTAGCCGTGGCCCTTGAACGCTGCGTCACTTGCAACAGAGGAACACAATAATCTTCTACATAGAAGGAACGTCTGTACAGATAAGACAAGTGTCTACCATTTCGCAAGTGTTTATCAAACGTGTACATTTGAACGACCGTGGGATTTTAAGTAGTAGGTAGCTCGAGCTACCAAAAGATGAAATTATAATTATAATGGTGGGAAACATTTCTGTAAATAGTTCACTTACTTCGTTTCCATTTAATAAATTGGTACCAATGTTTTCTTTTAACCTACGTGGCCGCATATATCTAAGCCACGCCGCGCAGCTGTTTAGAATTACTGCGCAGCAAGTTTTGTAAAAATATTGCACACAAAATGGATCCTGTGCATCTTGCATACGAGTTTTTTTTTACTTCCTACACGGACCAATGAACATTAGAGGGAACATTGCACATGGTACATATATTTTAAAAAACTCTGGAGATGACTGCCTTTTATAATAAATTCTACATCTAAAAAAAATTAATAACTCTCAACTGCATTTTTTAAATTCTAAAATTCCACAATGTGTCTAAAAGTTGTAATTCATCAAATAATTATTTGCTTTTTATTTGTAATGCTGTGGATAGTGGGCGAAGTTTCAGCAACTTTCTAAGGCATGTTACATAATACAAATATTGCTTTAATATTATAATTGATTTTTTTTTGTTAAGTGAGTAACAATTTATAGATACATTTTTGATTATCAAAATCTGAACTTATGTACGATTGTCGGCGATAATATATATTTTAATATTCTTGAAATTATTATCCATTATTAAACGTTTTTTTTGCGGCCAAGATATTATTTATGTAATATTTATTTTAATAAAGAAATACTATTCGTGTTGTATATTTAACTCAACTTCTCTCTAACTCATTTAGAACATTCTTATGACTTGTCAAGCCATCTAGTCACATACCTATCAATTTAAGTATTTACACCACACACATAAATACACGGTCCGTTACTATACGTTTCAAATGTATTTAACTGTATACACACATCATATACTACTGATGAACGCTTTATGTTTACAAAAATACTTCTTTTTAACTATCCATTTGTGAAAAATTAAATAAATCGATTGAGTAAAAAAGGACATTCAAATTTTCATTACGAGCTAAGTTGGATGTCAGTTGTATTTAAACAAAAAAATATAATTATTTTGTTTGCATTAAAGATTATTATGTAAAAATGTAATGGACGAAGAAAAAAGATGTATGTTCCAAAGTCCTCTTTCGTCCCCACGTCTAAGAAATTTTTATGAGTTGAAATAAAGATTGCAAACATTATTTAGAATAAAATGGTTTTATTTCTAAAGAAAATGAACAAATATTGGAATTTATTTGTCATCAGCAATTAGTTATTTCACAGGTCACGTGATGGTGTCTGAGGTCAATGTGTGTTGGACACCTGGATCTGAACGACAAGAAATAGAAGACACGGATTAAACAGGATACAAATAGTTACCTACATAAAAATCAAAATACTAAAAAAATTAATCTTCTTAGTATATATGGCCGAGGCCTACCATGTATTTCAACTAAAACTGTGAGACAACTAGAATTATAGAATGGTCCATGGAACATGTACATTACTACTAACTGTGTTAATCTTTTGTCCCATTGGACTCAGCATTGCAGGTACGTATTTAAGCAATTATACTAAAAAAATTAGTGCATGTATATTCGCGTATTACATGTTATATGTAAGTTATAATAATATTATGTTAGGTAATAATAAAATATTGATTATTAATATTGTCACACAGCATGTCCAAATGGATGGTTTGGTAAAAATTGTGAGTACAAATGTCATTGTAGCACGCCTGTTACTTGTAGCGCTGACGGAGAGTGCTCAGGTGGAAAATGTGATATTGGATGGTTTGGTCCGGCTTGCCAGTACCGTAAGTAATCAACATCTCTACTTCAAAGAAGTAAATAACTCACCAAACATTAATGTGAATCATATGTTTATCACGTTACGGTTTCTTTGTTAATACAAAACAAAGCGACAAAAATAATGTAGTTCTCACGCGTAGATCTATGTTAAAGTACGTGTGCTTGTCACCTTAAAGACACAGAAACAACTCAAATAGTTTTAAGGGATATCGACGTTGTTATATTTTTCATAATTTATTAATAAATATATATTTTTTATGGCACTGAATACACAAATTATTGTTAGTGAAACTAATTTGAGTATGTCTTTTCATACAGGAAAGATTTGACGCCAAGGAGTAATATAAAAACAACAAACATACAAACAGATGGAAGCAAACATTTTCATTAATGGAAAACAGATAATAAAATCTTAGGAGTAATAATATATAAAAAAAATTATCATGAAATCTCCAAGTTAATGAAATATTGAACAAAATCCAACAAATGTTTTGACTTTATAAAAAGAAACGTTTACAAACGTTATAAGAACCTAAAACTAAAATACTACCTTACTTTGGTGAGACCTTTATTAAAATAACAATCCTTTGTAAGAAAACTTAGAGAAACTAATTTTAAAAAAAATTGTTTAATAAATTTTTAAAAAAACGCTTCAAGATTCATCATCGATTATTACTCCAAAATGACACATTCAAATTTAACAACATAAATAAAACAAATAACTAAATGACTAATACAGAATAAAAGAAAATAGTGCAATTTATTACTAATACATAAGGCATTCAATTCGAACTTGGATATACAACACAACTTCAATTTAATAGATAGAAAAAGGGATGAAAACACTTTTCTTACTCCATTCAATAGAACACAAAGATACAAATCCTTGTTCTTCCCGTCTAATATTCGGGCGTGGAATTCCTGACGTAACCTGGCATATTAATACACTGTCAACATTTAAAACTGTAATATAAATGCAAGACTTAAAACGTACAATTGGATAAACATTTGACGCAATATTTTTTTTATACATAAAACGAGGGTTCTTAAAATTTAGTCATACATTTTTGCATGCATCGAGTTGCATTTAAAACGTCTTCTAGACACCATATCAGTCTATTTTGTCCCTATTTAACAGTTTTCAGGATTATACTGCTCGGGGGGAAAATTATTCCCTATCATTTTGGTTTCAATAACCATACACTACTCATGCGAAGTAAAGATTGTCTGAGTTGCTAAACATAGTTTTATTGTCAGATAGAAATTATTGTATCAGAAAAACTATGTTTAAACACACAATGAAAAGTCAATGCAGTCACAAATAACCCAACAATTACTTACGACCTCTTTTGCTAAACATAGTTTCTATTGTCACATAGAAATTATTGTATCAGAAAAAATATGTTAAAACAAACAACGAAAAATCAATGCAGTAATAAATTACCCAACAATTATGTAAGTTGTCTGTAACACCCATTTATCTGACTTTTTTGTCTTAAATTAGTTTTCTAGATAGACTCTCTATGATGATAGCACTAAACATTCTATTAGTTTATCATTAACTAACACGCAGTAATATATTTAGAAACAAAATGTAATGCTAAGATTCAATTGAATGTAGACAAAAGTTCAACGTTTCGCTCTAAAGACATCTAGATCTAGACCCTCACTCTCCCACCACTCACCCATAATTTATTTTCAATGAAGCCGACCGTTTAACTGCTAATAGTGTACGCGTGGTGAAAAGAAGACGTAGAAACTACAAGAAATATAACAGTTAACACATGGTCTAGTCTAGTGTAGTATAGTCAAGTCATTCATTCACCCCCAAGTGGGAAATGCTAGTTGAAAGAGTGTCATTAACAAAATGTTGAATTACCTTGAACTCAGCCTTAAACATCACAAATAAAGTCAATACTGATGTTTTTGTCTTATGTCTAATGTTTCCTCACGTAGAATTTCATTTTGTTCACTTCACAAATCTTCTTATAAAATGGTTAAAACATATTACGCTTTCAGTTGTAATTTGCATTTTTGTGTCAGTAGTATATTCCAGTTTCAACATAAGGATGAAATTCTTTAAGAACTTTAGATGATATTCCTTATTTTTTGACTAACATATCTTAAACTTTTCGCTGTTATACATTGTAGAGGATCTGTTTTCACTACCGCCATTGTCCACAAGTTCATTGACAGTTACAAGCCTAAAAGACAGAAATGATGCAACATGTTTAACTACAGAAGCAGCAGTTTTGACAGTTACACTTAATACGACTTATCCAATGACATGGATACGATTAATTGGGAAAAGCACTGGTATGCAATTTTTTTTTCTTCAAAGCGAACTTGTGAGTCAACTACTTCCTGATTTTTTAAAAAAAATAAATAAATTTGGAAAATTGACCCACCTACATTAAAAAAAAACAAACAAATAAAATGAACAACTTACCTTTCAATTGAATTCATATCACAAGCTGAGTGTACCTCATATAAATAGAGGTAAAAACATATTTTTAAAAACCAGGTTGTTAGAAGTGGACTAAAAAGAATAAAATAAATAGAAGTAAAAAAAAGATGTTTAAAAACCACGTTTTTATAAGCGGACTAAAAAGAAGAAAATAATTTAAAACTTATTAGTTCAAGTACTTCGATTTAATATGACTAAAAACGTGGGGCGGGCGCTTATGAGGTTTAACATATGCGGTTCACTCATTCTCTCACTTATAGATCTCTCTTTTGCCTTCTACATTAGAAATCTTTAATTTTTATACCAAACACCCACCCCACGTTTTTAGTCATATTAAATCGAAGTACTTGAACTAATAAGTTTTAAATTATTTTCTTCTTTTTAGTCCGCTTATAAAAACGTGTTTTTTAAAAATCTTTTTTTTACTTCTATTTATTTTATTCTTTTTAGTCCACTTCTAACAACCTGGTTTTTAAAAATATGTTTTTTACCTCTATTTATTTTACCAAACACCTCACAAGCACCAACCCAACGTTTTAAAAACATTGTGATGTGGTCACGGGGCGAACTCACAGATGTCAACAAAAGCCGACGGTACAGATGCTTTTATATAGACTATAGATAAACTTAAAAGTTCAATAATTTAATAACGGTACATTTGATCAATCTGAAATTTTGATACAATGCATTGTCATCCAAGATCTATCTGTGGTAAAATTTTCAGATCTCTAGGACCATCAGAAGTGGTTCAATTTTACGTTGGCAGATTTGAAAAAATCTTGGACAATGCCTCACCAACGAAAGCGAGCTAATAAAAACGTAGTAAAAAACATATTTAAAAAATACAAAACGGAACCGTACCGCCCCGCAACCCCCAACCGAAATCAGTATTCCACGACATTTGTGGGTTGATTTTTAAAATCCTTTATATTAACTCGTGGTGTCTGCATTCTTGATTGCTTGATTGCTTGCTTCTCGCCAAAACTTTTGATCGATTTTTAACCCACTTGCTCGTAAGCTAGCGAGCTGAAATTTGGCAGGCAGTTTTGTACCGATGATAAAAACAATGTATAAAAATTTCAGATCGATCGCATGTACCGTAATTAAATTATTGATTTTTTAGATTATTTTATTTATTCCTATGTATCATGTTATTTTTTGAGATAGAGTGTAAGGGTGTGCATTATATTGAACAACCTTTCTGTCGCGCAATAAGGTGCGTATTTTATTGACAACACTTTTTATAAACATATTGTTGATCGGTGCGCATTATATTAAACATGTTTTACGACACAACTACAATTGTGTATTTTTGGATGGTCTTGCGCTGCGTATGATAATGAACATTCTTTTAGTTACTTCTCGTACATAAATGATTTATAGTAAAAAACTTGGTTTTTTACGTTTTTTTTATTATGTATCGTGAAATCTATAAGAAATATAAACTCAAAAAAAATAATAATAAACCTATGAAAAAAAAATTAAATTATTTTTCCTATAAGAAATGTGTGATCGATAGTCAACTGAATAAAGAGGTTTCGTTCTCATCTAGTGATAAACTATTAAATTCCTAACAAGAACAATTTTTAAAATATAATACATTTTATACATATTTTGGCCGAATGATTTCCGACGTTTAATTCATTTAATGAGACTATATCATACCGCTTGTCGATTTTGACAGCTAAAATCCCAAGAATTTAAAAGAACGTCTAATCATTGAACGTTTCATTAGCTTTTATATTTTCAAAACTATTTAAAAAATATTAAGTGTTTTATTTCAATAAACAGGTGACATGTAATGGAAAATAATTTCTGTAAATAATTTATCATATGGTTAGCTTAAACTGTGCTTTAAAAATTCAACTTAAACGTTTCAGATCTTTTCATTATTAGTTAAAGTTATGTTTAATAAATAGTTATAATACTTATTTCTTTTGTTTCAGATGAGCTAATGAAAATTAAAGTGACATTTACTGACACAAAAAACGTTGTTACCCAATGCAGTAAAACTATAATACAAGACAGAACTTTGGACATAATCTGTGACGGTGATGTCCTGGTAAAAACACTCCGTTTTACAGGAGACGGCGTTAACTCACTGTGTTCGCTTTACATTAGTGGAGGTAGGGCTTTACATTAGTGGCATAAGGCTTTACATTAGCGGAGGTAGGATTTTTAAATTAGTGAAGGTATGACTTTACATTAGTGGAGGTAGGGCTTTACATTAGTGGATTTAGGGCTTTACATTAGTGGAGTTTGGACTTTGCGCTAGTGGAGGTAGGTTTTTAAATGAGTGGAGGTCGGACTTTACATTAATGGTCGTAGGACTATATATTAGTGTAATCAGAGCTTTACATTAGTGGGGTAGGGCTTTACATTAGTGGAGAAAGTGCTTTAAATTACGGGAGGTAGGGCTTAACATAAGTGGAGGTTGGCCTTTACATTAGTGGAGTAGGTCTTTACATTTGGTCGATGCAGGACTTAACATTAATGTAAGTAAGGCTTTGCATTAGTGGGAATAGGGCTTTACATTAGTGGAGGTAGGACTTAACACTGGTGGTGCACGGTGTTTACATTAGTGGAGGTAAGATTTTATATTAGTGGAGGTATGGCTTTAGATTAGTTGAGGTAGGGCTTACATTATTGAAGGTAGACATTTAAGTTAATTGGGACTAGAGCGTTTCATTGTTGGAAATAGTTCTTTAAATTAATGAAGTTATTAATTAACTTTAAAGTCTTTAGATTTTTAAAGAATCAGTGTTCTTAATTCTTTAAACTAGTACGTATCTCTCTTTCAGCAGTTTGAGCACATTTTATTCTATACATAGATGTTTTCAATTATCTAATATATAAGTCTCTAGTAAATTATAAAATATAATTTATTTCAGGGAGAAACGTGGCAATAAAGCAAAGAACGTCGCAATCAAGAAACTCGGGTAATAGTTATTCCGCCAACCTTGCTGTAGACAGTAACGCAGACTCCGAGTTTAATCACGGTAGTTGTACACATGCACAGAATCATTTAGCCACCAACTGGAATGTGACGTTCTCTAGACCTCATCTTGTGAACAGATATGTTATTTACAACAGAAATAGCAGTAAGCTCTAAATTTCTTTACATTACATTATGTGATCATAAAAATAACTCCTATTTTATGTATATGATTTTTTTTCTGATAATTATCCAACAGAAATTAGCTATTATCTACAATCTTTTGCTTTACTGGGGCGGGCTATTTCTGTAATATTTCTAGTTGCTTTATGGGACCGTTTAGATTTGTAACACAAATATATTTTTTTGAAAACGTATTTTCTAAACTTCAAGGCACGTATATCTTTGAAAGCAAAAAGAAAATATTTTTAAAGAATATATATGTGAATTAAGAGCTAATTGCAGAGAAAAATATAAAACAAAAAAGAAAAACTTTTCACACGAGTGAAAGAAATGAAACAGAGCTTATCTTTCAGAATTTATGACATTAGGTCCAGTCTTTAAGCTATCTGGTTATTGTCTTGAATAACACCTACATCGTTGCACGTGTGGATTCATAATAACATCATTAAATTGCTAACATTTTCTCGTTAGATTAAGCTACACCATATCTAAATTTTTTAAAAAAATAAATAGAATAAACGATGTGAAATTTTTTTAATTATAAATTACCAAAATAATCTCGATTTTTTTAAACACACTGAAAAGAAAGCAATATTTAAAAAAAACACACTACATTTCTAGAATTTCAATTGGTCCTAAAATTTTGTGATGAAGCCAATGATTACAATGAAATTGCCGACTAATATTAAATTCTTTTTTTATGTGAACATTTTAGTAATTTTTGAACGTTTTTTTTATAATTAAAAAATTTGAGAGCTTCTTTTGTACCTTTCTACTTTTTTTAGTAAGGAAATTTTAATGTGTAAAGTATCCGCAATTAAAACCTCAACTTTATAAAAAAAAGATTGAAAATCTCGGGTACCTTTACTCAGAACATTTCAAAAATGTTTTAAGAAAATTCGATTTTAAAATATCTTTCATTTTTATTAAAGGTATAAAAGACTAAAATAAAAGCCTTAAATAATTACTTATTTTATCTTATCTGTTACAGACGCTCCTTCTATTCAGAAGATTATTGCGTCCTACGCTTATCTGTGGTTTGTGTTTAGTCCTGCATTTTTATTAGAGATTTAAATGTTGAAAAGTGTTGGTTTTCCTGGTTACTTCAGGCAACCCAATCCACGCCCAATGTCCGGACCGGAAGAACGAAAATTTGTAGGTGTTTTTTTCTTGCATATGGAATAAGAAAGGTGTTTTTATCCTTATGTCTATCTGAGTATTTCTGAGGTTTGTATTAAGTTATCTTTGAATTGTATTTCTAAATTAGAAATAATTGCTTTGTGTATGATTACCACCTTACTCTTGGTTCTTCTATCCTCTAGTGTTTCAAGGTTTAATGATTTAACTAATTGCGTTATTTCTTCCTCGTCCTATACAAACAAGTTTTTAAAACCCACAAGTATCGTAAAAAAACGTTATTTATTTAAAGTTCAAAATGAAATCTAAGGAAAAAATAAAATAAATGTACAAATCAAAAATTTTCTTACTTCCTCATTACCCACCTATAACAACACAGGATAATGGAAGCCTTTCAGTTTAGAACTCAAATGTCACGTTTAAATCATTTCAGAAGAGAAGAAATTTTAAAAAGAAAAATACATAGTAATAAAAAAATTATATGCCATAATCCTTCACATTAAGTTACTCAACTCTTCCTAAAGTTTATAACGATCGTATGAATAAAAAAATATTTATATAAGCTTACATAAAAAAGACATTAGGGGCTCTGGGTCAAATGGGTGCAAGATGTCAAGTTCAATCCCCTGACGATTTCAATCAGGATCACTATGGATATGTTTGCCATTGTTTCACTAAATCGTGTAAAATAGAATGAGAATAAAATCTTTAAAGTTTACGAAAAAATTAGATCCCTGGTCTCAAAAGGAAAGGAAAATTAGAGTTGATTGCTTTACAGAATTTTAATAAATGTTTAGGTACCAAGTTTGGTTGCGATCCATTAATTTACCAAGTGTTTAAATTTTAAAAATATTTTTATTTAGCTAAAATATTGGTAAAAAATTGCTAAATATCTATGACCCACAATGAGTAGTAATTTTAAAACATTCTATGTCAGAAACTTTTGTGGAAGTGTATAAACAAAATCCTGAGTTTATTATTTTAAGTTTATATAAGAAAAGTTAACGAAATTAGGGGGGGCAGCGATGCTCCGTAAAGGTGGGGCTCGTTTGACCTTTATGCAGAGGTGTACTTATAACAATTTTATAGACAAAGAATACTATTTACAGTCGCGCGGGGGGCGCAAAATGTTTTCTTTCTTCCTAGGGAGGGGCATGACATAAGGATAAAAACACCTTTCTTATTCCGTATGCAAGAACAAACTCATACACATTTTCGTTCTTCCCGTCCGGAATTCGGGCGTGGAATGAGTTGCCTGAAGAAACCAGGAAAGCCAACACTTTATCAACATTTAAAACTCTAATAAGAATGCAGGACTAAACACAAACCATAGATAAGCGTAGGACGCAATAATCTTCTGTTTAGAAGAAGCGTCTGAAACAGATAAGATGATGAGATGACAGAAAATAATTGAGAAACACTGCATTAGACAAACCAATTTGTCTAGTTTCCTGCACTTAAGGGCACATTTTACACCAGCTTCTTAAACATGACCTATCCTGACCTAGTCCTAGCTCATAAATACTATGAACATAAAATCTCTTCACAGCTCTCATGAAGCACACAAACACAAATATAATCCAATTATTTAACATATAATTATTTTAAAAATAATTTAAAAACATTATTAAAATTTTAAATTAATTTTAATAGTGGCGCGCCCCACTATTTGAGAATAACTGGGTCTAATGGGCCATGTACCAAGAAAGAGAAGGTAACAAGCAATGGTCCGTCTAAGTTTTGCCGGTTGTTGTGGAAAATAAATAACTCGTGTGCCAACTTTCACAGTGTAACATTTTTTTGTGTGCAAAATGTTGACATCCCACCAAAATACATGCATCAATTGGACAGATATACCTTATGTGGCACAAACTTTTATCAAACGAATATAGTAGATTATAATTAAATAAACAAGAATTAGAAATGTATAAAGCAACCAAATGCCAACATACCCGTATGCCGCTAATCTAGTCTGGGGGCAATCTGGCCTCTTTCTTTCAACTACATCCATCGTTTCACCCTTGGAGTCTCCGCGCGTCGCCGCTATCGGTAGACCCTTGCAGTCGCCGAGAGTTGCCGATTTTGGGCAGGGTTGCCAGATTATAATTTGGGTAAAAGGCCAAACTGACTGCCAAAAAAGGCCAAAAAAAGGCCAAACTTATGTTTTATGAAAAATGTCAACAAAAATGACGTCACGCACGTAGGAGGCGGGAGGGGGTTACAGATTTGTAGCGATGTATGACGAGGGGGAGGGGGCTTTTAAGAACTGTGACGTCATATTGGAAAGGGTCTAGCTCTTGATTACGTGTGACGAGGGGTTGGGGAGGGGTGAAAATACATTCAAAATCTGACAAAATTGCGTGACGTCATTTATGGACGGCTCATAACAGCTGAAAATGAGTTAACTATTTAAAATGAAGGTAGAACCAGGAGAAAAAGGATAATAAATGTGTAAATGCCAATGTTCGTATGTATGGTTGTACTCACAAAATAAATAGACTATGATACTAACATACAAATTTGAAAGAAAAGCTTCAGGTCATCCTTTTCCTCTAGACTGCTATTTGCAGTATTTTTATAAACTTTATCAGATGTCAAGTCATCAAGCATTCTTGGTGACATGACAAAAACCTTACTGCATTTATTTGTAAACAAAAGCTCAGCCCTGACTCTAACAATAGGTCTAAAATTGTGAGCTGCATTCTATATCTGGCTTTGTCTTATAGCCTCTTCGTTAAACTTTTAAAAAACTTTTTAATGTCTAAAATACACATAAGCTATTCAAAAATAGGAAATTATTAATAAGGTTATTTACTTCTTGGCGAATTTTTAAAAAAAATTTTGTGATAAAGATTATATATATATATATATTGTATATATTTTTATTTCTTTTTAAGAAAAAGGCCAAAAAAAGGCCAAAAGGCCAAACAAAATTTTTGAGGCCAAACCCTCTCAAAAAAGGCCAAATTTTGAGAATTTGGCCTTAAAAAGGCCAATATGGCAACCCTGATTTTGGGTTATTTCGTTTCAGAGCCGATCCAACTTTTTAAGTAGCTAATTTATACTATATTTAACTCTCACATAGAAGAGCTATGAATTCAATTCCTTTTGCTTTTTATTTAATTATTTTTGGACGAGTCTAGCGTTTTTGGTATTTTGTGCAAATTTTTTTCCCAAATGGATGATATTCTGTGAATGTTTAGGGATGCTAAAAGGTACAATTATTAGATAAATAATTAAGATTTAGGGTGTAATTCTGGATTTAATGAAAGTGGAAGTTGTTTAATGTTCAAATTGACGTAGTTTGACCTCAGTATCTGGGATATTGATACTCATATCTGATAACAAGTCCGAAGATGCTTTAGGCTTTGACAGCATAGTCAAATAGGTCCAGACATCGTAGGCCAGTGGGAAAAATACTACATATATTTCGTGATTATGGATTTTATACAGATTGTGACCTAAACATGAATTAGAACCATTTTTATGGCACATGAGGCTGTTTATGGATGTAATTTCTGCCAAGTTAGATTTTATAAAAGAAAATATTTCTCACTATCCCATGCAGACTTGATGCTAACTTCTGTCACCAGCACTTCAAGTCAATAATAATTTTTTTTTAATTTTTAAAAAAGGGTGTTTGCTAATAAATTTTCTGTCATCTGATACCTTGTCCATATTTCTTTTATTTAAAAAATAATTGACTTTTATAGCTTTAATAGTCTTTATTTTTGTGAATTTTTAAAAAATGTAAGTTTGCGAATATTACGGAGTTATGCACCTTTTGTCAAGGAAAGCTTGTGTGTGGCTCAGTATTTGCCTAAGGGCGAAATGCTTCATCAAGGTTGATATGGTGTTCATCATTCCTACAAGATTTAATCCTCATAAGAATGTCTAAATGAACTCCTCCAACTTATTTCTATATTTTACTTTTATAGAATTCATTAGGCTGATTCCCCGTTCGCTATCAGCGCTCGATGCAAGAAATGTAGTACAAATATCCCACAGGATGGCAATTTCTCTGAATTGTTCCTCAGTCATGACAAACCAAATCACCTCATCGAAAGTCTGCATCAACCCACATTTAATTTTTTTCTGCAAGCACAAATCTTAAATTACGATACTGATCTGTAATTGCACCAAGTTCTGCTTGTCCAAATTTAAAATTTGACGCGTCGACTAACGCTGACAACTCAAATATTCGCCATTGCATCACGTCACTTTCAAGAAAACGAGAGTTCACATGCAATCACAGACATTCAACGAATTCGAGGATGGTACTTATGTTTTTATCCTTACAGCCTGAAAGCATGTTGGCAACATCTGCAGACCAATTGACATTTTCACCAGTATGCTGTCCTATTAGTTAATTGATCCTTCCGGAAATTCTAATTTTTTCACAATTGAAATTTTCTGCGCGGTAACTAAAAACTGCTGATTGGCATCTACCAGATAGTTACGGAATGCGCAGCCGCGCAGCTTAAAGGGAACATTAGTAACACGTGATGGCTGTATGTGACCATTGATATTGGTCGTTGAAGAGGCTGCTAATTTTATATAGGCAAGAATAGAAGATGGCTGAATAAATAGGTTTAGTGAAGACAGGTTTTACCTTCCACCTATTCTCATTTCAACCGAGACTACCAAAAGGACTCAACCGATGTATTTCTGCACAGATCAAAGTTATTTTTAAAAATACAATAGCTTCGATAAAAAATGGAGAGTCTTTCTCTCTGTGCTTAACAATAGAATCTCTCCCATTTTGTATTTGTAATATTTCCACTATCCAATCTTTCAAATCTGCACACAAGACACATTTATTCAAACTTTTCTTGCTGACTAACAATCTGGCTTTTATGTGACCGACTAACTTCTAAATTGGTGTATGCTTAAAAGAAATTAAACAGACCACACGTTATTAACTTTTCACTTTACTTGGCTTAATTTTTAATGCAGTGTCGATATTTGGTATACATTTTAATTGAGAAATCAATTTTTTAAAAAAATGTCATGATTTGTGTGATAATGCATTGATTGTTTCAGTTATGGAGCGGCTACTCAATTTCTTGCTCTCAAGTTTGAACCCAGACAAAGTCGTCGTCTTCACTTACTCCATTCCTCAAGTCAAACAACTAACCTACGCCGTGACGTCATCTATTAGACTTGTTTCATGTGTTAAAATATTCACTTATGTCAGTCAGTTTCTTAGCTTGTGTGAAGTAGAGATCTATGGCGGTGAGTGGCATAGGTTTGATTTATAAAGAAAAAAAAACATTTATACGTGTATTAAATAAAAACACAGGTCATATTCCAATCAGAATATAACGTACGTAAAAATTAAGATTGGAAAAAACTATATGCATTTAACAATAAATTTTTGACACTAACGCTGAGAATGACATGTAATTATCTATTTGGTTATGGACAGTCATGGCATTCTGTGTTAAAGGGAAAATGCATTCAAGCTAGAACTTTTAAAGACAAATTGCAAGACCACAGTAAATGTTTTTTTAAATGTTATTTGTTTAAATAATATATTTTGATTTGTTTTTATTTTATGAACATTTTGTAAATTAAAAGTGACTAGTTTTCTTCTAAAATATTTGCCTCTAATTCTTGCCTATCTGGATATTGAATCAGCGTGTAATAGTTGATTTAATTTAATCAGGATCAATAAGTAGATCAGGTAAACTTTTAGATTTTTGCTTAATTTCTTGATATTACAGGTTCAACTACAATATTTTAAAGCTCATTCGTTGTACTGCTTGACTGACTCTTCAACTCGCATACTCAAAACAAAGGCAGCTTTAGTGCTAACGGTTCTTCTCTTTATTATGGTATAACTTCTGGTTACATTTGCTCTCTATCTCTACGACTCTCTCTCTCTCTCTAGGTCTGTCCTCTAGCCCTGGGCGGATTACTCTCTGTCCTGGTCTGTCCAAGTCTCTGGTCTGTGCATGTCCCTAACCTGCTCTCCTAGTCTCCGGTCTGTGACTCCCTAAACTGCTCTCTTACCCCGGAGTGGGTTATTCTGTCCTGTCTCCTACCGTCCTTTCCTTAAATTGCTGTCCCAAGGTATGTGGCTGACACCCGAGTACGCACCCCTAGTGTGAGCTATAAAATTCTCAGTCTTTCATTCCCTAACCCACGTCCAACTTAGATTTCCCAGGTAGACCCTAACGATATCCCCTCCAATAGATTCGATCAATGGCAATACAATTTCACTTCCTTTATCTAACAATGCTGACTTGCTCTACACCACCGTCTACCGCTCTTCTTACCACCCAAAGTTCCGTAGCTGTGGGTGGTGGGGGGGGAGGAGCCCGAATCATTTCGTTTCCGGTCATTGTTTGAGAGCATAATTACATTCCAGGTACGACCCTGTCGCCTACCTACCGTCAGCTCCCCTCTCAATTATTCCAACCAAGGTTCTCAATTATTTCAACCCAGGTCCTCCACAATATATGTTCAAATATCATTAGCACTATTACTGTGTACCCGGTTACATACACTATTCCTTAGGTATTCGCGGGGGTTACGATCTTTACCCCCCCCTCCCACGAATGATGAAAAACCGCGAATATTGGATGCCATTTTAAAACGCCTATTTGTGAGATTATATACGGTACTAAATGCTTCCAAAAGACTTTCTTAAGACACTCTTATTCATGAATACAGTAATAATGTACAAATAGTGCATGCAGTTAAGTATTTTACTAATGAAAATGTAAACACATTTATTTTTGTACCTCAACAAAATTTTAATAAGGAAGAAACGTAAGTATAGGAGGATAGTAACACTTATAGCATAGTTAGCTATACTGTTAGTGTATTATTGTACCATAAAGAAATTTTCTATGCATTCAACATATTTATTAGAATTGACAGAAAACGGAACACATTTAAAGGCAAACTTAGACAGATAAATACAGTAAACACAGTTCAGGTAATAATAATACAGTACATTACAGTGAGATGCGATAGGGCAGTGCTGTCCAAACTTTTTGACCCCGCGGGCCAAATTTTGTTCTGAATGAGGCTGGGGGCCGCAATTTACATCAAAAGAAAATTATTAAATGTACAAATACTTAATAATAATAAATGCTTTGTCTTTTCATCAATACGAAAAAATAACTTGAATAAAAACTGTAACACATCTCTAATGCGATATTTGTCTATGAACTGTACTTGCAATTTTCTTAATTTGTTGTTAGTATTCTGTAATAACTGCTGCTCTTAATAAGTTTTTTAAATGCTCATGAGTCAAAGCGTTTCGATTTTTAGATTTAATCTTATTCATGATGGAGAACCCAGCTTCACAGACATAGGTGCTCCCAAACATGGTTAATATTTTTCTAAAACTTTTCGATAATGCGAAAATTCGTCTGCAGAAACATACGACATCAAGAATTTTTTTGGCGACGAATTCTTATGTTTATCACGAAGCGGTGTGTTATGCTGAATCTCAATGACTTGAAGTTACACAGCATCTTCGTCTGCTCCTAATAACATCATTTTCGAGGCAACATTAGAGACATCACTAGTAAAATGATTTTCTACAAAAAGCAATCAAAGCAGTTGTAAGATTGCGAATATCTTTAAATCGATCTGTGAAATCCATCTTCAAATTTTCTAATAAAAGATAGAATCACTCATTTGTGATAAGCTCTGGAAATTGTTGAGCAGCCTTGGCAAGAGCTGGGAAGTTAGTAAAATTTGACTGATTTAGTTAGGTGATGAAAAAATTGAGCTTGGATTAAAAAATACTGATTTTTCTCATCAGCGTTGGTAAGACTTGAAACCGTCCTTGCAATTTCAAATTTAATTTATTCGAGTGATCCTTGATGTCGGTTAGAAATGCTAATTTTACCCCCCGCCCCTAAAAAATAATAATACTAATAATCAGGTAGTTCTAAATAATTTAATAAATCTTCCTTCTTTTTTAGACCTGAGAAACAGTTTTAATTCGTAAATTAGCTTCCAAAATCATGAGAGAACTTTCCTTTTGCTCAGCCAACGAACACCAGTATGAAGAATAAAATCCCCAAAATTTGTATTCTAACAAAGTCTTAAGCTACCTGTGATTTAATGAATTAGCTCGAATAAAATTAACACTTTTCACCACAAACATCCATAACATTTTGCAATTTATCATCCTTCAACTTTGAGGAAAGAGATTTCTGGTGAATTATTATATGATAAGATTGAATCTCTGGAAAATCATTGTCAGCCATTAGCAAACAAATCAGTCCAACTTTCCTTGCTATCATTGCTGGAGCACCATCCGTTGTAACAGAAATAAGCTTCCTCAAATCGATTTTGTTCTTTAATAGAAATTCCTTCAGTGCTTTACATACATCCTCACCCCGAGTTGTATTTTTCAATTGGATTTGTGTCATTAATTATTCTTTAAATGTCTGCCCCCTGTCAAACCTAACCCAAACTATTAGTTGGACCGTGTTAGTGATATCACATGATTCATCCAATGCCAGACTGAAACCAGAAGCGTTTTTAAATCCGTAAGCATATGTTCCAATATATTACCGGACATACTTTCAACACGCTTTGCAACAGTCTGGTGGGAAAGCTGAAGATAGATATTTGTTTCTTTATTTCTTCCTTGTTTTTAAACTCAGAAAATAATGAATCAGCACATTCTTGAAAACAAAGTTTAACTGTTTCACCATTCAGTTACGATTTGTGTTTCTTTGCTAACAACCAGCTAATTTTAAAAGACACTCCAGTAGCACAATCACTTGAACTCAAATTCTGGCGAAAAACATATCGCTGGCCATTTAAATTCTTCTTTAAAGAACTAAATTTGTCTTCTCGTAACTTTCTTCCTTTCGGATATTCGTTATCAAAATCGGCATGCACTGACTTGTGGTGTCTCTGCAGATTTGCCTTTTTGATAACATAAATAGTAGCCTGACAAAACAAACACAATGGCTTTTCATTAAACATAGAAAATAAAAATTCGACTTCCCACGAAGAGTTAAAAGTGCGATTCTCTTCTGTAACCTTTCGTTTCCTACTCGCCATATTGGCTTCCTCTTTTTAGAAACAAATGTCCTATAAACAATTTCCTGTTATCTCTCAGAATTTCTTCATAAGTGAATTGCATTAATACCACAAAAACAGCTTTTCTTCTGGTTTCTACTCTCAGAATGGTTCACACTCTCGAAATAAATACCAGCTAATGGTCTATTTCCTTTTAAAAGTACAGGATGGACATTTATTCGCCTAAACCCCACCTCCGAACCCAGGCAGGTTTATTTCAATTTGTTTAAATTCCTCTACAGTTACCTGGGAATATCATAGTACCCTAGGTGTCATTTTGATTACCCTTGTTCTATTATTAACATTCCTCCCAGAACGGACCTTAACGTGCCGTGGTAGCCGATCAATTTAATCGAAACAAATCCTGTTAGACAGTGGCATTTCACGATGACATGGTAGCTACTAATCTGTTGAGCTACTCCTGACCCCACCCTGACCAAAGCAACAGACAGAATTTTTACCGTATCGGGCAGTATCGGATTTCAGGCAACCCCAAGTGTCGCCACTGGTCTCGACTCCATGAACATAACTCTATCAAACCACCACCCACTTTTGCTGTACCCCACAACGTCTTATTTAAAATGCCAAAATTCTCACGCGGTCTCTAATAAATTATCAAAAATACTGAATCACTCAAGGTTTTATATATATTTTTTTAAATTTAAATATTTGGTGGGCCATTTTAGACAGGTCCGCGGGCCGCGGGTTGGACAGCACTGCAATAGGGTTAAGAACCTAACCCGCGAATATACAAGGCTGGGAATGGGGAACCGCAAATAGGGGAGGGTATACTGTAGTATGTTACTGGAAACATTCCGTTGGCTACTGTGTAAAATGATGTGCATGGATGGTGGCTAGGCTGCATTATTTAGCGGTCATGACGACGAAACTTATGTGGCGTTTCGAACGGGTTCAACATTTGGACGGGTACCCGGGGAGCTTTTTTCAACAATATGGACAGCACTAACTGCTCCATTTTCTTTATCTAAGATATTAATTAGCTATGTCGTGTTCTTAGTCTCACTTTGTCACCTCCACAACCCTGTTATTTAAACTGGCTTGTTAATTTTCTTTATATTATACGTCTCCCCCTCATTGAATCCATATTGAATGGCTAACATTTGTGAAGAAGTTAATTTTAAGGGTTCTAACTAGCAGAAATAAACATCTTATCTTATCTGTTTACAGACGCTCCTTCTATACAGAAGATTATTGCGTCCTACGCTTATCTATGGTTTGTGTTTAGTCCTGCATTTTTATTAGAGATTTAAATGTTGATAAAGTGTTGGTTTTCCTGGATTCTTCAGGCAACCCATTCCACGCCCGAATTCCGGACGGGAAGAAGAAAACTTGTATGTGTTTGTTCTTGCATACGGAATAAGAAAGGTGTTTTTATCCTTATGTCTATCTGAGGGTTGTATTAAGTTATCTTTGTGTTGTATTTCTAAATTAGAATTAATTGCTTTATGTATGATTACTACTTTGCTCTTGGTTCTTCTATCCTCTAGTGTTTCAAGGTTTAATGATTTAACTAATGGTGTTATTCTTGTCAGTTTTGAATATTCTCCATAATGAATCTGGCAGCTCTTTTTTGAATTTGTTCTAGTTTATCAATGTTTTCTTTGGTGGATGGGTCCCATACAGAAGATGCATATTCTAGTACAGGTCTCACCAAAGTGAGGTAGCATTTTAGTTTTATATCTCTATTACATTTGTTAAAGTTTCTTTTTATAAAGCCTAAGGTTTTGTTTGATTTTTTAATAACTTCATTGACATGGGGATTCCATGATAGTTTCTCATTTATTAAGACTCCTAAGTATTTTGCATCTTTAGTTTGGGTCAGTTCTTTTCCATGAATGTAATATTTTGAATTTATTTGTTTCTTTTTCTTTGTTACTCTTAACAGTTGACACTTTTCTGGGTGGAAAGACATACTCCAGTTAGTTTCCCATTTTATCAATTCATCTAAGTCTTTTTGTAAAATTTTGCTATCTTGTTCTGATTTAATTGTTCTATAGATTATACAATCATCAGCAAATAACCTAACTTTTGTACCTGTTGAGATGTTGTTGGGTAAATCATTTATATAGATCAAAAAGAGTAAGGGACCTAGCACAGTTCCTTGTGGAACTCCTGAGTTAACCTTTATTGGAGCAGATTTAGATCCATTAATTATTACAGTTTGCTCCCTGCCCAAAAGGAAGTCTTGGATCCAGTGATGTAAGGGACCTGAGATTCCAAAGTAATTAAGTTTTTTAAGTAAACTAAGGTGGTGAACTTTGTCAAATGCTTTTGAGAAGTCAAGTAATATTGTGTCTATTTGATCATTATTGTCTAAGCCTTTTGATAATTCATCTATTAAACCTATTAATTGTGTTTCACATGATCTGTTTTTTCTAAAGATGTATTTCTTAATGAAATAAAATGTTTAGCCTTAAAGGATATTTAAATATTTGTAATTTTAATAATGAATATTTCCAATTGAATTGCTTTACGTGTGAATATTAATATATTAACTTTATCAGTTTTTATATTTCCAATGGTCATAGCCATGTAGTTGTCATAGATTTAATGCTTATCATATATAATAAAAGGCCTTTCTGTCCTTTCTGTCCGTTCTGTCCGGTCATCTATAGCGATTGGTCCCACAACACATGTGACTCATACAGCCAATCATTATTGAACACGTTTACTCGGACGTTCAAAAGGAGTTTTTTTTGGTGCAGTATTTTTTTCAAGACTTTTTTTGTGTTATGCGCGTTGGGATTTAAAGTAAAAAGCTCTGGTTTTACGAGTTATTTATTTTAACTATAATGAATAGTATTTTTGACGTGATGCACATGTAATGCCGGTCGAGACGGCTGTTGGAGGGGAGTTACAACATGCGACCAATCGGTGGCGGAATGTCCTTGGACGGGCTTTTTGCTCGTTTAACAATAAAAAGCGTTTCTCGGATAAAATTAAAATATGAATCTTTCTGTTTTATCTATATACACAGATTCAGCTTGTCCTCAAGGAACATTTGGTCTTGACTGCAGTAAAACGTGTAAATGTTTGAATCAATCTGAGTCATGTTTTGTGGCAACTGGAGGATGTACTTCCGGTTGTCGTAGTGGATTTTACAAGGAGGATTGTCAGACAGGTTTGTTTGTAAATAAATTATTCAATTTATCAGTTTAAAGTGCTAAATAATGTTTATGGAATTAGTTGTGTGTGCTATTTTCACTAATGTTGACCACTCAATAATTCAATCTTTTACCCTCTCCTTCACTCACTCACTCACTCACTCACACATTAATATATGCAGGATATTTGATATTTTACATCTTTTTTTACATGTTAGAATCCTCTTTAGGCAGCTGGATAGCGAAGTCAATAGTGCGCTCGCCTGACAAGCTGAGGGGCATGGGATCGAGCCCACGTTAAAGCCACTATTAAAATGTTGATGAATGACTATCGCTAAAAAGTCCTCCGCTGACCTGGAGAGGAGATGGGCGATGCCAAGGTCTACCATGCCCCAAGAAAGTTCCAATGGAAACATTAGAACCCCCTACCACCGCGAGGTTATGGGACACACACTCACAAAACAGTCTGCCACAATATCATTACTTCCCACATCCTGGTGTCCACTTGAGACGTTTAAGACTTAAGACTATATTTTAGTAACAAAATAACTACTGATTTTGCGCAGGAATTGATCTAATCTAGGTGTGCCCCGCATGATCATTGTTGCACCAGGCCTCGCGCGTACCTAACGCCGCCTCTGACCAGCCCCTATCTAGTCTAGATCTCTTTAGAAAATATAACATTCCTTATCTGTTGATCCTTGGAATCTATTACTAAAACTGCTTCTGACATTAGCGCAAAAATCTTAGATTTCTGTGCCGTTAATGTTATATTATCGTAGATAATTTTCTTACTAGTATGGCAAGTTAAATATTTGAATTTTCAACCAATCTTTAAAAAAAATATAGAGTGTACCTGCTACGCTCAATACAATTTCCCACAGCTATTTACTATCTGTTTCAGAATGTCCCTTTGGCAGATGGGGTAGCAGTTGCCTCAATTCATGCAACATTCACTGCCGAAACAATTCATGTGATAGCATCAGTGGTATATGTTATAGTTGTTACGATGGATACACGGGGGACAACTGTAACCAAGGTAGGTTAAATACATTTAATAATACATAAATGTAGAACACTGTTATACTGTAAAAATGTTCAAATTATCAAATAAATAAAAAAGATCACTTGGATTGTAGGAAAAAATGAAATGGTGATTTTTGTAAATTTTTAAGTGTGAATGGCTGAAAATGTTTTTTTCGGTGTGAAGGGCTTATAAAAGTTTTGAATTCTACACGGGTTTTCACAAATGAACCTAAAAAAAGAGATAAAAACTGTTAAATAACATATTAGAAACTTGTTATTTCTGAAATTTCAGAGCAGTATACATCGTCAGGAGTCTTATAATTCTTTTTGGAGTAAAAAAACTGGGATAATTTTTTTATTTCTGCATCAGTGTATAGAATGTAGTGAAAAGCGCAAATTTCCTTTTCCTTCAACATTCACCAACAGATAATTTAAAAAGCACATTGATTTTTAACAGCTGATCCAATTCTTCTAATGCATTCTATGAAAGTTATTAATTTGGTACTTGTTGTTAAACACATTAACAATAAAGGGTGGACCATGGAGGCAGGGGTTGGAATATAAGGTCTGGTTTGGTTAATTTATTCCAGACAAGTAAGTCAGCCTATTTTCCTTGTTCAGGTTTGCCAATGCCTCGTTACAGGTATAATACAACCATTTTAATATATCTTCTGTTAATGCTCAAGCAATAAGCCATTTAAAATAAACATAGCTTTCAATTCTAAACAGAATGTCCGAATCTTACATGGGGTGTTCACTGTCGGAATAACTGCAGTAAGAACTGTGCCAATGGAAGTTGCAACAACATAAATGGATTCTGTACGTTTGGATGTTTACCTGGATACAGGGGAAATTACTGTTCCATGGGTAATTTTATATTTATGTGGAATTAAACTACAGTGAAACAAAAGGGTAATGTGACCATGTATTTACAAATCTTAGATAAAGTTAATAGGATTTTGCCTATGGGACAGGGGTGGGTAAACTTTTTAGGCCGAGGGCCGCATTAGTAAGAAATGAAACATCAATGGGCCGCAAATAACCAAAATTTATCCTCGTTTCAAGTACAAACATCTATCTTCAACATAAAGTTGGTAATTTTTACAACATTACCCCAGGCTTCCGCGGACCGGGAAAAACTACGTACGGGCCGCATGCGGGCCGTAGTTTGCCCATCCCTGCTATAGGATAATGCAACTTTTTTTAAAGAGTAGAAGAATAATGCAACTAACTTTTAGGAGAGGAGTAAAATAATTTATTTTTAGTATTTTTCATGCTTCATTTCTTAAAATAATCAGCAACAGAGAAGATTTCCTTATTTTTTAATCTGATGTGTATTTATTTTGAAAACTTCCGTCATTTTTGACGGGTGATACGCTAGTAATAAAATAATTTTTAATTTTCAGATAAGTCACATTTAATAGTTTTAAAAATTTCCATCTTCTAGAATAATCCCCTTAAAAATGCATGGTGATTAAATAATTACTAATTTTGTAAGTAAACTTCTAATTTCTTCCCACAACAGTCTGCCCTGAATAATTAAAGAGGGGCTTCTATTGTCTGGGTAACTGTAGTAAAAATTGTGACAACAAAACATGTGACAAGTATGATGGCAAATGTGACAAAGGCTGTGTGGCTGGATTCATGGGAGACGACTGTACACAATGTACGTACTATTTGGCCAGCGGTTACCAAACTTGCTATCATAACCGGTTATTTTAAAAATACTTTTCGTGAACAATAAACTTGACTCTATGGCTTAAAAATAATATGTAAGGGGTACACTTTTAAAACTCCCTAATATATTAAATTTTTTACTTTTAGAAAATATCAAGACTGGATTTCGTCAACGTTTGTGTCCCTTCAGATTTATTTTAAATAAATAAGTTTTCATTAACATGAGTAAGACTCATTTCAATATTTTCCATATTAGCGTTTTAATTATTTGTTTGTTATACTTCATATTCAAGTCATGTTTTTCCTCTCAAAACTCAATATCTTTGTCCGATTTATGTAAATCATAAAAACTGCACGTAATATGAAAGAGATACGGTACACATCACGTATTTTGCTATTGTTTTATAACGTTCACCGTCAGAGAGAAATCAAGGACATAAACCTCGTTAAATAAATAGGTATGTATCTTTACATCACAATATATTGTTGTAGCCTCTATCTCAGGTATACGTCACAATCATCTTTACAACATTTTAAACTTTTTTTTTCTTCTGGAGACTGAGTAATTTGGACTCGGTACCCGCATGTAGAGAATCCCGTGTAGACCATTAACACTCGTTGAAAATGGGTCCTCTGGAAAAAATTGAATAAACAAACCCGTAAAAACTAAGTTTTTTACTATAAATCCCTTATATATGAGACATGACTAAAAGTATTAATTATGTTCAAAAGTGACAAACATTTACATACTGAAACCTAAATTATCTCCCTTGGCTTTATAACTAGGTCAACTGTAGCAGACGACGACTAAACATTCTAAATAGTGATTTATATAGATAACCTAAAAATGCATTAATTTAATTACGGTACGTTCGATCGATCTGAAATTTTGATACGATGCATTGTTAGGTGAGACGGGTCCGTGTACCAAATTTTAGCTCGATGGCTTTATTGGAAGTGGATCATTTTCGACTTTTGTTTTTCCGCGGGACAACGGACGGGACGACGGACGTCGCGGACGGGCGAGGGACGACGAATGAGACGGCGGTGAAGTTAATATAAGGGATTTAAAAATAGACAAGATTTAGCATTAACATCAAGAGATAGGGAGTCTTGGAAGTAATTTTGCCTTTGTTTATTCTGTAACGGGTTAAAATAACAAGGAATGAGAAGATAACTATCGAAACCCAAATATTTATATTTATAACAGCTTGTCCCATGCTGTATTGGGGAGAAAATTGCTCTAAGAAATGCTGTGACCATTGTGTCAATAAAACTTGTGACATATTTAATGGAACTTGTGACAAGGGATGTCAAGCTGGATACCTGGGGAACTTCTGTGATGAGCGTAAGTTGTGGTTAGTTTTTGTGCAAGATATTATTTGAAGTGAGGACAGACTGTTAGCATAGATAAAGGAATATTTTAGTTTAGAATTAGCCGTGTACATGCTGTTAAATAACAGCTGGGCACGTTTGAGTTTAAAGGGCTATGTTATTTCTATTTATTTACCTGTATCAATGACTATTTATGTATGAAACTTTAACTAGACACAACAGAAGAAAAAAATTATTGACTAACCAAAAACTGTAACAACTTCCTACAACCTTCTTCTAGTCTGTGTGTTATCTAAATGGGGAGCTTAGTGTAAGAACAACTGCAGTGGATATTGTCTGAATGGATCACCGTGTAACATAACCAATGGCTGGTGTGATGCTGGGTGTGAGCCAGGATATACTCAGGAAAATTGTTCAGTCAGTGAGTGGATCACGTTGTTGGCATATTGTTATGAACGTAAACACATACGCTTTAATTAAAGAAAAGTTAAACATTATTACAAAACATCGATCTTATGTATAGTGCTATTGAGAGCACATAGACATGTTAATTATTAAAAGAATAGTTTGTGCTGCGCGCCGTGGAGCCTGCTGCGCCCCCTTTATTAAAGGGCGCCTTCGGCGCCCATCTTTTTCAAAAGCCCAACTAACTTGTTCTTGTATGATAAATACGTAATATTAAACTTTCTTAAATGTACACAAAGTATTTTATAATAGGTTTTTTTTGTTTTTTTGTGTGCAAAAGCCCAAGTAACTTATCCTTGTATGATAAACACAAAATATTCCTGAAATTTACACAAAGTATGTTTATAATATTTTTGTACAGTGCTAATCACCATACGATTTTTAAAGTAATTTTAGAAAGCAGCGCACCAAATTACTGCACCAAAAAAAACCTCTTTTAGTCAGTCAACAGGTTTACAACACATTTCTGACGTCATCGTTTCGTGCGTTGCTTGGTTAATATTAATCTGGAAACCAAAAGGATAATGATTTAGCGTTAGGCAACAGTCAGCGATAATTGAGCGTAAATAGATCTATGATTCTAACAAATTATTATCTAAATTTGAGGTCTGGTGTAGATGTACAGATGACTTAAATTCAAATTTGGATACAAAGATTATACAGCGTATAATTTTGAATATGATATTTAATTACCTTCCTAAAAGCTAATCAAATTATCATAAAATACTGAGTTCCTTTTCGTATTTCTATAATATAAATTTGGTATTAAACTAATTTGACTTTCACTATAATTTGTTGATGAAATCAGAGTGCCCAGCTCTAAGATGGGGCGACCAATGCCTCAACAACTGCAGCGATCACTGTCAGAACAAAACCTGTGACTTCAGAACAGGTATCTGCGACTACGGATGTGAAACCGGGTATTGCGATCAAAGGTGTCAGATAGGTAAAGGGAATTGTCATAGAATTGAGATGGGTTTTCTTGAAATAGAGCATGGACTCTAAGACAGTTCACGTAACGAAAAATGTGCAAAACATATACCGAGTATACTCGCATAAAAGCCGAGTTTACAGCTATAAAATACAATACTGAAATCAGGGGGTGGGCTTGTATGCGCATTAAAGAAAATGGACACAAAGACGGACACTAAAATGTATACTTTTTTCTAAGTACCGTATATACTTCGTTAATAATTAGTTGTGGACAACTTATGAGCGGAGGTTTAGATATAATTATAGCAAACAATGTGGAAAGAGCAGAACACGCTTTTGTGTCATTCCAAAAGGTAAAACAACGTGTATGTAACATGTAAGTAAGCATTTTACATCTTTACAGTAACCAAATTCTATGAACCAAAAATATGCAGCAAAATTATTAATAATTGTATGGTCGGCTCATATGTTTTTTTTCTCCAAAAAGTGGCCATTTTAAAGCAGTTTTAGTGGGTCAGCTTAAATGCGATGTAGGCTTATTTGCGACTCTATACGTTGGGTGTAAAATCCCCCGACTTTCCACTTTCTGAGCAAGAAATATCTGTGTTAAAAAAAGATATCAAATTCATTTCTCTTCGAGCCTCAAGTGATAAATATCAATTAATTTCAGATTCCCAATATTTTATCAGTTGAATGAGGAAGTATCTTTAATTTACGCTAACACTGTCAACAACGATGTGGATGACGGACAATTTTCTATACATCTTCAAAGTTTGTTTAGTTGGATCTCTCCATCTGGTCAATCAAAAGCACTTGACCTTTACATTTGAAGTATAGATAATGCAACAAAAATCTTCCCCAAACTTTCAAAACTAAATTAAATTTATCATGGAAGGAGTGCCGAGCTCATTTAAAACTTTTCATGGTGGTCAAGTGGCAGGCGAGCTTGGCTGGCGTACTGAGATTGGTGGGTTCGAGTCTCTGTGAAGACAAGAGTGTCCCTGAATCCATCCAGCTTGGGAAAAAAGCCAAAAAGCAGTCAAAACAATCAAAATATTGATCTTGGGCCTTCAATAAATAGAAAAATAAATAGATTTTTTTATAATAATAAATGAGAAATTGTTATAAGATCCCCATGTCATTGAAATAATTAAAAATCAAACAAAATCGTAAAATTTACAAAGAAAAACTTTTACAGATGAAATAAGACTAAAAAACTTAAATGCTATCTCATTTTGGTGAGATCTGTTCCAGAATATTACTCTTTTGTATGGGACTTATGCACCATAAATAAAATATAACAAATTGAAAAGAAAGAGCTGCTAGATTCATTACTGAAAAATATATTTGACTGACAAGAATAACACCATTAGTAAATCNATTAAACCTTGAAACACTAGGGCAGAGGTTCCCAACGATTCGTATGTGCCCGCCACAGAGACATAATTTTTTCATGAACATTAATTAAAAATGTGAATTATATTTATTTATTTGTTAGAATATTTTAATTTTTTTGAGTGCCTAGGTTTATAAAATACGTTCGTATGTTTGCAATATTGTATGTATGCGTGGTTCCTTTGCTGAAAGTACTTGTCGCAACTTGTCTAGCGGCGAGCCAGACTGCACTCTTCACGCTTGCCTGGAACCCTCCTGGAACAAGGAGTGATGTGCAAATAGCATTCCCTGCCTGTAACCACGTTGTTTTCATTGTGATGGGATTGCTGCCCCGTTCGAGTTGCGACAGTTAGCTAAGAGACACCTTCGTCTGACGAAAAACGAATTAGGAGTTTTGATATTCCTTCTGTAAATTTATAACGGGGTAAAAGCGAGGTGCGTAATCTATTATATTAACAAGCGATAATATATTATGATTCTGGGTATAGTTATAGTCCTTGTTATAATACATGTATGCATTTAATGTAGAACAGACTTGCGCTATATCATTGATATTATATTGTAGTTCAAATAATATTTATTATTAATTTTTTTAGCCCTAAAATGAGTGGACCGAGTATAAGACAACGAACCTATAATTTTAACACTGACTGGGAGGAATCATATTGTTTCGTTAATTTGAAAAGTAAATGCGTTTTTTTGTTGTTGTGTGGTAGTTGCATTGCAGTGCCGAAAAAACATAATGTTGAACGACACTTTTGCCACTTTTGATGTGAATTATCCACTTAAATCTGAAGTAAGAAAGAAAAAATATGTCAACTAAAATCAAGTCTAACTGCACAACAGACTGTTTTCACTAGACATGTGGAAACTTCTAAAAAGGCCATCATTGCTTCTTTCAAAATTTCTCACATGCTCGCACAAAAGAAGAAACCTTTCATTGATGGTGAGATGTTTCAGGAACTATTTTTGACTGGTGCCGATTGTTTTTTTTGATGGATTTTCTAAGAAACGTGAGATTGTCTCAGCAATACAAGACTTACAGTTGTCAAATAACACCGTCACAAGAAAGAAAAACATGCAATTTCAACAGACGTACAAACTCAGTTAAAGACTGACTTGGAAATAAGTGACTGGTTCTCGCTACAATTTGACGAGTCAAAGTCGCAGATATATCAGACACTGCACAGTTAGCAGTTATGGTGAGAATGGTATTTAGTAACTTCACAGTAAAAGAGGATATGTTGCAAATATTACCCATGTAAGGACAGACAAGGGGTTAGGATATTTATAATACATTCAGAACATACGCCAAGTCAATAAATATGCCTTTGCACAAGCTGTCTGTGATAACCACCGATGGGGCACCAGCAATGTTTGGTAAAAACAAAGGATTTATTGCCCTCTGCAAGAACGATGAATCATTTTCAAACTTTATATTCTACCACTGTATTATCCACCAGGAAGCTCTGTGTTGTAAAATATTGCCATTTGAACACGTTTACAAAAATAATCAATTCTATTCGAGCAGCTCCTTTGCAACATCGACTTTTCAAGGCCCTGTTAGAAGATACTGAAGATAAAGAACATGATCTTATTCTGCATACTGAAGTACGTTGGCTCAGTAAAGGAAAGGTCTTACAAGATTTTTGAGTTTAATTGAAGAAATAAAAACATTTATAAACTATAAAAAGGAAAAATTATGATGAACTAGCTGACTCATGCTGGCTGATTGATTTGGGATTTTTCACAGACATCATGGAAAATTTGAATTCTTTAAATTTGGAGTTTGCAGGGGAAAGACAAAAAGATAGCTGAAATGATAAGCTCTGTAAAGTCATTTAAAGCTAAATTGGATTTGTTGATATCACATCTGCAGATCGATTTCTCGTGCATTTCCCACATATGAAGAAAATGCTAGGTAACAATGAACTAAACGGGTCATTATTTATTAAGTATATTTCAAGTGTTAAAAAAACAGTTTTGAAGAGAGATTTTTGCAGTTTACACATATCGAGCCAATTGTTTCCTTCTGTATCAATCCTTTTACTTGCCAAATAAATGTAATGGAAATGGCCGCATGTATTGCAGATTTTGTTCAAGGTAAGACAGAAGAACTAGAGTTAGAAATGTTGGACCTTAAGATTGATATTTTGCTAAAATCCTTAATATCATGTGACTTTTGGAATACTGTGGACAGAGAAAAGTTCCCATTTTTGAAAAAAAAATGGCATATAAAATTGAACCATTTTTCGGTTCGACATATTTATGCGAATCATTGTTTTCAAATCTGAACTTAATAAAATCAAGATATAGGTCTCGACTCACCGATTATCATCTTTATGATTGTTTGCTAACAGGATTATCCTCTTACTCTCCTAATTATGAGCACTGGCCAATGATATGCAATGCCAAAGATTACATTGACATATTGATATTATATTTTTTTTATAAAATGTTTTCTTTGTATTTGTGTCTTTTGTTTACTTTGTTTACGTTTTGTAAATACATTTCTCTCTGTTTATGTAATTTGAATAATAATTTAATTATTTGGAAACAGGTTTATTATTTAATTAATTTATTAATAAATTACGAATATAAGAAAATAAATTATGGGAAAATGAGAAGTTATTGAAGGAGTTTGTCGATTAAAAATAGGTGGTGCCCGCCACCCTACTGATATTTTAGAATGTGCTCTAGAGTACAAAAAGTTGGGGAACCCCTGCACCAGAGGATAGAAGAAAAAAGAAAAAAGTAGTAATAATACCTAAGGCAATTAATTCTAACTTGGAAATACAATACAAAGATAACCTTATGCAACACGTAGAAAGGGATAAAAACACTGTCCTTATTCCGTATGCGCAAGACCAAACACATACAATTTCTCGATCTTCCCGTCCTGAATTAGGACGTGGTATGGGTTCCCTGAGGAAATCAGAAAAACCAACAGATTTTCAAAATTTAAAACTTTAATAAAAATTTTAGACTATACATAAACCATGGACAATCGTAGGAGGCAATAATCTTCTGCATAGAAGAGGCGTCGCTAACAGATAAGAGATAACTCTAACCATGCCAAGCTTTGTTATAAGGCCAGCAAACAAACGTGGTGCTGTCATTGTATAGGAAACTTTACATGGAAGGGGCCTCTGAACAATTAAATGATGCATTTTTTTACACTCCCCACGACAAATTACACCATATTTTTCTAAAAATTAAGTTGTTAAATATAATACGGAACAACTTAAAGATTGCGTCGAATTACCATCTTCTGCAGCTGATTGACGCATTTATGACATTGATCTTGGTATAAAACTATGCTTATACTTGTTACCGAAAACACATAAGTTGCAAAACTCTGAATAGTCGATTGTCTTAGCTTGCTGTTGTCCTACTGAATCAATTTCATACTTCTTAGATACAGTTTTTCAACAGGTAAATCTTCACTAGCCATGTGATCAAATATATACATTCCTTAGTTTTACTGTATGAACAACATTTACTGTTTACTTTGGATGTTTATTCATTGTACACTCCCATTCCTCTTAACTCTAAACTGATGGACTTTCAGCATTAATTTTTTTTTCTCTGAACGAGAACTTCATTATCAAGATAACCGCTATTGCCATATTACGTTTGACTGAGCTTGTTCTAAAATTAAATTAGTTTGAGTACAATAGACAATATTTTTATCAGATTAATAACTTTATTCTTATTCATTGGCAATCTGGATGCTTTAAAGCAACATTGATTGGGAATAAATATATGAAAATGCAACAACTGGAAAATTTTAATGACAGTTTTTAATACTTTTTAACAATGTGTCAAATTTACAACAACAATCTTTAGAATGTTAATGTTTTTGAAATTAAAATAAAATTCACATTTAATGCATATATTTATCATTTTAGTGGACAAATATTAATTCTCGTTTAAAAGCTTATGTGAAAAATGACATTTTTTTAGCATAAACAAATTACTGGGCAAATATAAAATGTATAATTTTAATTACTATGATGTCTCTAAGGTATGTATTTCCCTACACGATTTAGATCTGGGGCACATAATATCATCATCTTAGGATTTTGATTTTATTTTCAAAAAGTTTGAATAAACAGTATTGTATATTAAATTTTTCTGTTAAAAAAGTTATATGTTTTTCTAAGATAAGCTAAACGATGAAGGCTGAACAAGGAAGTTGGAGAAAAAATCATTTTATTGATTATACACATCGTCAAATGAAAATTTCAATTATTGTTTTTAAATTATTTCTCTTATCTAGCTTTTCAAAGCGCTTTTGATGATGAAACAGGTACTTCTCTGATTTCATTTATTTATAGGATTAATTAGTTTCTACTTAGTTAACATTTTTTGCTTAAACTTAGGTAAACATCTTAGTTTACTGAATGATATATAAATTTTACTAATGTTATCTCCCTTTTTAAAATCATTTATATGAAGTCGTGGCGTTGTTTTGATTACTTGCCGCAAAAACTTTGGTTCGATTTTAACCCACTTCTCGGTATGCTAGCAAGCTGAAATTTTGCAGGCAGACTCATGGCGACAATAAAATATTGTATTAAAATTTCAATCGATCGCATGTACTGTAATTAAATTAATGAATTTTAGATTATCTATATTTATCTCTATGTAGCTCGTAAATATTTATGCTAGTCTGTCGCGCAGTTCTTCTTGTATTGAACATACTCTTATACTATTTTCCCGGTCTGTAAATGTTTATGCTGGTCTGTCGTGTGGTGCATATTATATTAAACATAATCAATACTTTTAAGTAAAATAATCAATAACACATTAATTGTAAATATGACTTTGTATAAAAGTATTGTTATGTTGTTCACAGTAAAGAGATGGCTTTTAACAATTGTTTCTTCAAGGAAATCGTTATGTTCACATATTTTTATGTAAAATATTATCTAGTTTTTCTTTGTAATAAACAGAGTATAAAAAGGTACTTGCCAGTGGGATTGGTATAGGAATAGGCGTCATGATAGCCGCTGATATCGTCATTTGCATCTTTATCTATGTGTGGCTGAGAAGACGACAAAAGCAACCATCAAAACCACGCGATACAACAGACCGTCAATACGATCATGTTAATGCTATACAGCAAAATGAACATCAATATGATACATTAAACAAAACAGGTACGTTAATTTTGTTTCTCTTCTCATTTAAAAAAAATTATCGAAGCATAATTTATGGGATATTTTGATACCAATTTCAAACTAATTATTACGGTCTGTAATAGGCCTGTCGATGGGTACACCGGAAATAGACCGCAACGCCGAGATTTAGGAAGGGAAGGAAACGACAGAAATGACCTTGGCTTTGAAATACGACGACATTATTGAGACAAGCCGATGTTGTTTATCTAATCACCCCCCTCTCCTTTCTCCACTCCTATCAACACAATTTTTAAAAAATAAACGTTAAAGCAAAATAAAATGCTGGGGACTGGGTGAACTGAGTAGTGGAAGACTCGGAAAGTTTGTTTAATTACAGCAGTTGTCAGCGATGAACTAGAAATATTCCGCCGTGTCATCATACGATTACCGCCCTTTATCTTTGAAAGATTTTGTTTACCCCCCCTCCCCCAAAAAAAAGAAACAAAATAAACAAAATAAATTATCTTCGGCACCCCTCTACTCATTGTTTTTACACCACTATACTAAAGTAGTATTAAAATGTCATCATTTTTACATCGCCGATGCATTTCATCTAAATTTGCATTGCATTCTCATAATAAACAAAGAAGTACATATATAATGTTAATAGCGGGCATGACCGCGAAAATTTGAGGTGTTTCAAACGGGTAACCCGGGTACCCGTTCAAAATTTGGACACAGTTGACGCAGTACCAGGTCATGGAATATTAGAAATATGTTAATAAGTGTGTTTGTAATAATTGCATTTGATAAGAGATATTTTTAAAACAGGTGTTACTTTTATAAACAACAGTTTGTAAATACAGGGTAACCTCTCATACGAGCACCTACCATAACAAGTAACTTGTATAACGAGCAAAAATATGTGTAAAAGTTCTTCCCTTAACGACAGAAATCTTCGAATAACGAGTGTCCCAGAAAGGGGAAGTTCCTTTGTCATAGAAAATTATTTGTGAGCCGGTGTTGCAAAATAAATCCTCCCCCATACAGAGTCTCCCCACGGAGACTCTGTTTTAAAAACAAATCCTCCGGGGGAGAAATTGTTTTGCTCCCGATTAAAATAAATTCTCCCCTACCATGTAAAATATTGTCACCCCCAAAATAAATCCGCTCCCATCACACTTTCGATATAAAACAAAGATATCATTAAAAAACAAAAGAATAATAACTTGTGTATTGCTGTAATATTCACACATGCTTACCTTGATACTATTTATGGTAGTGGCTTAGATATACAGAGATATGACGGGGGTCTGAGGACCGTGCCGTTTGACAGCTCTCAGGGGCGTGACATAATTGGAAATATTGCTTAATTACTTAATTTTTCCCGCTGTACAAATGACTCACAGGCAGTTTAGGGGTGATTAAGGCAGTTGATTTGTTTCATAAAGCTAGGATTATGTATTTGAAGGAATTGGTTTGTGATTGTACTATAAATGGTAAAGTCGTATAAACGTCGGGTGTTCAGACGGTGAGAACGTTTTTTACAACTTAGAGTCGAAGGGTGGGTGTGACCCAATTAAGTAACCGCACGGATGGAACAAAAATCAGGGCTGCGACACTGACCTGTTTAACTTATGACCTGATTATACAGTCTTTTTAAAAAAAAACAACTTGGTGGTGTATGCATTGTGCTGTGAGACGCAGAGTCGAGGCGTCAATTGAGGTTACTGGTTATGCTGACTGCACTGGCTGACACTACAGCAAGGGGTAAAACCAAATCTAAAATTAAGTATTTTCCAGTTATTTGGCGCAGGCAGACTCGGAGAAGGACTATGGGTTTAGTCGTGAGCGGGTGACACAATGAGCTTACCGCAAACCATAGTGACGCCTCTGGCGAGACAGCTACACTAATAATATATATAATAAGTTATTCCTTTAATAACTCTATCGAGACGTTTATTACTTTCAATATATCTAATTTAAAATCCAATAAAGGCTTTGTACGGAATAAACGTGATTTCAGTTTCAATTACTTTTATTTAGTCAAAGGTTACGTACACACAGAAACATAGATTTTTTTTAAAATTAAATTATTTTTAAAACATTTAGAAATACAGCGTAATTATTTAACTTTATTTTCATAACATCACCATCCACGAATAGCTGCTCTCATATCACGATTATGAAATTATCTTTAACCGTCTTCGTATATTATAATTCTTTATGAATTTGAATTTTTAACAGCCATAACAGTTTTAAACACAAAATTTATATTAAAATTTTATAGCATTTTACAAATGTGAAATAAAATTTAGACGTTTGCTCCAATAATCATGACTAGCATTAAATTTTCTGCGTATAATTTATACTGCCTCTTTCTAGAGAGTCTAAACTATATATGACATTATGCCTTATGGACTGGGCAAACCAGTCTAGAGATTAGTACAAAAGAGAAAAAATAGTTAAGAACATTGTATCTATCCGTTTACATATTTTACAAAGTCTTTAAATGGTATTTTGATGTTACAATATTATATTGCCAGATATTCTAAAATAGTAGAAAGCTTCAGGAGATAAATGAGTGTGAAACAAAATGAGTATTAACAAAAGAGAATCACAATTACAAGTTAATCTTTTCTTTTTAGTAGGTATAAAATACTTCGAGGATAACGACTAAGCTACAATTGCAAATTGCAATTATTTTTAAAAAAAAATCAATACTTTCATTCTAATTACTAGTATTGCAAAATTTATCTTTCAAATATAATAAAAAGAAATATTAAACAGACATACATACATTCATACATACACACATACACAATAGCTCCGGCTGGTGCAAATCCGGAATCCGGCCATGTTTAAAAATCCGTCTACGACCTAATTTCACTTTATAAATCCGGTCAATTCCGGCCACATCACTCCTAGTTTTATTATATATGTTTGTGTGTGTTTGTGTGTGCGGGAAAATGCTGTTTGAACTTGTGTTTTCCTTATATTAAAATAATACTTCATTACAGTGAACCTAAAAACTTTAAAATTAAATTTATAATTTCAAATACTTTGTAGCAGGAAATTACAATATTATCAGACACTAAACATAAATAATTTTAAAAAACTTAAATTAAATAGCCTACAGAAGAAATACGTACAAAAATGTGAAGTAATTGATAAGCTTACAGAATGAATAGGGAAAGTTTTAGAACGTTATCAACGTTCGACATTCTTTTTGTCAGCGTTTTGCTGTTGTATCTTTGGGTAACGATATGACAATCATTTCACACACACAACGACGCACGCCATCAATGAAAAAGCCCACCTCTCAGTCTCTCAGCTACACCTTCAGTCTCTTGGGCTCTAACATTCCGTAAGGTAATTGACTTTATGCCTAACTAATTCAGCAGCACGCGGATCTCAAACTAGCTAAGCCAGCGATTCACCTCAACCCAGATCTCCACAGTACTGTGATCTGGGCTACACAATAAATTTAACGTATCGGGTGACTCCAACCCTAGCTACGACACTCATTGTTTAAACGCGTGACCTAATTTTTGTCTGTCTAAGTTTTGGTATGTGCTGTGTTTCTTGAGACGGCGACACATAAAGTAATCCCTTTTAAAAGCGTTTTCTCTTAACTATATTTTAAGAGTAAACTTAAAAATTTTATAAATTCACAAACCTTGGCTACTTGGATTTGCTACCGGTAATGGGCCGTCCATACAGTACGTCACGCTATTTTATTAACAAAATAATTAAAATTTAATATAAAACACGGTGACGTCACACAAGGCCGGACATACCCCCTCCACCGGTCACAAACTGTCACACTTTCTTACACCCCCTCCCCCTCTGAAGCGTGCCGTTCTTTTTGGACGGCCTCTAAAAGACGGTCATAATATTTTTAAATAACTATAATGCACACATAGAAATCGCAAATTTCAATAAAATCCTAACTATAGGTGCTACTCACAAACGTAAAGAGAGTTATCGGTGTTACGCTCTCGTAGTAATTGATCATCTTTGTATTTTAATTCATTTGTCTGTTATTCTTTTAAATAACTCTGGGTAATTAGCCACCTCTAAATATGTCTATACGGGCATACTACCACTTAGCCCACAAATTGCTACGCCTCTGACAAAGCTTATGATTAATGAATTTCCAATAATCATACATAAATGCATGTAGAATAAATACAAATTATGTTGTAAGTCATAAAGTTTAATAAAACAATTATTTATAATTTCCAATAATTAAGGGGAGGATTTATTTTAACCCCGGAGTCTTCATTTTAAAACAAAGTCTCCGGGGGCGACTTTATTTTGGGGGAGACTTTATTTCGTGACACCGGCATTTCCACCCCGGTGCATTAGTAAGTATCTGTTTAGCACTCGGTCTGTTAGCGTATTGTTTTCGTGTGTGATCATCCGTTTTTACAAATTTTGAATTCATACAGTATTTGTAATTTTTTTAATTTGCTAAGTGTAATAACCTTTGCTAAAATGTCTTCGAAAAAAAGCACAATAAGAAAATCATAAGCGAGAAAAAAATAACTTGACATAAAACGTAAAATCATTGAAAAGCGAGAACAAGGTGAGCATGGCTTATCTAGCGCGCACTTACAATCGCCCATCATCAATAATCTGCACTACTCCCAAGAACAGAAACAAAATTAAGGAGATGGATGCTTCAAATGGAATGTCAAGAATGTCTACGAATCGGTTGCGACACATTTCCATCAAATTTTGAAGCGTCGACAAAAACGAGTACCTTCAAACAGTTTTCTAGTTAAAAAGGATTAATTATTTGTCATAAATTCATATTCATGTTTACGTTCTTTCAAATCTAAATTGCATTCAAAGTTGTTACACTCTTTAACAATTCATAAGTACTTTGATTTGAATAAATGTTTACATTTATTTTTGAACAATGAGTATTTTTTCAGCATGGAACGCATTATCGTATTTTACGTTGATTTGTATTGGAAAAATTGTTTCTTTGAACGAGTGTTTCGCTTAACGAGTAAGACTCTGGAACGAATTATGCTTGTTATAAGACGTTCCACTTGTTCTGCACACATGAGTACAATTATATCATGTCTTTTGAATGGTTTTTTTTATTCCAGAGAATGTCTATGATATTACTAAAGATGTTATAACATATAACGTCCAAACGAACTCAATAGCAGGAGAAACGAAGAGATAAATAAATAAATTATTGCTCATTGATGAATTGCTTGTTTCTTTGTTTTAGTTGTCATTCTAAACAAGCTTTTATTCGAACATAAAATTAAACATCTTTTTTAAACGTTATGGGGTCGAGAGGAAGGAGTGTTCAAGATTTAACAAATTTTGTAACGTTATTTTTAAGGTTAGATTTTACAATATACACAATTGTTTTCTACATAAAAAATAGGTTAATTAATGTGAATAGGCCTTTTGCTCAATGCAATTAAGGTGACACCCTATATTAAAGTCCAAGTTAATCTAGTTGATATTGTCATAGAGATTAAAATTATTCCAGTCAGGAATAACTGAAGCAAATAAAACAAACCGTAAAAACAAAGTTTTTGACTATAAATCCCTTATATATGAGACATAACTAACAGTATTTTCAAACGCTACAAACATTTACAGACTGAATCTGTCTTAACTCAACTTTGCTTCATAACCCTGGGGGGAGGGGTGGGGGGGAGAGAGGGGAAAAGTCTGGTCATCGATCGCTTGACCGAGCTCAGCGTGACACGTAAAATGTAAACAAAAGCACGCCGGTACTTCGATGGGTCGCGTCAACGCGTCAACTCAAACTCTCACGTGGGAAAAAAAACAATAAAAAACAGTGAATTTGAATTACATACGTTATATAAGGATAAACTAAGAATGTATTTATTTAATTACGGTACGTTTGATCGATCTGAAATTTTGACACGATGCATTGTTATGTGAGGCGGGTCCATATGCCAAGTTTCAGCTCGATCGGATTACGGAAAGTGGGGCATTTTTTACTTTGTTTTCTGCCCGCCCAAGACAGACAGACAGAGAGAGAGAGATGATGACAGAGACGGTAGTGAAGTTAATATAAGGGATTTAAAAACTGGGTGTCATGGCGTAGTTGAGTTATGGTCTAATGAAGTAATTAAGTACTGTGCTTTCCATCCATCCATTCAACCATTCAACCATACATCCATCCACATACACACCCACCCACCTAACCACCAATCAATCCATTCATCCATCCTTCCAACCATCCATCCATCCAAACATCCGCCCAACCATCCAGCCAACACTCTATTCACATATAATTGCATTTTTATAACCTCAAACATAATAAATATAAGCAAAAAAAAAGATTTTTAAAAACCACGTTTTTATAAGCCGACTAAAATGAAGAAAATAATATAAAACTTATAAGTTCAAGTACTTTGATTTAATATGGCTAAAAACGTGGGGCGGGCGCTTATGCGGTTTAACATATGCAGCTCACTCATACTCTCACTTATATATCTCACTTTTGCCTTCTAAATTAGAAATCTTTAATTTTTATACCATACACCCGCCCCACGTTTTTAGTCATATTAAATCAAAGTACTTGAACTTATAAGTTTTAAATGATTTTCTCCTTTTTAGTCAACTTATAAAAACGTGGTTTTTAAAAATATATTTTTTTAACTTCTATTTATTTTATTATTTTTAGTCCACTTATAACAACTTGGTTTTTAAAAATATTTTTTTACCTCTATTTATTTTACCAAACACCTTACAAGCGCCCGCCCAACGTTTTAAAAACATTGTGATGTGGTCACGGGGTGAATTCACGGATGTCAACAAAAGCATACTGTTACAGATGCTTATATATAGAGTATAGATAAACTAAAATATAACAATACATTCGATCGATCTGAAATTTTGATACTATGCATTGTCATCCAAGATCTATCTGTGAAAAATTTTGAGATGTCTAGGACCATCAGAAGTGGTTCAATTTTACGTTGGCAGATTCGAAAAAATCTTGGACAATGCCACAGGAACGAAAGCGAGTTAATAAAACGTGGTTAATAAAAAAGGGTTGAATTAAGGTCAAACCCAGGTCAATAATTCCATAAACTTTCCTCAGGACAGTAATGTATAAAGTCAATTTTTCCAAAATTCCAGCGCTTATAACATACCTTTTTTTAGAGAAAAAAAATTAAATCAATTGTGCATAAAATATGAACACTTTAATGTAGCACAAATAACTGGCTCTGCAGTGTTAAGTGGATATAATATATGCTTAAACTTTACAATGGAAAGTGCGTGAATATTTAATATTAAATTATTTTACAGTTAACACTTCATATGTGCAGAATTCTGTTATTAGAAAAGTTTGCGTACACAATGATTTTCAGCTAAAGATCACTGCAGAAAAATTTAGCGAAGGTTGCACAAGGGCCGCCACCAGGGGGTGAATCCACGAATTTATTCAGGGGCCCCAACGAAAGGGGGGGGCCCGTCATCAACGCTTAATTTTTATAATGCTGATATATATTAGAAAAATTCTTCAAGTTACATGTAACAAAAAAAATTTAAAATTTAGCTCACAGCGAAAATTGACGGAAAAACTTTTCAGAACAATGAACGGTTCGCTAAAGGTGTTTTTTTCGGAATTTCGTCTTTTACGTCACAGTTTTCTAAAAAAAATATCACTTAGTCATCAAATACGTCACATATATGTCTTCCGGTGACTCTCTCACTTATTCGAGTGGATGTAAATATTGGAATTTTTTTCTTCACTTTTACGACTCGTTAACCTGTAAATAAGACATAAATACTTTTTTGTTAGAAAAAAAAGGCATGGATCGTATTTTCTTCGTTGTGTTCATGGGGTTCCCGTTGAGATTCTCAATCATTTTCAATCTCTAAACATAAGATAATTATAATTTTTTTAAAATTTCAATCGAGAATATTAATAAATATACAGTTATTTCAAAAAGAAAAAAAAATATTTAATATGATTACGACAATTTAGGACTTTACTTTGGCAATAATGAAAATTGATTTTGATTTACACTGCTACTTCTAGCACTGTCAACAATAATAATAAATATTATTATTTTATTTAAGAAGTATCAAGTTAGTTGTTCATAATGTTATAGATAAGATTATCTGAAAATTAGGTACAATTATCTTTAAAATTAAAAAGTTATTGGCAAAACGGGTGAAAAGTTTAAAAATGTGTCATCATTTTTTATAGTAAAATATATAATATATGCAAGGGGCTTAAAAAATTCACTCAAAAATGATAACTCGACTTCTGCCATCTATAGAGAAGGCATTGATACAAAAAAACAGTGGAGGTTTCTTTACGAAAGGTTACGGAATCACGAAAAAAGTTCTCTGCATAGGGATTCTTACGTGGCTTGGAAAATTTTGGAAAAATAAGTTACTGGTTCTTGTGGTATTGATAGCAGCTTTCAACAGCGTCTTCAAAGTGAAAGTGACAAGTTCAATGCCCTATTGCGTAGACTCTTGGATATTACATTGTTTCTGGCTTCCAGAGGACTTGCATTTCGCGGAGAATCTCAAGACATAGGAAACCCTCACAGTGGCAACTTTCTGGGGTTACTAGAACTCGTATCTCACTATGATCCTATGCTGCAACATCATTTGGAGTGCATCAAAGACAAGAAAGAGCATTATATATATATATATAGGTGAAAGAATGCCAAATCATTATTTGTCATGGAAGACACAAAACGAATTCATTTCTTTATGTGGGAAACATGATCTAGACAAGATTTTGCTTGAAAGAATGGAAGCAATTTATTTTGCCATTATATGTGATGCTACTCCTGACGTATACCATTAAGAACAAAATGTTCTCATATTACGATACGTCCATAAAATAGATGAGAACAAATGGTCAATAGAAGAGAGATTTGTAGAGTTCTTCCCGTGCAATCAGAAGGCAAGAGAAGAAATTACAGAAAAAACTCATTAAACGCTTAGATGAACATGGAATTTATCTTAAAGATTGTTGTGGACAGGGTTTTGACAACGGCACAAACATGGCGGGGAAAATGAAAGGTGTTCAAGCGCTGATTTTACAAAAGAATGATGCTGCTCTATTCTCTCCATGTGCAGCTCACACACTGAATCTGGTCGGGGTAAATGCTGCGTCATGTTGGAGAGATGTAATAACATTCTTTGGAAACGTTAATCACCTCTACAAATTATTCAGCTCTTGTCCAGAAAGATGGAATTACTTGCTGGAATCAACAAGATGCTCCCTGCATAATCTGAGTGACACGCGCTGGAGTTCAAATGTTGATGACTTGCGTCCAATTGCTCGGAGGTTGCCTAGCATTCTTTCTGTTCTAGAGACAGTGATGTCCAGGACTAAGTACACAAATGAAATTAGAAGCAAAGAACATGGACTGAAAACATATTTCTCTTTCTTCACTGCAGTGTTGATTGCAGCATTCTGGCTAAAAATTTTGATGTACATTAATGAAAGAAATCTGATACTCCAATCAAAGGCAATCTCACTTGAAATCAAGTCACGTAACATCAAGGATCTCTCAAATGAATTGCAGCAGTTGAGAGATAATTGCCACACGATTTTCACAGAAGCCCAGTATGTATCAGAAGAATTAAGAATTCCTACAGAACTAAAGACGGCGCGGCGTCGCGGCAAAAGGTCAAGACCTTTCCGTTCAGATTCCAAAACGTCCAATGATTCCCAAGACGTCGCGGGTGTCGAGGAAACTGCAGAAGCTAAGTTCACTAGAGAAGTTTTGTATTTCATTTTGGATTCTGTGATTGGGCAGATGAACCATCGGTTCAAAGTTTTGGACAAGATCTGGAAACTATTCAATCCAGTTCTAAATTTTAGAAGTCTGACTTCTGCAGAAATCTCGTCCTATTGTGCTGATTTAGTGGTTAAATATCCATGTGATCTTACCAGCCTTTTGAAAGACGAGTTGCTTCACTTGAAGAATGTATACGATGCAACATTCAACATCAAGGAAGCGTCTGCCTCTGCGTTGTCTGATCCACTTGATCTTTTGAACTCAATTTATTCACTCGGGCTAGAAGGAATATTTAGTGAATTGTGTATTGCCCTGAGGATTTTTTGTTGTCTTCTTGTGTCGGTGGCTCAATGAGAACGATTGTTCAGTAAATTGGCTATTATAAAAAAAAACTATTTGTGTTCTACCATGTTCCAAGAAATATTAAATGGACTGTCAATTAGTTCAATTGAACACGAAATTACCAGGCAAATAAACTTCAATGAGGTTATACGTGATTTTTCTATTATGAAAATAAGAATGTGGTCCTCCTCATCAAAGTAAATATACAAACAACCCTCGCACACTTAAATATTAATAACATGTTGTATTATCCACGGATGTTACTATATTTCAAATTTCAAATGATAATTCCAGTTATAAACATGGCTATTTCCCTTGGTATGTAACATCTTTTACACTTCAAATGATTTCCAATTGAACGTTTTTTTTTAAATGTATACTTCATATGAGTGAATAGAACACAAACTTATTACTGTTTTTTAACTTTTGCTTTTGTCGTTAATTTTTTTATATGAATGAATAAAAAAAAAGAAATTCTACTACTGCTTTTGTTGTTGCAAATATGTGGCATTTTTTTATTCAGTTTAAAATGCTTGCTCCCTAGATCGTTTATATTCCTATTTATAAATGCAACCAGCATTGTCGCTGTCGGATACGCTACATTTTGATATTATTGTATACATATTTCAAGGATTTCGGCATGTGGGGACCTAGGAAAAGGCATAGGCACGATGTGGAGCCCAGAGGGGCCCAACGTATCCAGTTTTCAGGGGCCCAAACATTTCTGGTGGCGGCCCTGGTTGCACTATTCTCCTCTTACTAATTTAGTTTTTGCTCCTCTAGGGATTTTGATTTCTGCCATTTTAGCGTTTCACGTTTTATCTTTTCCTCAAAATAATACTTTCTACCCCCTCTAAAGTAAATGTGTTCATGTCATTTGAGAATGTCTTTCAATACTGCCAACACACAGGTTGAGACCTACATATACACAAGTGTTGGCTAAAACTGTGACATATTAGAGATTATTTCTAAATGTTGAATGTTAACTCACTTTAAAGGACTTTCTACGAGTCCGCCTAGTTTGATCTATCCTGCTATTTGACATAACTTAATATCTAGGAAAAACGGTGAGACACCTAATTAAAAATAAATTATTTCAAATCAGTTTCATCATCAAACCGCCTTTAAATGTATGTGTTCTTTTTTAAATATTTATTTTCTCACTAAACAAGTTCGTATACCTAGAAACTTATCTGATTCTTATTTTCTTCCTTATTCTCCAAGATGTACAATGCTTGACCTAAAATACCAACGTTCTTATCTCAAAGTGTCTGTTTTAAAATCCTTGATAGCATTTACGATAGTAATGATAAATAACACTGAGGCGAATACAAGGTTTGTAAAAAAAATTGTAGCGGATATAATTACAATTTTTATATATTGTCTGGGTTAAAACATACCTGTAGATCAACAACAATTGATTCAATACAAAAGTAGAAGGTAATACAGCAGACATTCTTTCGGGGTAAAAATATTGCTTACTCGTCTCAATAAATTATGCTATTAATTTCTGAATAAACGTATAAAATTCAATCCAAATAATTATCAATAGGTAAAAAGCATTACTAGAAAAATTGTTTTTTTTAAAGTTCGCCTTACGTTTATTTTATTTTAAGAAATGGTTGCAATACAATATATTAATAACGACTACTTCAAAACAATTCAACCCCAAAAAAAAATAATAAAAAATTAAATTAAATAAATGAAAAAAATATGAATACATTTTTTTAAATTATAAAAATATAAACAAATTAAATAAATAAAAAAGTAAAGAATAAACTCCCACTTAAGATAATCCAGCTCCTATACTTTTAAATCGTTACTTTTACTAAAATTATTAAAATATTTTGAACTTTGAATGTTATTGAGAAGGATGGTTTAGTTAACAGTGGAATAGTGAGAAATGTCAGAAATGTAAGCTCCAGTAATAAAAGATATTTGACATGGAAAAAGCAATTGAAGTCAACTGTTAAATCTAAAACTGTTAAGTGTTGTGTATCACACCACATCTTCAGATCACACAAGTAAACTATTGAAATTAAAAAGAACAACAATGAAACAAAAATTAAGTTTGTACAAGAAGAAATATTCTAGTTTTGCCAGAGAATTTATCTTATCTTATACAGACGCTCATTCTATACAGAAGATTAATGCTAACTAGTGTTAGGTACCCATTCGGAACTGGGTGACTCAGAGGCGCCCCCGTGACCATCCGTACAAGATCCTTGCCTTCGCACGGATTCGAATCCGTGACCATCGGTACGCCAGTCGAGCGCGATGCCACTTGACCACCGCGCCCCCCCCCTGAATTTAGTTCAGATATGTAAATGTAGTTTGATTTGAAGAATATTATTATTTTTATTGTAAACCACTTCTGTGAAAATAAAATTTGATGTTTTAGTTTCGCATTAAAAAAAAATTTCAAAGGTGCTAAGATTTCAATTCTTTCTTAACTGACCCAAGTCATATGCATGGAAGTTGCCTTTAAACATTAACAAATAAAAATTCAAATGAACAACTAAAGTAAATGCTATTCCATCCATAATTTTATCTGATATTTTCATTAGAAAACAAATTATGTTGAAAGTTTCCTAAACTATTACTGGAAGACACACAATAACACATTTATTTAAACTTGACAAAACTTTTAGGACGGACAAGGGCGAAGTGGTGATAGGGAAGATAACACATTTTGTTTTCTTTCCTACAATGAGCTGCAACTGTGAACTCAGTGAAAAGGGAAGCATTTCGAATCACCCCCCCCCCTCCCACAATAAAAAAAAGAAGTCAACATTCGTAGTTTTGTTTTTTGTTGACACTACCTAGCACCAAACAAGTAAAGGTGTGTATACGTTGTAACCAATGAAACAAATGGAAGTGGGCGAAAATTCAATTACTAGATTTCAACTGTGTGATCGGTGCAGTTAAGATATTATAAACTATGAATAAATTAAATATAGTTTTAACATTACACCCCTCATCTTATCTTATCTGCTACAGACGCTCATTATATACAGATTATTATTGCGTCCTATGCTTATCTTAGGATTTTGTCTAATCTTGCATTCTTATTAGCGTTTTAAATATTGATAAAGTGTTTATTTTCCTGGTTTCTGCAGGAAACCCATTCCCTACCCAAATTCCGGACGATAAGAATTGTGTTTTTATCCTTATGTCTATCTGAATGTTATATTAAGTTATGTTAATGTCGTATTTCTAAATACGAATTTATTGCTTTATGTATAATTACTACTTGGTTCTTCTATCCTCTAGTGTTTCAAAGTTTAAATATTTTTAACATAAATTAAATTTATATACCAAATTAATATTTTTAACATAAATTAAGTGATAACAATGGCAGTAACTTAAAAGTGTCTAAATTTTTAATAAAATTCTATTTTTCCCCTTTATAATCCACCTGACATCCTCTCCTTAAAGAGAATTAATAGAGACCTGTGTTTTATGTCTTTGAAGCTAGTAGAGAAGTTTAAATTATCATTAATCAAATAAAACATGTATACTATTTTATTTATTAATCTTAAATCATATCGGACTTCTAAAAAACAGTAAACTTAAGGCTACTTTTTGTAGTAATTTTTAAAAGATAAGATGAAATATCCACCCAAATACATCGACAATGGTGTCATCTAAGGTTTACCTATTCATGCAAGTGCATAATAGCCTTAGATTTAGCTATAAACTTTCTTATACATCTTAATCGGACCACTTGTGCTTTAAAACCACGGGCGTCTGGCAGGTGAACATCATTAACCATGTAAGACTTCTCATATAAGAGAAGAAAAATTATGTTTACAAACCTCCGCTACCTTACGGTCATACTCACTCTCGAGAAAGGCTAGGGGAGTAAACCCTGATCAAAAATCAAAGAGTTGGAGAGGAGTTTGGCGCCACCAAGTCTATAAGCCCACAGAATGGAAACATGAAAACACAACAGATAAAGATACCCATGCCGGATCGGTCGAGGAACGGATTAACAACCACGAACTTCACTGCAACTCACCAGAATGGAAACGATAATTATAACTCTGGAACCGACCCAATTAGGCTTCCCAGAGAAGGGATAAATATAGGGTCTTGGAACGTAAGAACTCTGTATCAGTGTCGCAAAGTAAAAGATCTAACGCATGAATTACCACGGTCCAGTTGGGACATCATTGGACTTGCCGAAGTCCATTGGACAGGGTTTGGTGAAACATCAACAGAGGAGGGACATAAAATTTGGTTCAGTGGTGATGACTCCAAACATCAATATGACGTAGCGTTCCTTGTCAGAAAGGAAATATTTGCATCAGTCATTAGCAACACACCAATTTCAAATCGACTGATAAGCTTAAGAATATGTGCCAGACCCCATAATGTCACGATCATACAGGTGTACGCTCCAACTTCCGACCACAGCGATGACAATTAATTGTAAAATCAATCCACATAGCAACATACTACAGAAGCAACAGAACAGAAAGATGAATGATCCACCAGTGATTTTGAGCGAAGTTGAAGAGGCAGTACGGAACTTAAAAGGGGTAAGTCGCTTGAAGTTTACAACATTCCTGCTGAATTATACTGAAACATGGAGGAGCAGAGGTAACGAAAGCCCTAACAAAACTCTGCCTAAAAATATTTGAAAATAAAATATGGCCCAAAGATTGGGCGCAGTCGCTAATCACACCATTACCTAAGAAAGGCAATACGAAACAATGCCAGAATTATAGAACAATCAGCCTTATCAGCCACCCTAGTAAAGTAATGCTAAAAATTATCCTGGGCCGGCTAAAGCCAATATCCGAGGAATTACTGGCAGAAGAACAGACAGGTTTCAGACCAGGGAGTAGCACAATCGAGCAGATCATCAACTGTCGCTTGCTCATAGAAAAACATCAACAACACAAACGCAAACTCCATCACAACTGCATGGACCTCAAGAAAGCCTTTGATCAAGTATGGCATGAGGGACTTTGGCAAGTGATGAGAAGTTTCAACATTGACGAAGGGCTGGTAAATGTAATGGAAGAACTCTACAATCAGGCAAGCAGTGCATTTTTATTTAAAGGCTCGGTAGAGGACTTCTTCAAAACGATGATCGGAGTCCGCAAAGGCTGCATTCACTCACCTGTCCTGTTTAATATCTTCCTTGAAAAAATCTGCAAGAAACTCTCAGTGATCACAACACATCCATCTCTATAGGCGGTAGACCCTTATGCAACCTAAGATTTGCTGATGACATAGATGTTTTTGCTGGGAGCAGTAAAGAACTACAGGAGCTCACTTACAAACTTGCAGACATATCAGGTGCATATGGGATGGAAATTAGCTCAGAGAAAAGCAAGATATTGGTTAATACCTCAGCCACCAGTATGGCCAACATCGTAATGAACGAGCAAAAGCTTTTAAATATCTAGAGAGCAATTATATGCAGAGATGGTACCTGTGAAGCTGAAATTTGAGCTAGAATTGGGTCGCCAATGGCTGCAATGACGAAATTAACCAAAATATGGAACAGCAAAAACAAGCCTGCCGACAAAGCTCAAGCTTTACAGAGCTCTCGTCAAAACCATTGTCCTTTATGGATGTGAGACCTGGACACTAATGGCAGCCACTGAAAGCAAACATTTGAAAACAAATGCATGAGGCAAATTATCTAGATCTTCTATTTAGAACACAAGCCCAATGAATATGTCTGGGACAGAATAAACTCGATTGCGGGTCATCAAGAAACCCTCATAACAACAATTAAGAGACGTAAGATGGCATGGGTTGGTCATGTAATGCGACATGATACCCTGACAAAAATTATCCTTCAAGGCACTGCAGAAGGGGGCCGGCGAAGAGGTCGACAACGGAAAAGCTGGCTGGACAACATAAAGGAATGGAAAGGGATGAAATTGTATGAATTATTGGCCACCACTCAAAATAGGCATATGTGGAGATCGTTATCTGTTGATGTACTCATGCGCTCCACCCCCAGCGACTCCGCAACGGTCACGGGACTGATGATGATGATGATGAAATCATATAAAATCGTTTTAGGCTTTAAAGTCAATAAAAGACTTGTTCTCAGATACTCGACTCCTTCTATTGCTATTTCTTGGGGACCCATGATGTAAAATCAGTGGTTCCCAAAGTGGTCCGTACTGACCCCCATGGGTCCGCGAGACCTTTCAGGGGGTCAGTGGAAAAAAAATTATTTGGGGGTCACTGAACAAAGTCAGGGGGTCCGCGCAAGGTTTAAAAATTAAATAATAAAACTCATTAATTTTTTATATTATTATTGAAATTAAAATAAATAATAATAAATTAAAATAGTATGTGAATGCCTTTTCTACTAATTAAATACCATCTTATGTGCTATCCTTCATGGCTACAATGTTGTTTTACGTAAAAAAAAGTATTAGAACTACTGTAATTCCCACATCTATAACCAATCAAAATACTTGGTTTGTTGAAATGTCAAGCTTGATGCAGATGAAATGCCGAATTTCCTATAACTATAAGTAGAAATATACAAGTTTTTAACTTGAATCTACGAGGGTTGCAAGGTTGTGTATTATTCGATGTGTCAGGATGTTATATTTATCTAAATTGTATCCTATCATCAAATGTTTTCAATAGGGCTTTACTGTAGCATTCCATTGAAAATAATTCTTAACAGTGGTCTGTTACAACAGATAAAAGAATGAGTGAGCGCAATGCTGGATTAAGACTTGATGGGGCCCTAGGCTATTTAAGGACCTTTTGAGGTCTAAATAATCTATAGCAGTGACAAATATGAAAACAAAATTCCGGGGGCCCCCAAGATGGCAGGGGCCCTAAGTAATAACTTGTTTAGCAAATAGGTAATTCCAGAACTGAGTGAGCCGAAGAAACAATGCCGACAATATGGTGTTAATGGATATTTGAAGTATGCCTAACTGTATGGAAGCAGATACGAAACTTGAAACAATACACTTGAATTTCTGGCATACTTAAAACATGCTGTACCAAATGTATTTTCAGTAAATTGAGTCATTCATCAACATCAAATATTTTTAAAAAAATCATATTGAAAATTTGCATGGATCACTATATTATGTCATTAGAGCAGTTAATAAAATCAAAAGGAATGCCTTCGATGAGAGATTATTTGCTCACCACGGTTTGGAAAATGAAGAAGAATACTATAATGGATTATTTATTCACACAGAAGTACGCTGGTTATCATCACGTACATATTTAAATCGATTTTATACTCTGTTTGATTCATTGTCCAAATTCCTGGGAAAAAAAGACAATTAGCATCACAATTAACTAAAAAAATGACATATCCTTTATGAATGAATTATTTACCCAACTTTAACAAAACTAATTTGAAACTACAACTACTACAAGGTAACCAATTAAATTTAATCAAAACTAAAAGCGTTATATCTGAGTTTGTTGCAAATCTTTTTCTTTGCAAACAAAACTTAGGAACAGGAGAATGTTCTCAGTTTTCAAATCTTTTGAAATTGCCACATAGTTAAAGATTTGCTTGCTTACTGTCAAAACTTAACGGCTCTTCATGCGGACATTTTGTAGGCATTTGCCACTATAGGATATTTCCGACTGGCAGTTGAGCTCTTTAGCGCATGGACAAACTCAGATCCCAAACACAGATGAATACATACTAATACAGGAGCAGCTTATTGAAATATCCACAAATGAGGAACTTATACCACTGTTTGAACTAGGATACCACAAATTCTGGTTACAAAGTCAGATCCCAATTTTATATCATGCATTAAAGGTTATTGTACATAATTTTATTTTGACTGTTTTCCTGTCTTTCTATTTGATAGAACAAAGATTCAGTGGCGTTATGAACCTCATCATAAAAACAACAACAACAAAAATAAAAAAAACTAAACGACTAGAAATTGGTGCTCGTGAGGATTTGCGGTTCCTACACACAAACATTGAGTCAGGCATAAATACACTCATAAAATCTCATCACGTTAATCCAAGTTTTTTTTTCAATTTATCTTAAACAAAAGTGATAATTTTAATAAATACCGTACTTTTCATCAAAATGTTGCTTTTGTAATTTTTGTACTATGCATTTATAAAGTTTTTTTTTACTTGGGGGTCCGTGGGGAAATTTTGAGTATAAAAGGGGTCCGTGGGTCAAAAAAGTTTGGGAACCACTGATGTAGATCACTGCTTTTCAAAGTGGTGGTCTGTGGACTGGTGCCAGTCTGTGGGCCATCAGCTGCCGGTCCGCAGAAGTTATCAAGAAAGGAGAGAAAAATATAATTATAATCCTTTATTTTCAAACATTAATACTAACCTTATAGAATATGTCAATTTTTTCGTTAATAAGCATATAAAACGAAACAAATAACATTCCTGCCGGTCTGCCGTATTCAAATATTTTAGAAGCACTGATGTAGATGACAAATTATAGTCAACAGTATATCAAAGTCCATGCCGTCGAGAAGGGGTCGCCGCTACGGGGCTCGGCGGACGAGAAAGGTTGCGGTTTGCGGACCTGACCGCGAATCGTGACCCGAAACCGACAACTCCTGACAGGCAAGGCCAAAGTCCGATATGTTAGGTGTTAGGTGCTAGTCAAATATGATTACAGTCGCTGTACGGCTCTTAGACAAAACATCTTAAATGCAGTGTCGCTGATGAGAACCAAAGTACCCTTTGAGAGTCGGGTAAATCCGAAGCGACCGTTTCGTCCCCATCAGTTACACTAGCAACGCGATTAAGCGGTGCCGCTTTAGGGCCAGTACGGATTAGCAAAAGGTACCGCGAAGAACGCAGTGGACGCCAGCTCTAAGGAAACCTTCCAGTGGGGGTTGCATCCTAGGTAGGTCTTAGTTGATCCCCCGCACTGCGGCGGTCCTAACCATGGAGACTCGTATGCTTTGCCAGGGTGGCGCCAAAGTTGTAGCGGGTCGTAGTTAGGCCTGTCAACGGGTACCCGGGACCCGGGTACCCATTGCCGTCTGGTTTACCCGGGTAGTAAAATTCCGCCCGGGTACCCGTGAAAATGTGGCCTTCAATGTCTATATTAACCAAACTTCGGCTCGCATGCCGCCTTTTTGTGTTCAATTTATCAAATGAAATTTTTTGTTTCAAATATATGCTGTGAAATACATCTAAGGAGAACTACCTGTTAACGGGAAATACAATACGGTCTCGACAGACCACAATGTATTTGATACATCTTTTTTTCTCTGAAAAGGAAACAGAAATCGCAAACACAAGAAGAATATAATTCTTTGAATGAATCATATAAAGAAAACAAAACTCCTCTGCCGAAAATAAGGATAGACTGTATAGAGATGAAAGAGGCCGTGTTTGTTGTTGTTAATAAAAACATTGAATTATTTGATTGCTTACAATTTATTTAATGACTTTTTACATGGATTTAAGCGTGTAGTAATTTTTAGAGTTCAACTTCACATTAAATAACAAAAGTAAATGACAATAAAGCTATTTGACAACTGCTCATTTTCAAAGAGGAAGCTTTGTGACATCATAGTGGAGGGAGCTCTAATAGTACCTAAGACGTCGGATGTGTAGCTACTGTGTGAAATGAGGTGCATGGAAGGTGGCTAGGTAGCATTGTATAGCGGTCATGACGGGAAAAATTTTGCGATGTTTCGATCGGGTAACCCGGGTACCCGTTCGAAATTTGGACGGGTACCCGGGCAGCATTTTTCAACAATGTTGACAGCCCTAGTCGTAGTAGGGAATTGTACCCATCCTTGTGAGGTCAACTCCGCGGGAGGCATCTTTGACGTTATGTCCTGGGTGCCCAGGTGGCCGCTTAAGAAGCGACCGATTCCGTTATCAGCTGTTACGTCCCTTAAGGGGCCAGATAGCTGAGAGGGTCTTCCTGGAATACCCATGAAGAGCACTAGGCTCGGGGCTTCTGATTTTCTTCCACATGTAGGATAAGAGTCCATGAAAAAATGTTTATATATCTTTGTATGAAATCACTGACAAGAGAAATTACAGATATTTCTGTTGAATGTTTTTCTGGTCATTGTTAGTTAGGTAATGTTTGGGGTATGCAGAAACATCGTAATCCTAAACACTCTCTTTTTTGGATAAATACCACAATAAAAACCTTTTTAAATCTATGCGGCTTGCTTTAATAATATTCTAAGAAAAGAAAAAGGAAATACCCGTTAAAATTCAACGAAACCAAAGTCATGACTGATTGTTTAAGAGATAATGTTTTAAAAAAACATAGCCACTGGCTTCCTGTTGTTGAACAAATAATCCCACAACATCCATTCACAGTTACAAGGCTGTGTTAGCCATATCTGCATCAGCTGTGGCTGATTTAGATATAGGGCAAAGGAGCAGCTTGCCCCCGCGTCACTGTTGGGTCTAAAATGGCGTCCCCTCAAAGACGCCCTCGATGAACACTAAATAGGTTTACCTTGAGCAGAAAAAAAAGATTGCTTAACACGAAATTTCTACTCAAAACCAAACTGCAATACGACAATATTGGCTTGCTAAATATCGTATTTCAAATGATGAAACTGTAATACATTTTTATCTGGTTTGATCAGTCAAGAGCGTCGTCAAGTGGAAAAGAATAAAGAAGTATTGGAACGAATGATAGGCGTGACGTTGTTCTTAGCAAAATAAGGTTTGCCTTTCAGAGGACACAGAGAACATGCTTGCTTTAGTGATAGCAGTTGTAGAAATCCTGGAAATGTTCGTGAGTTATTATCTTTATTAGCCAATTATGATTCCACTTTGGACAGTAATCTAAAAATTGAAAAGAAAAATTAAATTTATTTAATTCATGATGCGCTAATTGATTTCATTCAATCACTCGCATCTGAATTATCGGCGACAATTGATAATAAAGTTAAGTCTGCACACTTCTTTTCTTTAATTATTGATTCAACCATTGATATATCTAGAATTAATTAGATGTCAGTTTCTTTACGTCCAGTTTTAAAATCAGGACATGTTGTGGAAGGATTTATAGGCTTTTATACTTTGGTAAACAGTAATGTTGCCGTATTTGCTGAGGAGATTTTAACGGATGAACTACAAAAGCGAAAAATTGATACCACACTCTGTTTAGGACAGGCATACAGTGGCGCATCTGTAATGTCTGGAATTAAGAGTGGCCTTCAAACTCAAATAAAGAAAGGTTCAGCCAATGCCATCTATGTTCATTGTGCCCACGTTTTGAATTTTGTTTGCTATCGAAGCAATTTCTGTAAACAGTGATGTACAGTTGTTTTTCTACATAGCTGAAAAGTTGTATGCATTCCTTACGTCAAGTTTACCACGTCTACATACTCTTAAAGAACATCAGCAATCTCAATATTATCAACAGTAGATACTCTTGAAACGATTTTCTGATACAAGATGGGCAAGCATTAAGCATGCAGTTGATGTAGTTTTTGGATCATTCTCTGCTATTCTTGCCACACTTAAAGATATACATTCAAGGGAATCAACATAATATAAAGGAAGTGTCAGAGCAGAAGCTATGGGATTTTCTGTTTTAATAACAAATATTATTTGTTTTTCTGATGCTATTTGTACAAAAGTTGTTGAATAATATCTTCGTGGTATCAAACTACTTGCAACGCAAGGACTTTGACATTGCATTTGCAAAACAATTGATCGATGTTGTAAGAAATAAGTTTGTGGAAATGAGAAGCAATGAAGCTTTAAAAATTTTGAATGCAGATGCCAAATCATTTATTAACGATCATTATTCCAAACTAGATGTTGAAACAGAATTTATAGAAAAGCGAATAGCAAAAAAGAAAAGTATGGCGAACTTAGCTGAAATGAGAGGGGTAATGATCCAACTACACGCTTTAAATCTGATACGTACTTCACTATCTTGGATACACTTGTAACACAAATAGATGATCGATTAAAGACTTTCGGGACACAGTTATTTATTTCTATTGTATTGATCCATCACAAATGTCGGAAGAAAATAAAATAAATATTCGTTTTCGAATTTAATTCGAAATTTACAAACACGACATTAACCTTGAAGCAATCGTAGAATATGATACCTTCAAAGATTTGTATATATCAATACGTCCATTACTATCTAGTGAACTAAAACTTAAAGATGTTCTGCCATTCTTGACTGAAACAAAAATGGCATCAGGTCTCCCTAATTTGTGAATACTCAATAAAATTTACTTGACTCTTCCTGTTAGCAGTGCTACTGCTGAAAAAAGTTTCAGTATCTTATCTTATCTTATCTGTTTACAGACGCTCCTTCTATACAGAAGATTATTGCGTCCTACGCTTATCTATGGTTTGTGTTTAGTCCTGCATTTTTATTAGATATTTAAATGTTGATAAAGTGTTGGTTTTCCTGGATTCTTCAGGCAACCCATTCCACGCCCTAATTCCGGACGGGAAGAAGGAAAACTTGTATGTGTTTGTTCTTGCATACGGAATAAGAAAGGTGTTTTTATCCTTATGTCTATCTGAGGGTTGTATTAAGTTATCTTTGTGTTGTATTTCTAAATTAGAATTAATTGCTTTATGTATTATTACTACTTTGCTCTTGGTTCTTCTATCCTCTAGTGTTTCAAGGTTTAATGATTTAACTAATGGTGTTACTCTTGTCAGTTTCGAATATTCTCCAGTAATGAATCTGGCAGCTCTTTTTTGAATTTGTTCTAGTTTATCAATGTTTTCTTTGGTGGATGGGTCCCATACAGAAGATGCATATTCTAGTGCAGGTCTCACCAAAGTGAGGTAGCATTTTAGTTTTATATCTCTATTACATTTGTTAAAGTTCCTTTTTATAAAGCCTAAGGTTTTGTTTGATTTTTTAATAACTTCATTGACATGGGGATTCCATGATAGTTTCTCATTTATTAAGACTCCTAAGTATTTTGCATCTTTAGTTTGGGTCAGTTCTTTTCCATGAATGTAATATTTTGAATTTATTTGTTTCTTTTTCTTTGTTACTCTTAACAGTTGACACTTTTCTGGATGGAAAGACATACTCCAGTTAGTTTCCCATTTTATCAATTCATCTAAGTCTTTTTGTAAAATTTTGCTATCTTGTTCTGATTTAATTGTTCTATAGATTATACAATCATCAGCAAATAGCCAGTAGATTGAAAATCATCTAAAAATATTTGCGCTCAACAATGACAAACGAACGTCTGTCTAGATTTGCATTAATTTCAAATCAATGTGATCTAGCTGAGATCGTTGACTTTGAATCAATGATAAATCGTTTTGCTTCAAGGAAATCATGTAGAAAGCAATTTGTATAGGGCTCAGGGCTCTATATAAATTCGCATAAACTAAGTTTCTTTCTTAGATCAATAATTAAACCATTTAAGTAAATTTACGTTACTATTGTGAAAACATATCTGTTTATATTGTTTATTCTGTTTGACTTGTTCGATGATTTAGAAAATATACTAAATTAGTAGGCTAATAATTAGTATTTACGCAATGCTCGGAGATTATAAAAATTTGACGGTGCCCCTGAAATTCTCCTGCCCCCCCACGCACACAAATCTAAGTCCGCCATCGTGCATCAGTTTATTGTAAAGAAGCTTTTTATAAACAATGTGTATTTGAATAGTCTGCGATCCTCATCACAGTCCTTGCTGATAGTTGCCAGTTTGTGGTTGGTGTGTGGACTGTGTGTGAATTGTGTGTGGTTAGTGTTTGGAAGGTGAGTGGACGGTGTGTGGAAGGTGTATGAATGGTGTGTTGATGGTGAGTGGATGGTGTGTGAATGATGTGTGGATGGTGTGTGGATGGTGTGTGGACGTTGTCTGCTTCTGAAGCAATAACCACTATTTTATTGAATAGTCTTACCAAAGCATTGAGAGAATGTAAAGAAGAAAGAAAGAAAAATCTGAAGACTTTTAACATCAAGGTTCATTGATCATGGACAACACAACTATAGAAGACAACCCAACCATCAACAGCCATTAGTTGACGTGTGATGTGCTTTTTCATTGTGTGATGAAGAAGGAAGGGTAATAAAATTTGAAAGTGATTTATGGGCCCCTGGCCGTGTTGTTATGTTTTAAATTGGCTAAAAATAATTTTTGTTTGCTTTCCTTTTTTTACCACGTTTTTATTAACTCACTTTCGTTCCTGTTTGTTTGTCTGTCCACAATTTTTCAAATCTTCCAAGGTATAATTAAACCACTTTTGATGGTCCTAGAGATCTCAAAATTTTACCACAGATAGATCTTGGAAGACAAAGCATTGTATCAAAATTTCAGATCGGTCGAATGTACCATTATTAAATTATTGAGCTTTTTAGTCTATCTATATATAAGCATATGTATTATCCGTCTGCTCTTGTTCACATTACATTCACGTGCCGAGTTCACACCAGCACCGACCACATCAACCATGTTTAACATCAAGGGGAGATCAGTCATTTCCAGTCCGTAAATGTTTGTCGGGAAATGCGTATTATATTTGAACATAATCAATACTTCAAAACTCACCATAGCATACACTTAGACTAAAGAGAATAAAATAAATAGAAGTAAAAACAAGATTTTTTAAAAAACACGTTTTTAAAAGCGGACTAAAAAGAAAAAAATAATTCTTTTTTCACAGAATTGTGAAGGAAAAAATATTTTTCTGGATTGATAAAAATTTTAAACTTATATTCTCAAGTACTATGATGGAATATGACTTAAAACGTGGGCGGGCGCGTTTTAGGCGTTTGGCTAAAATGATTAGGGTTTACAAATGACGAGTAAGAAAATGAGTGAATTGAATTAGTTAAGCTTTTGTAGATGCAGTCTGTCATTAGAAGAGGTAGTCAGTATTTAGAAGTCGTTTGTATTTAGAATTCGTTGTCGGTATTTAGATGTCGTTGCCTATATTTTGTGGTCTAAATTTATTAGCCGTAGTATGTATCCTTAGCAGCAGTTTCTCTCTAATTATGTTACACCAGTAGTAAGCGATCGGTACAATATGTGTTGCATACAACTTTCGAGGAACACTTATTTCATTTAGACAGAAACCTGAAGAGAGTTGAAAAAAGTGGAAGAACTCATACTCCATACCTCACTACTTATGAGAATGAACGTCTGTTTAGGAGGGGGGATAATTATGTAGTATACCTGTAAAAAAATAAGTAAAATTTTTCTTAATATCACAGGACAAAAGGTTAATGTTTAAGAGAGATAGCTCTATTTAATTGGATTATAAAATATTAGCAGAATATAACTATGGCAGGGTTTCAAAATCTCTTTGAATTCAAGTGGGCTATGATTCGGCGATGATAAATACGTCATGAACCCTTAAATTTGCTATCCGGTTATATCTCAATATCATTTCAGTTTCATAAATTAAAGATTGAAAAAAATTATTTTACTCTAAATAAAAAGCATTATTGTCCTATCATACGAAACAGTGACATGGAAAAAATAATGAAAACTACACGATTTTCTCGCGACATGGGATGCATACTTTTATTCAAGAGTAATCTTACAATGACTTTGTGTATAGTGAATGAATGTTCTTAATTTCAGCGCTCGTGTTTGTAAACAAATCATTTGTATTTGTAGACTACGCGCTTCTGTTTATGGAGTGGAAAGCGACCTTGCCATTACTGAGCAAATTTGATGTAATCTATAAATGTAAGTGTTTTCAAAAGCCCGTAACTTATTTCTCAACAGCACACTAGTAGGTCTTGTGTCAACGCGTTCACTTTATAAATAAAACTCAAGATTAGCTGAAGTGAACCGGGAAGTTTAATGTCAAGAAAATTCTCTGCTTTAGTGTAGGGTTAAACACCCGGATCTACATATTAGCGTATGTGTTACCTTATTTGCTAACTCACTTATCTGTCGTTAAAAGGTACAAGTAACAAGGTAAGTAACAGCTGATTTTGATTTAATGAAGGTTCTAGAACGTTTGCCAAAGAACTATACAGAACAACAGTAAACAGTTGTTATTTCTTTCCATTATCTCTATTTCTCTAGAGGCTTTAGTTTCAGTTACATCATTGTTTAAAACTAGAAATGAAATAACCTGAAACTTCACTGAACTATCTCGCAAGTGGATCTCACAGGTTTAATTTTGAACACCCGTGTTTTATGTATCAGAATGCTCAAGGTACCAGAGCATGATATTATATTGGTTGGGAACAGTTCTGTAAATGGTAAAAAAAAGTTTTATCAACACGACTTCTTTAACGGCTACAGTTATAATAAGAATTTGTAGTCTTGTGTGTATGTCTGATTTTGAAAGTTATTTCTTTGATTTTATTTTTCTGTTTGTATATTTGTCCGGGTAAGATGATGTGATTAAATTTCACTCTACACCCCATTGATGAAATGGCTTGAAATAATTTCTTATCTTGAGTGACAATATACGTTTACCCAAAATATAATTCAAAATGTATGAAATCCAAATTGTCAGTATATCCATTTGAATTCTAATCGCTGACATTTTGATTAAATTAACTATCGGAGCTCACTCTACATAGATGAAGAATGCAATAATAAAAACAAGGCCATCCCTACTAACATTACATTCCTCGCATCAGTCACAATATTCACCAGTTCAACACATCCACATGTTTGCCTACCTGTCTTATTCAGAACTCGATTAAACAACATTGATTGTCTCAGATACATATCTGGCCATGGGTAAAATCATGATAAAAGGTTGCTTTTTTAAACTGATTGTTGAGGTTTCAAATCCATCTGAAACAACACAATTTTAAAATATGACTTCATAACATTAATGTTTTGGCAGATATAAATTTAGAATCTTTATAAAAATGATACACCTGTAATCTGTGTAATCATGACTACAGAAGCATTCATGGTTTTTATCGCTGGTTTTGTAAAGTTTTTTTATTTTTGTACAAATTAATTTTAAAATAATTCTGCCTTCTAATAAATTGGTAGTATTAATAGATAAATAAAAATGCATATAATTTTATAATAAATTCTACATTTTAAAAATACATGTAATAATTTTCAAGCGTATTTTTTGCCTTCTAAATTCTTTTATAAAAACGTTCAATTACTCAAGCGAATATTAGAAAAGAAAAAAAACACATTATTTTTCCAATGCTGTGGACAGAGAGCTAAATTTTTAGCAACTTTGAATAACATGTATAAAACTAAAAATATTATTTAAGTTTTATAATTGTTGTCTTTATTTGAGAATTGAATAAAAAGTTATAGATACATTTTTGAGTATCCATAGTTTAATATTCATTCAATTGTTTACCACCAATAAAAGTTTGTTTATTTTGTGCCACAATACTCTTTATATAAAATGTGTCAATACACTGATTACATATACAAATTATCGGTATGGTAAATGTGAACATTACAAAAAAAATACACACCTCCTGACACCTACTCTCTGAATCAACTATAAGGCTTCTCATTTAGAACATTCGCGTTACTGGTCAGCAATCTGGCCGCTTACCTATCAATCAACATATTTATACCACACATTAATACACGGCACGTCCAAATACACTACCCACATATCAATTAAAATAATAATAATAATAAATTGATTATTTATATAGCGCTGTATCCCAGTAAGGAACTGGGCTCACAGCGCTTTACATGAAAGAAATAACATACATATAAGTATTAAATTAACTTTCATATCACAACAAACACACAATTACAGTACATTATACATAAGCTACGTTAATCATTTACAAGAAATGTTGTTTCATCAATTTTGAAAATAAATTTTGAAAAGATGTGTCTTAAGTGCAGTCTTGAAGGACTTGGTTGTTTGAATACTACGTATGTGTAATGGAAGAGAATTCCATTGTTTGGCTGCACAAAAAGAGAACGACCTTTCACCAAATGTTTTGGTGCGTGTTGTTGGAACAGAGAGAACGCGTGTGTCTGCAGAAGATCGTAGCTGGCGAGTGGGTGAGTAGACCGACAAAAGTTCAGTAAGATACGATGGGCATGAGTCCGAAAAGAAGTTGTGACAGAGAACGGCCAGTTTGTAATCAATACGGGCTTGTATAGGCAGCCAATGAAGTGAGCGAAGAAGTGGAGTAACATGGTCATATTTTTTTTCCTTGAGCACCAGTCTGGCAGCTGAATTTTGAACTTTCTGTATTCTTTCAATGCATTGTTTTGGCGCACCTGACAGAAGAGAATTGCAGTAATCCATACGAGCTAGTACAAGAGCACAGACTAGAATTTTTGTGGCACTAACTGTTAAGTGATGACGGATTGAGCTGATCTGACGAATGGCAGTGTAGGCAGAGCGACAGATGTGGTTGATGAAGTTGTTAATAGACATGTTGTCAGAAATAATGTAGCCAAGATTCCTAGTCGATGTTGTGAACAGAATATCCGAACTGGCTACGTGAATTGACTTCGGAAGAGACAAAGTACTGCGTGATTTATTGTTGCAAAATAGAAGTGCTTCAGTCTTGTCATCATTCAGCTTGAGTTTGCTTAACGTCATCCAAGACTTTACTTCACCAATGCACTCCATACTAATTATGAGCATTTTATGTTTACAAAAATGCTTTTATTTAGCTATCTATTTATGGGAAATTGAAAGAATCGATAATGAAAGAAGCAAATTTGAAATTATCATTAAGAGCACTTGTGGATGTATTTAAACAAACAAAACATTTTGTATCAAGGCATTATTATATAAATCTGTAATGGATGAAAAACTAACATTTTTCTTTTCAAAAGGCTTAATTCATATCTATGTCTAAGAAACGTATGTGGGTTAAAATAGTAATAAACGTTATTAAGAATAAAAACAACACGTAAACATAACGTTTTTTACTATAAATCCATTATATATGAGACATAAATAAAAGTATTGATTATGTTCAATATAATATGCACCGTGTGACACAAATCATAAACATTTACAGACTGAACGTGACTAAACTTGCCTTGCTGTAAAACACGGGGATGTGGTCATCAATGACTGGAGTGAACTCCAGTGACCCGTGGGGGTCAACTATAGCAGACGGCTACATAGAGATACATATAGATATACTAAAAATTCATTCATTTAAGTAAGGTACATTCGATCAATTTGAAATTTTGCAAAAATGCATTGTTATGTGACACAAGTCACAGTGCAAAATGTCAGCTCGATAGAATCACGGGAAGTTGGTCATTTTTTATTTTTGTTTTTTCCGCGCATGTGACCACTGCAAGACGGGGAAGATAATATAAGGCATTTAATAAAAGTGTTTTATTTCTAACGAGGCAGAAAAAATGTTGGAACTTGTTTGTCATCAGCAATTAATCATTTCACAGGTCACGTGATGGTTTTAAGGTCGATGTGTGTTGGACACCTTCATCTGGTCGACATGAAATACAAGACATTGATTTAACAGAATTCCAAATAGTGTCCAACATAAAAAAAACAAACTTTAAACAAATTAATTGTGTGTATTGGTAGGATATGTCATTCAGACAGATGATTGATTTCAACTAAAACTGCATGACAACTAGATTTACAGAATGATCCATAGAACATGTACATTACAACTAACTGTGTTTAGATTTTGTTTAATTGGACTTTGCATGGCAGGTATGTATTATAGAAACAAAACTAAATAATATATTGTAGCGTATTTTGCGAAGTCTATGTTTTCATTATCATAATCATCATCATACTCATCGCCTATCGTCCCGTCTGAGGCATAGGCCACAAAGAAAGGCTCTCCAGGCATCCCGGTCCTGCGACATTCTCTCCAGCTGTCCCCACGCTATGTACCCTAAACGCCGCTGTTGTTTGTTGGCCATCAACAATTCTACATGACAGTCCTTCATAAGAAGCCTTAATTATGTCTGTCAATTTTTGTGATACCCCGTAGTGTCTTAGCAACTTCCACAGAGTTGGCCTGTCAACACTATCGAAAGCCTTCTCATAGTCGATAAAGTTTATGTATAGTGGCGAGTTCCACTCCAGGTATTACTCCAATATAATTCTCAAAATAATTGTTTGTTACATATAAATAATAATATGTGGCCGTGTCCGCCACCCCCTCACGAGTAACAGTGGTAGGTAGAGCGGGGAAAAACCCGAAGTGTCACAAAGATGTACAGGATGGCGGAAATTCACAAGGGGTGGGGGAGAGTTGTCCTTTGAGTGACCCAGGGTCTCAGTCGGTGTAGAAACACATATTGTATTTCAGCGACCTAAACAACTTAGTGGGAAAGTTTGTAGATTTAACCAATCAGAGACTGGCGTGGTCATTTATCACTTCGTGGGAAGACGTGTCGGGGCCAGCCAGAAATGTTAGGGTTAAATACAGGGTAAGCAACGGGGACAAGACAAGGGCAGGGAAATGTTAGCCAGAGAGAGTCACCCGACGGCCTAAGTGAGAGTCGTGAAGAGCGTAGAGGTTAGGGATGAGTAGCTTAATTATACTTGTACACTGTGTCATGTTAGCTGAGCGAGAATTCAATAAACATTATATACAGCTATAGTCCTCTACTTACCTGAATTGTGTTATTTGTTTTATTAGCGGAACAGTTAGTCTTATTTCAACTAACAATATAGCCACCACTCGGCTACATATTTTTGGCGCTGTGAGCAGGGTACTAAAGTGAGGATAGTTGTAAAATGAAAGTTATTTTTGTTAGCAATTCTAGAAGAAATAGGACACACACAAAACAAATGGAGCAAGTAGAACAATTACAGTTCACCAGGCTACCCAAGCTACCAAAGTTCACAGGTGATAGTGCAGCGGAGCAGTTCGTTAAGGAAATACGACTGTTACTACAGCTACAGCCTGTGCCTCCAGCCTCAGCTGTCACCTGGATCCTGGGCGCCTTGGAGGGGCGTGCCCGACAGGACATCCTAGATCGGGCGCCGTTGGAGATCAACACCCCAGACAAACTGCTTCACATCATAGTGGAGAAATGGGGAGATCAACGTGATGGCACCACCCTGGCCTCTGCTTTCTACAAACGACAGCAGGACTTAGGTGAGACGGTAGAGGACTATGCGGCCAATATGCGTAGTCTCTTCGCCTTAGCCAACACAGCACGGACAGGCATCCTTGCAGATGACATACAGCGGGATGCATTTGTCCAAGGTCTACAGCCGGCAGCTTTTCGACGTGACGTAAAGGCTTATGCCAGGCTTAACACTGGCAGCACGTTTGAAGACGTTGTTAAAGAAGCCCAATGGTTTACAAGAGAATACTTCTCCGGTGCTACCACCACTGCCCAGCTCCTGGCAGCCACACCTCCCGACCTCACACAGCTGACAACCCAGCTACGGGCCTCCATCGATCAACAGGTTGCAGCACTCTGGGAAAGGCACCAGCCATCCACACCGCAAACCATAGAGAATCCTGATTCCAGGCCAGCTGAACCTCCACCAGCACCCAGGCCAAAGAAGCGGAAATCCCGTCACCGAAAAAAGGTATGTCTGTGGTGTGATAGAAATGGCCATGTTGAGGTTAACAGCCGTGCCAAGAGGAGATACCTCGCGCAACACACTGACTCCCATCAATACTTGACAACCCCAGGTCTACCTGGTTACCAGGAAACTGTGGCCCACACAGCTCAAATACCTGTAAAGGTTATGCCAGCCCAGTGCATGACAAGCGTCACTGCAACAGCACGCTCCATGACAGCGTCCCGTTGTTTACGACTCAATGACGACCTGAACATGGCGACGAGTCACACCACTCATGACTGGCATCGCACCTCACGGAAGCCACGTCGTGTGAGGAGCGACACGTCAGCTCGTCCACTTAGTCCCAGGGAGAACACGAGCTGTGGTACAGTCTGCCAAGGTGAATTCAAAAAACGGCCAATCAAGCGCCATAACACTTTGAATGGTCGGAAATCAAATAGTGGATATCAACCTCCAGATATCCCACTACTCTCCAAGACGACCTATCGGGCCGATTGCTTTCAGCAGCAATTCCCCACAAGAGAAAGCTGTAAAGCAAAGCATGTGTCTACGCCTTCAGAGGTCTACCTTAGAGAAAGCACAAGAGTTTCTTACAAAGGCCCTATCCGACCTAAGAGAAAAAGATATAGGCCTAAAAAGAAGCTCTCGACCTCGAATCCAACCATTAACAGCTCTACACAGGCAAAGACTGCGTTAAAAGAGCCTGTCAAACCCCAACGGTTTAATTACATGGCAGACTTGGGTCGCCGATTCAATGGTCAAAGGGACTTCACCATATCACACCATGACCACTCGCCCAAGCAAATTCAACCTAGTCAGTGTATCAATAAGCCAGAGTGTACGGAGCTCCCAGAAGACCTAGGCTATGATACTGACTACTCAAGAGATGGTCAGATTACAAAAGCCACCAGTCTACCCCATAATTATCCACCTAGTGAGACCACGGGCGCTCCGGCTTAAAGTCAGGATACAACCGAGAGAAATCTACCCCCACACGCCAAACCTCGCCGATTAGCCCGCATCGCCAGCCGCAAAAACCCCAGGAGAGCGCAGGCGTCCCTGGGCGAGAACGCCGACGAACACTATGAGGTACACCATTAACAATGACGTGACGTCACCATAGAGGAATCATATCATTGACTTTTAGATTAGTGTTTTCATTTATAATGATACGTCTCAACAATTTTGGATGTCATTCCTATAATTTTAATAACAATTGGTGCCTTATTCTATGGTTTTATACACATCTTAAGATTGTTAGCAAATAATGTAATTTCAGATGATTGGATTAATTGATTTAGCTGTTAGATATGTTTGCATTGCTATTTTATGTTTTCCTATTTGTAGACATAACTGTTTTCGTGTAACTCACTGTAACTTAAGGCACAGTTATTTGACACTATTACAAATAATTTGGTATTGTCTTTTAGTATAATCTTAAATGGCACCAGCGAGGAAGCTGGTGTTCAAAAGCAGGGGGCGGATGTGGCCGTGTCCGCCACCCCCTCACGAGTAACAGTGGTAGGTAGAGCGGGGGAATAACCCGAAGTGTCACAGAGATGTACAGGATGGCGGAAATTCACAAGGGGTGGGGGAGAGTTGTCCTTTGAGTGACCCAGGGTCTCAGTCGGGGTAGAAACAAATATTGTATTTCAGCGACCTAAACAACTTAGTGGGAAAGTTTGTAGATTTAACCAATCAGAGACTGGCGTGGTCATTTATCACTTCGTGGGAAGACGTGTCGGGGCCAGCCAGAAATGTTAGGGTTAAATACAGGGTAAGCAACGGGGACAATATAAGGGCAGGGAAATGTTAGCCAGAGAGAGTCACCCGACGGCCTAAGTGAGAGTCGTGAAGAGCGTAGAAGTTAGGGATGAGTAGCTTAATTATACTTGTACACTGTGTCATGTTAGCTGAGCGAGAATTCAATAAACATTATATACAGCTATAGTCCTCTACTTACCTGAATTGTGTTATTTGTTTTATTAGTGGAACAGTTAGTCTTATTTCAACTAACAACAATAGCCACCACTCGGCTACAAATAAAATTATGTTATGTAATCATTTCTAATAACGTTTTCACACAGTATGTCCAAGTGGATGGTTCGGTACAAATTGTGAGTACAAATGTCATTGTACCACGATTAAGACTTGTAATTCTGACGGAGAGTGCTTAGATGGAAAATGTGATTTTGGATGGTTTGGTCCGGCTTGTCAGTACCGTAAGTAGTCATCATCTTCATTTCAAAAATGTAAATCAATCTCCACATATTAAAGTGAATCATATGTTTACGCGTTAAGTAGTGTTAAAACTTAAAAAATAAAACAAAACAATAGATATTTAAATGAGGGTTTCTTGGCTAATGTAGAACCAAACAAAAATAGTGTTGCGACATTTAGTTATCACCCGCAGTTCTAAGTTAAAATACGTTTGCTTGTCCTCTTAAAAGTGCAGTAATATCTCAAGTATTTTATGTGATAGCAACGTTGTTATATTTTTAACAATATATGTGTAAGTAAAACATTTTTTTTAATGCACAGAAAACACAATTTATTATTTGGAAATTAACTGTTTTTCCATAGAGGAACGATTCAACTGTAAGGAGTATATGAAAAACAGCAAATAAATACATATTATTTCATTCATGAAAAACAGAGAATCCAAACTTTGTCGTAAAAATACATAAACAATTATCATAAAACTCCCATGTTAATGAATTTTGTTTAGAAGTCCAACAAATGTTTAGGCTCTATTAAAAGAACATTTTACAAATGTTACAAGAACATAAAATTAAATACTACCTTACTTTGGGGATACCTGTATATGTATCTTCTGTAACGGACTCATCTACTAAAGGAAACATAGATAAACTAAAATAAATATTTTTAAAAACCTTCAAAATTCATCACGGATAAGTATTCAAAATTTACAAAAGTAGCAACATTAATTACATAACTAAACATTGAATCATAGAGAAGAGCAGAACAAAGAGCAAAGTAGAGAAAGTACTTAAGGCATTCAATTCTAACTTGTATATATAACACACAATTAATCTAATACAACATTCAGGTAGAAAAATGGATAAAAACACTTTTCCTTGTTCCATTCTCAAGTAAAAGTCATTTCAAGTCCCCTTCTTCCCGTCAATCTTTTGGGCGTCGAATGGTTTGCCTCATCAAATGAGGAAAACTAATACACTATCAATATTTATAACTGTTATCTAAATTAAAGACTTGACAAAAGCCATTGACAAACGTTGGACGTCATAATCTTATACAAAGCATGAGCGTCTGTAGTAAATAAGTCAAACACTTTTTTCATGAATTACAACACCTTCAAAACATATACTAAACAACATATCTGCCCTTTTTCATATTTAAAAATTTCCAAGATGAACAACTTGGGTCAACAAATTATTCCTTATCATTGTTCTTTCAATAATTTTAATCCACACATGTGAAGTAAAGAATTGTTTGAGTTGTTACACATAAGTATAGTGTAGACCAACGTTCAAGGTTTAAGTTTGAAGACTTCCAGACCCACACAATCCAACGACCCCCTATCCCAACACACAAACTTTTTTCAATGAAGTTGACAGTTCAACAGTCATTTATTCAAGCAAGGTGAACATACCAAGTAGTGCAAAAAATCAATATAATAGATAACACAGCTTCTAGTAATTTATCTACACGCTGGAAACGCAAGCTGAAAAAGTGTCGTGAACAAAAAAAATTAATACATTGACGAAACTTGGCATTAAACACATGCATAAAGTATAGGCTAATGTTTTGTTTTATGCTTCAATTTTCCCATGTAGTATTTCATTCTTTTCACTTACATAGGTTGTTATAGACTGCATAAAACTTAATATGCGTTTACTTCTTATTTGCATTTTTTGTGTAATTAGAATACTCTAGTTTCAACTTTGGGAATAAAATTCTTGAACTTACAAGAAAATGTCTTATTTCCTTGATTTAAAGATCTTTCATTTTTCGCTGTTTTACATTGCAGAGGACCTTTTTTCACTACCGCAAGTTTCCACAAGTTCATTGACAGCTACAAACCTCACAGACAGAAATGACGCAACATGTTTGGCAACAACATCAGCAGTTTTGACAGTTACACTTGATAACACTTATGCAATGACGTGGATTCGATTAGCTGGGAAAAGCGCCGGTATTGTTTTTGTTCAACAGGAATCTTGTCAGCCAAATTAAAACTACTTCTTTTTTATTAAAAAAATTTAAGTGACAGTAATCTATCATCTCCATTTAAAAAAAAAGAAACTGATTTACCTTTGATTTGAACAATATACCTTTCGATTGAATTCATTTCAGAAGCTCAGTGTACATGATAAATAATTTTTTTCTTTTAAATAATCATCCCATACAACACCCCCCCCCCAAACTCAAAGCAGTAAGCAACGACATTTTTGAGTTTTAGATTTTGAAATCTAAAAGCAATATTAACTCAACAACTTTATGATAAAAGAATGAAATATTTTCTTTCCTATAAGACATCTCTGATCTTTGCTCAAATGACTAAAGGTATTACGTTCTCATCTGACTGTAAACTATTCAATTCCTAACGGAAACAATTTGTTTAAAAAATATACACTCATTTACGTATTTAGCACATTGATCTCTGAAGTTTATTTAATGAATGAGACTAAATGATACAGTATATGGCTTTTTAGAGTTCAAAGCATAAAAACTTTAAAAGAAATATTTTCATCTATTAGTTTTAACGCCTACTATAGCTTCAGAGTGGCCTTATTGTGTTAAAAAGTGTTTTAAAATTACAGGCATAATTTTTAAAAAAAAACGTAAAAAAACAAGTTTTTCACTATAAATCCTTTATGTATGAGACGTAACTAAAAGAATGTTCATTATAATACGCAGCGCAAGACCATCCAAAAATACAAAATTGCAGTTGTGTCGTAAAACATGTTTAATATAATGCGCACCGATCAGGAATATGTTTATAAAAAGTGTTGTCAATAAAATACGCACCTTATTGCGCGACAGAAAGGTTGTTCAATATAATACGCACCGCGACGCTCTATCTCAAAAAATAGCATGATACATAGGAATAAATAAAATAATCTAAAAAATCAATAATTTAATTACGGTACATGCGATCGATCTGAAATTTTGATACATAGTTTTTATCATTGTCACCAAACTGCCTGCTAAAATTTCAGCTCGCTAGTCTTACGAGGAAGTGGGTTAAAAATCGATCAAAAGTTTTGGCGACAAGCAATCAAGGGCACGCACGCAGACACCACGAGTTAATATAAAGGATTTAATAAAAAAAACGTAAAAAACCAAGTTTTTGACTATAAATCCTTTATGTACGAGACGTAACTAAAAGAATGTTCATTATAATACGCAGCGCAAGACCATCCAAAAATACAAAATTGCAGTTGTGTCGTAAAACATGTTTAATATAATGCGCACCGATCAGGAATATGTTTATAAAAAGTGTTGTCAATAAAATACGCACCTTATTGCGCGACAGAAAGGTTGTTCAATATAATACGCACCGCGACGCTCTATCTCAAAAAATAGCATGATACATAGGAATAAATAAAATAATCTAAAAAATCAATAATTTAATTACGGTACATGCGATCGATCTGAAATTTTGATACATTGTTTTTATCATCGGTACAAAACTGCCTGCAAAATTTCAGCTCGCTAGCTTACGAGCAAGTGGGTTAAAAATCGATCAAAAGTTTTGGCGACAAGCAAGCAAGGAATCAAGTGCTGCAGACACCACGAGTTAATATAAAGGATTTAATAAAAAACCCGTAAAAAACAAGTTTTTGACTATAAATCCTTTATGTACGAGAAGTAACTAAAAGAATGTTCATTATAATACGCAGCGCAAGACCATCCAAAAATACAAAATTGCAGTTGTGTCGTAAAACATGTTTAATATAATGCGCACCGATCAGGAATATGTTTATAAAAAGTGTTGTCAATAAAATACGCACCTTATTGCGCGACAGAAAGGTTGTTCAATATAATACGCACCGCGACGCTCTATCTCAAAAAATAGCATGATACATAGGAATAAATAAAATAATCTAAAAAATCAATAATTTAATTACGGTACATGCGATCGATCTGAAATTTTGATACATTGTTTTTATCATCGGTACAAAACTGCCTGCAAAATTTCAGCTCGCTAGCTTACGAGCAAGTGGGTTAAAAATCGATCAAAAGTTTTGGCGACAAGGAATCAAGCAATCAAGCAATCAAGGGTGCAGACACCACGAGTTAATATAAAGGATTTAATTTAAAAAAACCCGTAAAAAAACAAGTTTTTGACTATAAATCCTTTATGTACGAGAAGTAACTAAAAGAATGTTCATTATAATACGCAGCGCAAGACCATCCAAAAATACAAAATTGCAGTTGTGTCGTAAAACATGTTTAATATAATGCGCACCGATCAGGAATATGTTTATAAAAAGAGTTGTCAATAAAATACGCACCTTATTGCGCGACAGAAAGGTTGTTCAATATAATACGCACCGCGACGCTCTATCTCAAAAAATAGCATGATACATAGGAATAAATAAAATAATCTAAAAAATCAATAATTTAATTACGGTACATGCGATCGATCTGAAATTTTGATACATTGTTTTTATCATCGGTACGAAAACTGCCTGCAAAATTTCAGCTCGCTATCTTTACGAGCAAGTGGGTTAAAAATCGATCAAAAGTTTTGTCGAAAAGCAATAAAGCTATCAAGGGTGCAGACACCACGAGTTAATATAAAGGATTTAAAAATACAAAATTGCTGTTGTGTCGTAAAACATGTTTAAAATAATGCTCACCGATCAGCAATATGTTTATAAAAAATTGTTGTCAATAAAATTTGCACCTTATTGCGCGACAGAAAGGTTTTTCAATATAATACGCACAACGACACTCTATCTAAAAAAATAACATGATACATAGGAATAATAAAATAATCTAAAAATTCAATATTTAAATGACAGTACATGCGATCGATCTGAAATTTTGATAAATAGTTTTTATCATCGGCACAAAACTGCCTGCTAAATTTAAGCTCGCTAGCTTACGAGGAAGTGGATTAAAAATCGATCCAAAGTTTTGGCGACAAGCATGCAAGGGCGCAAGCAAGCAACGGCCAATCAAGCGCCATAACACTTTGAATGGTCGGAAATCAAATAGTGGATATCAACCTCCAGATATCCCACTACTCTCCAAGACGACCTATCGGGCCGATTGCTTTCAGCAGCAATTCCCCACAAGAGAAAGCTGTAAAGCAAAGCATGTGTCTACGCCTTCAGAGGTCTACCTTAGAGAAAGCACAAGAGTTTCTTACAAAGGCCCTATCCGACCTAAGAGAAAAAGATATAGGCCTAAAAAGAAGCTCTCGACCTCGAGTTAATATAAATTATTTAATTAAAAAACTACCGAAAAAAAACAAAGTTTTTGACTATAAATCCTTTATGTACGAGAAGTAACTAAAAGAATGTTCATTATAATACGCAGCGCATGACCATCCAAAAATACAAAATTGTAGTTGTGTCGTAAAACATTTTAATATAATGCGCACCGATCAGGAATATGTTTATAAAAAGTGTTGTCAATAAAATACGCACCTTATTGCGCGACAGAAAGGTTGTTCAATATAATACGCACCGCGACGCTCTATCTCAAAAAATAGCATGATACATAGGAATAAATAAAATAATCTAAAAAATCAATAATTTAATTACGGTACATGCGATCGATCTGAAATTTTGATACATTGTTTTTATTATCGGTACAAAACTGCCTGCAAAATTTCAGCTCGCTAGCTTACGAACAAGTGGGTCAAAAATTGATCAAAAGTTTTGGCGACAAGCAAGCAATCAAGTAATTAAGGGTGCAGACACCACGAGTTAATATAAAGGATTTAAATATATAAAGGTAAAAAAATGATTTTTAAAAACCACGTTTTTACAAGCGGACTAAAAAGAAGAAAATAATTTAAAACTTGTAAGTTCAAGTACTTTGATTTAATATGACTAAAAAGTGGGGCGGGTGCTTATGAGGTTTAACATATGCGGTTCACTCATTCTCTCACTTATAGATCTCTCTTTTTGCCTTCTAAATTAGAAACCTTTAATTTTTATACCAAACACTCGCCCCACGTTTTTAGTGCCTTTATTTATTTTATTCTTTTTAGTCCACTAATAAAAACTTGGTTTTTAACAATATTTTTTACCTCTATTTATTTTACAAAACACCTCAAAAGCGCCCGCCCAACGTTTTAAAAACATTGTGATGTGGTCACGGGGGGAACTCACGGATGTCAACAAAAGCCGACGGTACAGATGCTTATAAATAGACTATAGATAAACTAAAAAGTTCAATAATTTAATAACGGTGCATTCGATCAATCTGAAATTTTAATACAATGCATTGTCATCCACGATCTATCTGTGGTAAACATTTTCAGATCTCTAGGACCATCAGAAGTGGTTCAATTTTACGTTGGCAGATTTGAAAAAATCTTGGACAAACCAACAAACAATGCCACACCAAAGAAAGCGAGTTAATAAAAACGTGGTAATAAAACAAACCCGTAAAAACAAAGTTTTTGACTATAAATCCCTAATATATGAGACATAACTAACAGTATTGATTATTTTCAAACTCTTAACTCAACTTTGCTTCATAACCCTAAAGGGGGGGGGGACTGAGCTCAGCATGACACGTAAAATGTAAACAAAAGCACACGGTACTTCGATGGGTCGCGTCAACGCATCAACTCAAACTCTAACGTGGGAAAAAAACAATAACAAACAGTGAATTTGAATTACATACGTTATATAAGGATAAACTAAAAATGCATTAATTAAATTACGTTACGTTCGATCGATCTGAAATTTTGATACGATGCATTGATAGGTTAGACGGGTCCGTGTGCTAAATTTCAATTCGATCGAATCACGGGAAGTGGGTCATTTAAGACTTTTGTTTTTCCGCCCGCCTAAGACAGACAGACAGAGAGAGAGAGAGATGACGACAGAGAGAGACGGCGTTTGAGTTAATATAAGGGATTTAATAAAACAAACCCGTAAAAACAAAGTTTTTGACTGTAAATCCCTTATATATGAGACATAACTAACAGTATTGATTATTTTCAAACGCTACAAACATTTACAGACTGAATCTGTCTTAATTCAACTGTGCTTCATAACCCTAGGGGGGGGGCGAGCTCAGCATGACACGTAAAATGTAAACAAAAGCACGCGGGTACGTTGATGGGTCGCGTCAACGCATAAACTCAAACTCTCACGTGGGAAAAAAACAATAACAAACCGTGAATTTGAATTACATACCTCTTGTAAGGATAAACTTAAAAAATGCATTAATTTAATTACGGTACGTTCGATCGATCTGAGATTTTGATACGATGCATTGTTCGGTGAGACGGGTCCGTGTGCCGAATTTCAGCTCGATCGGATCTCGGCAAGTGGGTCATTTTGGACTTTTGTTTTTCCGCCCGCCCAAGACAGAGAGAGATGATGACAGACAGACAGACAGAGAGAGGGAGAGAGAGAGAGAGACGCCGGTGAAGTTAATATAAGGGATTTAAAAAGAGACAAAATTTCGTTAAATAATAAAAAGATAGTAAATTTTAACCATAGTTAACATAAAGCATGTTGTGCTTAAGAAAAATTAAACTTCAAACTTTTCAGACCTTTTGTTTATTAGTTAAAGGTTGCATTTGAAACGTTCAAATAATTGTTTCTTTTGTTTCAGATGAGCTAAAGAAGATTACACTCACATTTAATGACACAAATAAGGTTGTTACCAAATGCAGTCAAACTATAATACAAGAGAGAACCTTGGACTTCATCTGTGACGGTGATGTGCTGGTAAATAATCTCAGCTTTACAGGAGATGGAGTGAAATCACTGTGTTCGCTTTACATTAGTGGAGGTAGGTCTTTATATTAGTGGAGGTAAGTCTTTATATTAGTGGAGGTAGGTCTTTATATTAGTGGAGGTAGGTCTTTACATTGTTGGAAGTAACACTAAACATTTATTGGGTTATCACTTAACATTATTGTGTTTACCTTTAAAAAATAGAAGTAAAAAATGGATTTTAAAAAAAAACACGTTTTTATAAGCGGACTAAAAAGAAAAAAATTAATTTTAAAAATTTTAAATTTAAAATAAGTACTATGATGTAATATGACTAAAAACGTGGAGCGGGCGCTTCTCAGGCTTAACTAATTTAATTCACTCATTTTCTTACTCTTCATTTGTAAACCCTAATCATTTTAGCCAAACACCTAAAAAGCGCGCGCCCGCGTTTTTAGTCATATTACATTATAGACTAGTATTTATTTTGAATTTTAAAATTTAAAAATTTATTTTCTTCTTTTTATTCCACTTATAAAAACGTGGTTTTTTAATAATCTTTTTTCTTTTTACTTCTATTTATTTTATTCTCTTTAGTCTAAGTGTATGCTATGGTGAGTTTTGAAGTATTGATTATGTTCAAATATAATATGCATTGCACGACAAACATTACAGACTGGAAATGACTGATCACCTCTTGATGTTAAGCATGGTTTTTGTGGTCTGGGTTAGTGCCAATTTGGCCCGTGAATGTAATGTAAACAAGAGCAGACGGATAGGCTTACATATAGATAAACTTAAAAGTTGAATAATTTAATAACGGTACATTCGATCGATCTGAAATATTGACACAATGCATTGACATCCAAGATCTATCTGTGGTTAAATTTTGAGATCTCTAGGGCAATCAGAAGTGGTTTAATTTTACGTTGGCAGATTTGAAAAATTGTGGACAGACAAACCAAAAAACAGGAACGAAAGTGAGTAAATAGAAACGGGGTAAAAACATTCGACGTAATTCTTTACTTTAGTGAATATCGACTTTTGTCAGTGGTTGTAACACATTTTATTTTATATATATTACTTTTCAATTATGATTTAGCACTTTATATTAAAGGAGAACAAGTTATGATTCCCATAAACCATTTTCTCAGACAACATTTTTAATATCTTTTAATGGAAATTAGAGTAATAGCGAAAATTAATAAACTTAAGTAGCTATACCTAATGTTTCAGTATTTATTTGCATACTGTATGATTCTTTTTATAAACTAGAACAAGAATTAGAAACCCAAGAAAAACACAGACATGGTTTTATTAGATACTTGTTAAGCATAGAGGATATTTATCAAGGGGTAAATGACAGCGCAGTTAGTCACAACACTTAAAAGTCACCGAAGACCTTAAAGAAGTGAAATCTATTCAATTAACAACAGTAAAAGCGGACTGCAAGAAGAATAGGTAAGGGGCCGTCCATAAAGTACGTCACGCACCTAAGAGGGGGGAGGGGGTGTAAGAAAGTGTGACAGTTTGTGACGGGGCCCCCCCCGTCCGGCCATGTGTGATGTCACACATTTATTTATTTTTTTGTTATTTTGTTTTTCTAATTAATTTTTAGTAGAAATTAAATAGCTTTAAAAATAATTTTCACAAAATTTTGTGAAACATTTGAATTAGTTTTATGTTAAAATAGCATGAAATGCATATCTCCTGAATGTGTTGTTCATAAATCTGAATTGGATGCAGCAGGACTCATATCGAAGGATCAGGGATGGTTTGACAATCAGATTCGCAGTTCGCACCAGCCAATATTTATATCAAAGTGTGAAATATCAGGACAAAAATGATGCGACAAAGAACGAAGCTCATATTTCAACGTTTTGCCTTCGAGATTCTTTCCTCCTCGATCACAATTAACCAAACAACTGATGGACATAGAGCTTCAGAAAGAGTAGATGCAGATTCTCATAAGTTTTCTTCCTTGCACAAACTCTCAAATTTGATTGGCATTATGCCGAGATCAACAGGAGTTTTCAAAGTAAAACCATATGATCTTTATTGTCCATCTTTGCAGACCAGCTTACTTGATCAAATTTGCAAAGTATGTCACTTATATTTTGCCTCACAAAAAATGTTGAAGAAACATGCAGGACAATACAGAGCTCGGGCTCAGGAAAATGTGCCCACCCAAACTGTTCAAGAATCAACTCAGCTAAAACGCCCTTGAGAATCGCTTCAAGAAAGAGAACCCATGGCAGTTAATGCCAGAAGTGAAAATGCACATACAGAGGCTGTTGAGTGGCTAGATGAGGACGATTTGATATGTCTGCAATTATCCTTCCAGGAAACGATGATGGTGAAAGAATGATGTCAATCATAACTATGGATAAACACTTTACTTCACCATGGTAAGATGATGACCAGTGAATATTTTTACTAGTCGTAAATTAGCTTGCTTTGTAAGTTTAATCGGACTATTTTTAATATCCCAATTTTGAACCCCTTCCCGTTATCCAATCCTTCTGAAAATTTGCACACATGTTTAATTTCGGTGATTGTATTTTTGTGAATTTTTGCGGACTTTTTCCATGGCTAGATTTAATTTTTTAAAATGTTTTCGATCTCTTCGACCAGAATAATAATGTAATTAAAAACGAAGAGCAATAAACATTGAAAAATTTAATTTAAAAAATGTGAAGATTAAAAAGTAGAAAAAATATATAAGAACACTTTTTAAAAACAAGTCTCATTTTAGAAATGCACTAAAAAGAAGAAAATAAAAATTTTATAAAAATGTACTAAACAGTAGAAAAAAAATATTAAAATTTGAAATTTTCAGTCAGAAGAGAACTTAGTTCCAAATTTATGAAGATGTAAAAGTCTAAAATGAGAAAGGAACGTTAAATCTTAGGTGAAATCGATTATCTCATTGTTCGCATGACTATAAGACTAAGGTGCTTGCTAAGTTATGCAAAGATATTCATCAAGTAAGGCAAACCTATTCGCTAAGTTTAAACTGAGCATAGATATTCATCAAGTTAGGCAAATATATTCGCAAAGTTTAAACTGAGCACCCTAGTCTTTTTGTCATGGCGAACAACGAGATAATCGATTTCACCTACGATTTAACTTTCCATTAAACAATGAATGTAGTGGCCTGGGTTGGAGTCACCCGATACGTTAAATTTATTGTGTAGCCCATATCACAGTACTGTGGAGATCTGGATTAAGATGAGGCGCACGCTTAGTTAATTTGAGATCCGCGTGCCACTGAATTAGTTAGGCATCAAGTCAATAACCTTACGGAATGTTAGAGCCCAAGAGACTGAACGTGTAGCTGAGAGGTGGGCTTTTTCATTGATGACATGCGTCGTTGTGTGTGTGAAGTGATTTTCATATCGTTTCCTAAATATACAACAGCCAAACGTGAACGAAAAGAACGTGGAACGTTGATAACGTTCTAAAACTTTCCCTATTCATTCAATAAGCTTATCACTTACTTCACATTTTTTGTACGTATTTCTTCTGTAGGATATTTTATTTAATTTTTGAAATTTATTTATGTTTGTGCCTGATAATATTGTAATGTCTTGCAACGAAGTATTTGAATTATAAATTTAATTTTAAAGTTTGTATGTTCACTGTAAAAAAATATTATTTTAATATTAAGAAAACACAACTTCCAGTGACATTTTCAGGCACACACAAAACACACACAAACATATATATTAAAACTAGGGGTGATCTGGCCGGATTTGACCGGATTTATTAAGTGAAATTAGGCAGGAGATGGATTTGTATACATGGCCGGATTCCGGATTTTCCAGAGCCGGGGCTATTATAAATATATATATATATATATTATGGCTCTACCGGCCTGCTTGATTGGACCGGAGTTATGGAGTAAAATTCTGTCGAAGCCGGAGTCGTATTTGTAAAAATGGCCGGAATCCGGTATAGCCGGAGCTGAAATCCGATAAAACCCTAATTAGTACTGTAATAAAAATGCAAGACCATACATAAACCATGAATAAACCATTGACAATCATAGAACGCAATAATCTCCGGTAAAGAAGGAGCGTCTGTAATGTATAAAGTAATTTTGTATATCATATACATATATGAATGTATGTTTGTATGTATGATTGTATGTATGTATGTATGTATGTATGTATGTATGTATGTATGTATGTATGTATGTATGTATGTATGTATGTATGTATGTATGTATGTATGTATGTATGTATGTATGTATCTATGTATGTATGTATGTATGAGTGTATGTATGTATGTATGTATGTATGTGTATGTATGTATGTGTGTATATATTGAACGTGTATGTGTGTATGTATGTATGTATCTATGAATGTATTTATGTATGTATGTATGTATGTATGTATGTATGTATGTATGTGTGTGTATGTATGTATGTGTGTATATATTGAACGTGTATGTGTTTATGTATGTATGTATGTATGTATGTATGTATGTATGTATGTATGTATGTATGTATGTATGTATGTATGTATGTATGTATGTATGTATGTATGTATGTATGTATGTATGTATGTATGCATGTATGCATGTATGTATGTATGTATGTATGTATGTATGTATGTATGTGTGTATGTATGAATGTATGTATGCATGTATGTATGTATGTATGTATGTGTGTGTGTATGTATGAATGTATGTATGCATGTATGTATGTATGTATGTGTGTGTGTATGTATGAATGTATGTATGTATGTATGTATGCATGTATGTATGTATGTATGTGTGTATGTATGAATGTATGTATGTTTGTTTAATATTTATTTTAATTTTATTTGAAAGATAAATTTTGCAATACTAGTTATTTGTAATGATAGTATTGATTTTTTTAAAAAGAATCTTTTCTCACTATGCGATTTGAAATTGTAGCTGAATTGTTATCCTCGAAGTATCCTACTAAAAAGAAAAGATTTACTTGTAGTTGTGATTCTCTTGTGTTAATACTCTTTTTTGTGTGTATCTCCTAAAGCTTTCTAATATTTTAGAATATCTGGCAATATAATATTGTAACATCAAAGTACCATTTAAAGACTTTGTAAAATATGTTAACGGATAGATACAATTTTCTTAATTATTTTTCTCTTATGTAAAAATCTCTAGATTGTTTTGTCCAGTCCATAATGTCATAATTAATTTAGGCACTCTAGAAAGGGGCGGTATAAATTATACACAACAATTTTTTTAATGTTAGTCATTTTTATTGGAGCAAACGTCTAAATTTAAATTTAACATCTGTAAAATGCTTTAAAATGTTAAATTTTTTTTTGTGTTTCAAACAGTAATGGCAGTTAAAAATTCAAATTCATTTTTTAAAAAATACATGTGTACAGTAATAGATAATTTCATAATCGTGATATGAGATCATCTATTCGTGCTTTGTGTTATTATAAAAATAAGGTTCAATAATTGCAAAGTATTTCTGAATGTTTTAAAAATAATTAAATTTTAAAAATCTATGTTTGTGTGTGTACGCAAATTTTTGACTAAATTAAAGTAACTGAAACTGAAATCACTCTTACTCCGTACAAAGCATTTGTAATATCTAACACACACACACACACACACACACACACACACACACACACACATACATACACACACACACACACATATATAATTTAAAAGCAATGTTCTGTCTTTAATAACTTGTGGTTAAGGTTGCGTGATTATTAGCAGTTTTGTTTTTTACTTCTACTTCTAGTCATATAAATAGTCTGACACATTATTACTGTAGCATATATAAATGAGTGTGAGAAAAATTTAAATACAAGAAGCCAATTTTTAGTTAATTATTTGATTTTAAATTAGAGATTTTAAAAGTAATAAATGTCTCGATGCAGTTATTAAAGGAATAACTTATTATATATATTATTAGTGTAGCTGTCTCGACACCCCCTCACGACTAAACCCATAGTCCTCCTCCGAGTCTGCCAATTCCAAATACTTAATTTTAGATTTTGTTTTAACCCTTGTGATAGTGTCAGCCAGTGCAGTCAGCACCACCAGTACATTGACGCCCGCCTCTGCGTCTCACAATATCAATGCATAGCCCAAAGACTGTATAATCAGGTCATAAGTTAAACAGGTCAGTGTCGTAGCCCGATTTTTGTTCCCTCCGTGCGCTTACTTAATTGGGTCACTCCCACCTCCCGACGATTCTAGATGGATAGTAAGAATCTTTCTCACCGTCTGAACACCCGACATTATTACGACTTTACCGTTTATAACAACACAAACCCATGCCTTCAAAGTCATAATCCTTGTTTTATGAAACAAAACAACTGCCTTTATACACCCCAAAACTGCCTGTGCATCAATTAGGACAGCGGGAAATAATCAAGTAATCAAGCAATTTTTAAAATTATATCATGCCCCTGAGAGGTGTCTAGCAGCATGGTCCTCATCTCCTCATATCTCTGTATATATACGCAACTACCATAAATAGTATTACAGTAAACATGTGTGAATATTATGTCACGCCCCTGAGAGGTGATAAATGGCATGGTCCTCAAGTCCTCACACCCCTCATATCTCTGTATATATACGCCACTGCCATAAATAGTATTACAGTAAACATGTGTAAACATTATGTCACGCCCCTGAGAAGTGTCAAATGGCATGGTCCTCAAGTCCTCACCCCATCATTTCTCTGTATATCTACGCTAATACCATAAATAATATTACAGTAAACATGTGTCAATATTATGTCACGCCTCTGAGAGGTGTCATTACGGTATGTTCTGCACCCCCTCTTATCTCTCTATATCTACGCCACTACAATAAATAGTATTACAGTAATCATGTGTGAATATTGTCACGCCCCTGAGAGGTGTCAAACGGTATAGACCGAACCCCCCTCTTATCTCTCCATATCTACGACACTACAATAAATAGTATTACAGTAAACATGTGTGAATATTATATCACGCCCCTGAGAGGTGTCAAAGGGTATGGACCGCACCCCCCTCTTATCTCTCTATATCTACGCCACTACATAAATAGTATTACACTAAACATGTGTGAATATTATGTCACGCCCCTGAGAGGTGTCAAACGGTATGGACCGCACCCCCTCGTATCTCTCTATATCTACGCCACTACCATAAATAGTATTACATTAAACATGTGTCAATATTACAGCAATACGAAAGTAAGTATTCTATATTCTTTTGTTTTTTAACGATCTGTTTGTTTTATATCGGAAGTATGATGGGGGCGGATTTATTTTGGGGGAGACAATATTTTACAGTGTAGGGGCGAATTTATTTTAATCGGGAGGAAAACATTTTCTCCCCCGGAGGATTTGTTTTAAAACAGTCTACGGGGGAGACTCTGTATGGGGGAGGATTTATTTTGCAACACCGGCCTTAGGGAATTGGATACTCTAGGCGAAGTGAATTTGGTGGGCCAAATTGTAATAGAAAAATAAAATAATAAATATGGAAAGATTCTTGTTCGAGGCCCCCCCTAATGATGAGACTAATCGGAGGCCCTAGGTGGCTGCCTAGTTTGTCTATGACTAAAACCGGCCCTGTCCGGGAAATTGGGAATCCGGCTATTTTTACAAATCCGGCTTCTACTCCGGCAGGATTTCACTTCATAAATTCGGCAGGCCAGTAGAGTCCTAATTTATATATATTTATAATGGCACCGGCCAATCCGGAATCCGGCCATTTTAGAAAATCTGACTCCGGCTCCGGCGGATTTCACATCATAAATCCAGAAAAATCTGGCTCCGGCCGGATTTCAAAATATTGATTCTGGTATATCCCTTTTTTTAAGTGTAAATGTAATATTTTAATACAGTCTAATGGTGAAGTGTATTTTAAGTATTAAATTAAATATTTTAATTAGGTGCTAATTAAACTTTTTTTTTCGAAAGTGTGACGTACTTTAGGGGGGGGGGAAGGGTCCCGAGATTTGTGACAGTTTGTGACAGGGGGAGAGGGGGGGTCAAAAATAGCGTGACGTACTTTATGGACGGCCCCTAACAGGAAAATAAAATGTTCTTTTTGTTATTGCACTGGGGAAATGCTCTTCCAGGACCAGCAAGTGCCAAATATTCGCTTCGTAATTCCAGGGTGAAAAAATAAAACAGTGAATTGTCAATATGTGTAAACTGTTTTTCGTCATCATTATGTGTATATAATTTTTTTTTAAAGATCTCTCGAGAATCAAACCCCTTTTCTTTAGAGCATTAGTCCTTGATCGTAACGCCGTCAATGAACCTAAATGTGAGTCACGTGTGAATCACGAGTTTGATGACACAGAGGTCACGTGAGTGAAAAGCGTGGGAGAAGGTTCTAGAGAGAGTGTTTTAAGATGGCTAGAATGGTGTGATTATGTTTCCACGAAGTGTAACCTCAATTTGATAATTGTGTACATAGTGTTCATATTAAAGTTATTTTGTTGACAATAGTATTTCAAGGATTTATTGCACGGGAGTTTGTGATATGTGAGAACGCCTACAACGCATATATAAATCAAACAGTTAAATTGGTTTCAGAAGAAAAAAATGAATTATGATGAAGCGGACACTATTCAAGATGACGGAAATTTCTTGTGAACAAAGATCGTACTGTTAACACGTTGCAGAAACGTGGTCATCGTGGAAGTGACAATTATTTTGTATTCAAAAAAGGAAGTATTCATGAAAGGAAGAAATATTATCAGCCATCGTATTTTGTGAATATTAAAGGCCGTGTGAGGCAGTGTATAAACTTTGGCAGATTGATGAAATAGAAGTATTTCAAATTGGCGGCTTAACTACACGTTACAGCTACGTGCACTGTTTGAAACTATGTGAAATAATACAGGCAAGTTTGTTCTAAATATACACAGTGCGGGAATCTGGGTCGCGCAGTACAGGCCTACTGTCGTTCGCATACTGTGTGAACGGTGACACAAGCATACTACATGCTAGTGGATTCTAAGAAAAAACTGTACACAAACCTTGACCTTTAAGAAACTATGAACAGCCGTTTAACTGTTTAAATCGAATGAATCCAGGAACTCATTAGTAACTTTCAATAACTAATAATATTAGTGAATTCAAAATCGACTGAAGGAGTGACTTTGTATTCATTCATTGTGTGGAAATTGTGAGAATTGCAATTTGGATTAATGGATTGAACTGAAGTGTCTAAAACTACTCTAAAGTTCGGAAATAGGAAAATTTGACTAAGTGACTTATTTTATTCAAAACTTTGGACCATCGAATGTGTTTTGTCAATCTGAGGGAGCGTATATATATATAGTATACTTAAGATCCCTGTGTGAGGATACTTTGTTGCCTCATTTTGTCAAAATTAAATTTAATGGTTTAGATGTGTACTTGTTTGGAATTAACATATTTTGAATTCAAGATTTTTCATTTGGAGGATTTATACATTAATAAATAAATAATTACATTGATTACTGAATTGCCTGACTCATATAATTTCATAAAACTAAACATGGATTACTACAAAGAATTCACTGCCATAGCAGAAAAGTTTGGCTTAAGTGGAAAAGAATTGAAAAGACTTTGTTGAAGAGAAAGTCTAAATAGCTGAAGAAAAAGAGAAGCAAAAGAAAAGAAGCCAAAGAAGAAGAAGCAAAAGAATAGCTGAGAAAAAGAGATGCGAAAAATAGCAGAAGAAGAAAGTAGATGCTGAAAAATAGCAAAGAAGAAAAGAAGCAAAAGCAAATAATTGAGAGAGAAGAAAGAGCTGCAAGAAGAGAACTTGAACAACTTCAAATTGACAATTAAAACTACAAATTGATTTAGAGAGTAGAGGCCACAATCCTGGTAATGACACAAATAGAAAGTCAGCACCGAAGGATACTATCAAAGTTAGAAAATATGATAGCAAGAAAGAAAAAATGGATGTTTATCTGGATTATTTTGAATCCATAATGGCCATGAAAGGTTATGATGAAGACGATTGGCAGCACATCTGATGACTCAACTAACTGGAGAAGCATTTGAAGCTTACAACAGTATAGCTAAAGAAGACAAAAACATATATAAAAATGTCAAAAAGGCACTTCTATGTCATTTCGGGAAGTCAGAAAATGATTATAGAAAGGAATTTCATGAGATGAGAATCAAGATGGACAAAGATCCACAGATCATAGTACATGAAGCACAAGTTAAATTAACAAAATGGCTGGAACTTACAGCAATAGATACAAGCAATCCAAAGGCCATACTAGACATGGTGTTAATTGACAAGTTCCTAGAAAATGCAACACCAGCTCTATTCACATATTTAACTGATAAGAAAGTTCGTACTCAAGCAGAGCTAACAAATGCATTACGCACATTCAAGGACTCTCATCCAAATGTAGAAATGGATAAAAGACAAGATATCTTTGCAGCAGTACAAAATAAAATCCAAGAAAAAAGACAAGGAATGAGAAACCAGAGTCTGCCAAACCAAGGCAACAGACAAACTATTTGCTGGTACTGTAACAAGCCAGGACATATGGCGAGGCAGTGTTACCACAATAAAGGACAACCAAATAGGGTGTCACCTATTTGCAGCACCACAAGAAAGAAGACAGAAGAATATGATTGTCAAAAAAGACACTCTAATAATGGCTGATGGCACGAAAAGAGATTGTCCAACTGCTACTCTTACCATCAACTCACTCTGGTTTCAAGGTGAAGTCCGAGCAAGAGTTTGGAAAAAATGCTATTTGTGATCTCATCTTATGCAATATTGAAGGTGTTGTTGACAATTCTGACCAGATGTTCAAAGTTTGGTGTGACAACAGCTATCAATTATGTCCTACTGTACACACCAGAGCCACCACAAAATAAAAGAGATCATATACATTGAAGTTGATGACGAAACTTGAAATAGGAAGCCAACTAATGTCAAAACAAGAATTCAAACAACTACAAGAAGAAGATAACACAATAAGGAAATACAAATGAAACTCATCAAAGACAATGAAACAGGCCACAACAAAAATTACAAACTAGATAGAGGCATATTGATAAACATTGCACAAAGCAAGTACATGCAAAAGAGTGGTTCTTCCCAAAAAGTTACAAGAAACCATTATAAAAATGACACATGACAGTCCTTTAGGTGGACACATGGGCGCAAAGAAAACAATTGCTACAATAGCAGAAAACTTTTACTGGCCTAAAATGGCTAGGCAGATAAAAGAATACATCAAGAAATGTACAGTGTGTCTACGACATAATCCCAAAGATGGAAAGCACACAGCGCCAATACAGTCATCTGACAAGGCAAACTTCTTATTCGAGAAAATTGCCATAGACCTAATAGGACCATTCAAAAAGATGTCAAAGAAAAAACATATGTATGCTCTTACCATAGTGGACATAGCCACCAGATGGGGTGAAGCTATTCCACTGAAAAGAATAGATGCAGAAAGTATATGCACTGAATTACTCAATGTTTTCAGCAGATATGGTTTTCCTCAAACCCTTCTTTCAGACAATGGCAGCCAATTCAAGGGACAGATGACACAAGCTATTATGAAAATGCTAAATATTACGCAAGTACATAGCACAATTTACCATCCACAATCAAATGGAGTGATTGAAAGACTAAACAAAACCATCAAGAATATGCTATTAAAGGTTACAATAGACCATGAAGACAAATGGCATGAATATTTACCTTTAGTACTATTTGCATACAACAGCAGCAAGCATGAAAGCACAGGTTTTAGTCCTTTTGAGTTAATGTTTGGTCAAAACCCTGCAAGTCCTTTGAAAAATTTCAAAGAAAGACTTATAAGCAAACAAGATGCCATACAGGACAGATATCAGCTGATGTCAGAAACTAGAGATAAAATACTCTACAGTATTGAAACAGCAAAACAAAGACTAATCAAGCAAAGTACAAGACATAGAGAAATCAAAAATAAACACAGACAATTAAGAACATTTGAGCCAGAACAACAAGTCTTAGTATTGTTACCAAACGCAAAGAATGAAATCACATGGGAAGGTCCATACAACATTGAAGAGAAACTTAGTGATGTCACATATAGTGTCAATATAAAAGGACATGTGAAAAAATTACACATTGATAAACTAAGAGCATATGGTGACAATAAAGAAGAAAAAAAAACAGTAAATATCATCAGCAAAGAAAATGATGAAAATGACAGTACAATGAAAAAGAAAAGCCCCAAACATGAAAAATATCATCTGACATACCAGATAATATGAAACACAGAGTGATGAAAATTTTTCAAAAATATAAAAGGTGTCATCACAAAAGAAACAGGAAACACAAAAACTGTGACTCATAAGATACAACTGTCAGAACATGAACCTTTCAAGACTAAAGTATACCCATATTCCAATGGCATATAGAGACACAGTAAAACAAGAAATTGATTACCTACTCAAGAGAATAAAATAAGAAAAGCAGTTGAAGCTAACTATACCTCACCAACTGTCATAGTCAAAAAAGAAGAATGGAAAGATTCGACTATGCTGTGATTACAGAAAGTTGAATAATATAACAAAATTGGACCATGAACCTATTGGAGACCCAAGAGACATAGTAGACATAATTGGTAATTCCAAAATATTCACTACATTTGACTTGAACAGAGATTTTTGGCAGATAAACATGGATCCTGATTCAGTCAAATATACTGCATTTGTAGCTATGGACGAAGAATATGAATGGTTAGTGATGCCATTTGGATTAGTCAACAGTACAGCCACTTTTAGCAGATTTATGAAAGTGATGTTACAAGACATTCCAAATGTGGTACATTACGTAGACAAGATTTGTATCACACAATAAAGATTGGGAAACACATATCCATACGCTTGAAGCTGCACTGGATAGACTCAAGAAACATAATGTGACAATCTCACCTGAAAAGATTAACATTGGAAAGAAATATATTGATTTTCTTGGGATGCATAATAGGAGGAGGTAAAGTCACTCCCATTGCAGAGAACAAAAACAAGATCTTTAACTAGTCAGTCCCAAAATCAAAGAAACAAGTTCAAGCCCTGCTGGGACTATATAACTTTTCATAGACCTTTCATTGCAAACTATGCAGAAATCGTTCACCCACGTACAGAAATTACAAAGCACACAGATGTTTCGAAAATTTCAGTTCTCAGGAGATAGCCTCAATGCATTGGACAACATTAAGCAAGCATTTAGGAAGAAACCCATCTTGGTTACACCTCAATGGGAAAAACCTTTCATTGTTTGCTACTGATGCATCGTCTATTGCATTAGGAGCGTGTCTTATGCAAGAACATGATGGTATTCTCCATCCTATACAATAGATGAGCAGAAATCTGACAAAAACAGAATGTAACTACAGCACCATAGAGAGAGAATGTTTGGCCATAGTGTGCGCTCTACAAAAACTACAAAAATACTTTCTAGGTAGAACATTCACTCTACTGACAGACCACAATCCACTTGTGTCATTCAACAAGAAGAACATAAGCAACGCCAAAATAAACCACTGGTCTATGCTATTAGCCGACTACAAATTTGACATTAAACCTGTTAAAGGAAAAGACAATGTGGTTGCAGACATATTAAGTAGAATGACGATAAATACAGACATTCTGTAAATTCACAAACAAGAAAACCAGAGACCGTTTTATTATTAGTATTATTATTTGCAAAACAAAGGAAAAGAAGCAATGTGCAAATTCCATTGGATAATATACTTAATTGTATGAATATTGATTGTTAAATGTTGTTTTATTTACACAAAATTACAGATGTGTTTAAATTTCAGTTTCATTTTCTCAGTACAGGTAGACGAAGTCCTGCAGATTTGTCTTTTTCTTGATTTTCATCTCTAGATATATTCTGTGTAAAGCAATGAATGTCCATTGATGATGAATATTTGCAATTTGAATATACATGTAGATTAATTTGATTATATTAAGACCAAAAATGTTTGATTTCATAAAAAACAATTAAGGATGGGGGTGAATGTCACGTGTGAATCACGAGTTTGATGACAGAGAGGTCACGTGAGTGAAAAGTGCGGGAGAAGGTTCTAGAGAGAGTGTTTCAAGATGGCTTGTCTGGTGTGATTATGTTTCCACAAAGTTTAACCTCAATTTGATATTTGAGTACATAGTGTTCATATTAAAGTTATTTTGTTGACAATAGTATTTCAAGGATTTATTGCACAAGAGTTTGTGATATGTGAGAACGCCTACAACACATATATAAAAGCAACCAGTTACAATGTGGAAGAAAGTCAATAGCCCAAAGCACAGAGCTCTTACTAATGGGTAACTCCAGGAAAAAAAAATCTCTCAGCAAATATGCCCCCCCAAGGGAACCTATAGCTGGGATACCCCCTCCTCTGAGGCGGCCGCCTGGACATCCAAGAACAGGGTCGAAGATGCCTCCCACTAAAATTGACCTCACAAGGAGAGGTGGATTTTCCTACTTCGACTCGCTACAACCTCGGCGCCACTCCGGCTCAGCATACGAGTCTATTATTTACGGACTGTCGCTAGATGGGGGATAATCAATGTGACCAACCTAAGGGTGTCATCCCTTTTGAAGGTTTTCTTAGGGCTGGCGTCCGCTAAGTTCTACGTGGTACCTTTTACTAATCCGTACTGGTACTCCTGGCCCTAAACCGGGAACACTCACTAGCCGCTAGTGAGGGGGGCAAAACGGCCGCTTTGGAGAACCCGAAACTCAACGGGTACTAAGGTTTTCATCATCTACATTGCATCTGATGCCCTGTCTAAGATCCGTACAACGACTGTAATCATATGTAAATTAATAGCACCTAACACCTAACCGAACCTCGGCGTTGCCCGTCAGGTTCAGGTTTGCTTGAACTACTTATGGTCCGAGTCACGTAGAAGATAACACTTATCTGAACCAGTAACGCCGCTAAATGCATTTAATGATGCTTTTAGATTTAATACAACTTCAAATAGGCAACCCATTACGTTTATCTAATTTAAAAAGTGCAGTCTCAATTCTCTACCAATTACCAGTTTTTATGTCAGAGGCTGAAAATTCAAGGATTTGTGTATAGCATTTTCATAAAATTAATTCTGTAACAAAATAGAATACTAACTTCTACCAGTCATAGAATGTGCAAGTGTACAACAAATGATGTGTCACAACAGAAAGGTTTTAGTGAGGGACCAAATGATTATAAACACAATTATGACTTTATTTATGACAATTTTAATTCATTCCTATTGCTCTCTTTTATATTAAACTAAATAATGTTTCCAAAGTCATGGGAAAAATGATAATGATGAAATATAAATTAATTTCAGGCAGAAACGTGGCACTAAAGCAAAGTACGTTACAGTCAAGTACCTACAACGAAAATTCGGTCTTTTTTTTCTGCCAACCTTGCTGTAGACGGTAATACGGATTCCGAGTTTATATCAAATCAGTTGTACACATACACAGAATCAGAATGCCACCAACTGGAACGTGACTTTTTCTAGACCTCAATTAGTTAACAGATATGTTATATACAATAGAAATAACAGTAGGTTCTACGTTTCTTAATACGACTGTATGTGATCATATAAATAACTCCTGATTTATTTTTATAGTTTCTTTTTATCTTATTAGCTTATATTTACAATCATTTGTTTTACTAGTGCCTGCAACAGCTGTTATATGTCTAGTTGGTTTCTGTTGCCGTTTAGATTGGTAACAAAAATGTATTTATTCAAAGTGTATTTTTCAAAACTTCAATGTACTTATCTCAGAATTCTTTTAGTAAGATGCAATGAATTTTTAAAGTACATGTACATATTCTATTTAGTTAAGTTAAGAATTTACAAAAAATTAGGTGAGACACATCATTTTTTCACACCGATGAAATACAATAAAATGGAGCTTTTCTTTCAATATTTATGACATTAGGTCGAATCTCCAATCTACCTGTTGTTTACTTTGAATTAGAGGCATCACTAGGGTTGGTGTCACCCAGTGCGGTAGCTCATGGTATCTCAACCTCACGACTACCCCATAGACCTCCTACGAGTAAGGCAGTGCAAAATAAGGGGAACGTACAGTAATTTACATTTTCGTGTCTCCCCTTGTGATGTTGTCAACCGGTGAAGTCCGCACCCCCTGGACCCCCCTAGCGATGCCTCTGCTTTAAATAACAATGTAACTCCCCCTTTGCACTTCTCGCTTTATAATATTTGCCATCAATTTCTCTTTAGATTAAGTGGCGCAATGAATTTTGTTAGATTATTTTTTAAATATAAAACGTTGGGTATGTTTAAAGTTATCTTTTGTATGTGTAGCATATATCATCACTACATTCAAGTTCAAGCCAAGTGAAGGAATGATTAATGACCTGTGGACTGTTTACTTTTTTAACGTTTGTCAGTAAAACAAAAGTTAAATTTATAGTCCTGAATGAAGACATTGACTAAATGTGTTTTGTGTGAAGATATAAAGGACAATATAGTAGGGCTATTACGAATACGAAATTGGAGTGAATTCCCTTTTGTAAAACACATAGAGAGAGACTCAATTCTTCATAGTGATGGATATATCGGTTGGGTCTTTGTAATCATTTCGCCTTAAATTGGAATAGGCGAAAGGTAGACAATATCTTTACTAAGCCTTGTACCAAATAAAAACACCGCATTCAAATTTAACCATTCATTAACCATTCCTTCACTTTGAGAAACTTGAATGTAGTGATGATATATGCTACACATTTCATTGAGAAAAGTAAGATGGAAAATGTTATGATTTGTATTATAATTCATTTATTATTTCAGATATGCACCGGCTACTGAGTTTCTCTCTCTCAAGTTTGAGCACAAACCAATCCGTCGTCTTTACCTACCCCATTCCTCGAGTACAGCAATCCATCTATGCGGTGTCGTCATCTACTGACAATGTTTCACTAGTTAAAATATTTACCAATGTCATTCAGATTCTTACCTTGTGTGAAGTAGAGATCTATGGCGGTGAGTGAACTAGGGTTGACTCATAAAGAAACTACATTTATATATGTATCAAAAATAAACAAAAGTCAAATTCCAAACAGACGCATATACCATGTAAAAAAATTAAGATTGAAAAAGTATACCAAGTTAACATACTAATTTTTTACAAACTATTGCTGAGAGTGATTGGTAATTATTTATTAGTGATATACAGCCATTGGTATTCTTTTTCAAATGGGAAATGAATTGCTCCTAGACTTGTTAAAGTTCATTTACAAAACTATTATTACTTTTTTTCCTGATTTTATTCCTTTATAATAAAATAATTAAATATTTCATATTATTTCATAATTTTAAAACTTGAATTATCAAGTACTATATTCCTTTAACTTAAATGAGCATTCTGTAAATTAAAAGTGAATAGTTTTCTTTTAAAATAGTTGCTTCTAATAGTTGCTTATTTGGATATTGAATATGCGTAAAACTTAATCAGATTCAATAAGATGATTATGTAAACCTGTAGATTTATGCCTAACATCTTGACCCTACAGTTTCAACTGTAATAAATGGTCATATATAAGGTGCACTGTTACATTTATCGTTATTTAATATGTAAATTAGTGATGTCACTATCTTATTCTTAGCGCTCTCTTTTTCACCGCCCCCACCCCTGTGATCGTAACTGCTTTGTTAACTATCTTTATATTATACCTGTGTCTTCCACTCATTAAACCAACATTTTAACTAAAATTGCTGTGTCAGCGATCATTGCTAACATTAATGTAGACGTATAAGTTAAGATTTCTAACAGCAAAACGACCGTCGTAATACAGTCGAACCGACTTAACTCGAGACCCGGTTAAATCGCCAACCCTATTAATTCGACGTTTTTTATTGGAACTGCCAAATTCTCTCTTTGTCTTAGCATTTTATCATCGGTTAATTCGATTCTTTTAAGTCGCCGAAACCTAATACCTCGAGCACAAAAGAGGGCCAAATTTGCAAATTAACGTTGGTTAGCTCGATCCCCGTCTGCTTCGCCTAACGACGCACTCTCGCATTTTTAGTTAAAAATAGCATCGAAATCTCGCTTTCCTCGAGACTTCCGGCTGTTGTGTGATTTTACGAGATTTCAATAAAAATTACCGGATGTTTTTATCTTGTTTCACTTTGATCCGTGTGTGAATTAGTTTCACGAGTCTATGGTATATTCACCCAGAGGTGCTCGAAAATCGCGTTAGCGGTCTTTAATCGTCATTATTTCGCAGTGCATGTTATATTATTATTAAACTTAATTCATTTTCTGATGCATTAATCATTTTATTTTTTAAGATAAACGAATATCTTTAGAAAATAAAATAAAGGTTTGTATCGAGAATCGACGGTGGTTTTTATTTAATTAAATAAAAAATTATTATTCTTTTAAAAGTTTGTTGTTGATTTGTTACCAGTAAGATACGTGAACTAACACGCGCGTGACGGTGAAATCAAATCATTTTCTTAATATTCCAGTATATATATAATATACACGTCATCACTGTTGTAGGTCGAATTCTGATAAGGAATGATTTTTTTTTAAAATTCGCTTAGTTGCCGAGGTCTAACACACAGTGCGCTTTTGATGTGATCAACGGTCAAGGCCGCAATTGTTACTATTTATATTACAAGTTTGATTGACTGAGGAAATTCGAGTGCGGTCTCATAGTGACAGATATCCTGCACGTCAAAAGCATTAAACTTAAAATTACCATATTGATATGTTTAATTTTTTTTTAAATTCGCTGATTAGAAGGCATTGCAAACGCGAGCGGCGGTGACATGCCACGCCACAGGCGCCATGGGACTAGGCGAGGCGAAAAATTTGACCTTAGTTTTAATGCATGCGCAGACAATTATAAACTGGTAACTTTTTTGTTTTTTTATTAAATGGAATCGAAACATGACCATGACACGAGACGTAATCAAAGTCATTTACTTCGCCATAAAAAAAATATATATATATAAAAATCCCAACTAGTCATAACTTTTCCCGACTATTCCCGACTTTCAAGACCGAGAAAATTTTTCTTAAGAATTCCCGACTTTTTCCCGTTACCCGACTGAGTGGGAACCCTGGTTATATTTAAACGGTCCTTAAAAACGAACGGTCTTAACAACCTTAGGAAAGAGTGAAGAAATATTAGGGTCCCGATATTCCGATACGATTCGATTAATCGTCCCATCACTAATTAACGCACATTAATTACATAAAGAAATTTCAAATGCGCACAGTTTTCAACGATCATCGGTTATCTCGACGCCATTTTTCATACCCCAAGGCCGTCGTCTTAACCAGGTTCGACTGTATTAAGCTGTATTTGCTTACAAAAATAGGGTGCCTTAAAGGATTTTGAAGAATTTTATTTTGTATGATAATTATTCCTTATTGAATGACACTACACCTGAACGCAATTTATTATGTTTACAAATTCTTATAGTTCAGATACTCATAGTCATATAGTTGTAATGATCAATATTTGCTTATTAAACACTAATAATAGTTTCCCGATAAAGCCAAAAATTTATCTTTCTGTTATCTGTGTCCACAGATTCTGCATGTCCTCAAGGAACATTTGGTCTTGACTGCAGTAAAACCTGTAAATGCTTGAATCAATCTGAGTCATGTTTTATGGCAACTGGAGGATGTACTTCCGGTTGTTCTGTTGGATATTACCAGGAGGATTGTCAGACAGGTTGATTTTAATATAAACTAAAGTTAAATATGCTCTTTATTTTCAAATGGTATTTTTGTTATATTTTCACTAATTTTTACCATTCGCTTGCTCACTTACACACATTCACTAACTCACGCTCTCACCGAATAACACATAGGCCAAGCTTCTTATTCATTTTAATGTCTATGATAGTTTCAGTACCTCTGTTACATGAAAGAACTGCTTGATACAATAAACTTTTTCTTACCATCAATGCCAGGCTTGTGCCAAGCTTTAGCTGTGAGCTCTTACCTTTCTCGGTTCTCTCCTCTAACTTGTCTAGATTTCTTTTGAAAATATTTCACTTAAAGTTTTTATCTTTTGACTGGAAATTTACCAGTAATAGCTTCTCACATACTCGCAGCAATAAAAAAATCTAATAATATCTCTTCTCGACGTTTATTTTTCTATATTTTCTGATATAGTACAGTCACCTCTAATATTCAGAAGATTTTCTAGTTCTACACTTGTTCATGGTTTATGTCTATTATTACATTTTTATTAGAGTTTTACATGTTGAAGTGTGTTGATTTTTTTGGTTTTATCGGGCGACCCATTTCGCGCCCGATTTCCAAAAGCGAAGAATGAGAATTTGTATGTGTTTGTTCTTGAATACAGAATAAGAAAAGTATTTTCTTTTTTTCCTTTAGCGTTACTTTATTTCGTCATTGGGTTATGCGAACGTTAAAAGAGAAATAATTATCAGAATATTGATTAGTTGGCATTCAGAGAAAAGAAGATGTCTCATGCCCCTTACCCACGTTCTACAAAAAATATAAACAAATAAATATAAAAAAAATTAATAAGTATATTAATATTGTAACAGCTGATTCATTTCCTGTAGATGCATTCAATAATATTTTATAATTTTTAAAACACGTCGTTGTTAAACACATAACCATTAAAGGGTGGATCGTGGTGGTGGCGGGGGTTAAAATATATGATGTCAGGTTGATTCATTTACTACTGACATGCACTTTTTCTTGTTGTATTCTTGTTCATGTTTGTCAATGCCATGTTATTAATACAACTGTTTTGACTTATCTTCTTTAAGGCTGAAGAAAACTAAAACAAAAAAAACAACAACAATGCTTTTAATTTTCAGTTTGTCCAAAAATTACATGGGGTTTGAACTGTCAAAATAACTGCAGTAAGACTTGTGTCAATGGAAGCTGCAATAACACAAATGGAGTTTGTACTTTCGGATGTGTACCTGGATACATTGGGGATTACTGCTCAATTGGTAATTTAAATAATATATATCAAATGTAACTATATTTGAGGGTAATTTTTTTATGACAAATGCAAACATAAATACGGCTGTGCTAACCATCCAGTTATCGTATATAACAAACAACATGTAGATAAATTGGGGATATGGAGGGAATAGAGATTGGTTAAGAGAATAAGTTATCAGTGGAAAAAAATAACATTTAGGCCACACTTCATAGAAAAATAACCTCTCAATACATTAGACATTATCTGAGAAAGTACAGAAAATGTGATGCACTTCAGCGTGAAACTTTAGAGAAGTGGATTTTTAAAAAGTTTTCGTGGAAAACCTAAGCATATTTGTTTGGGAATGGTTGGGCAAATGAATTGAACATAACATGTAAAAACTGATGCCAGAAATTGCTAAACATATTGTAGCTTGGGATTGTTAAGAATCCATGGATGAGATCCACAATGGCCGTAGTTTCATGTTTAAGATGGAACGTCAAGTATTATTTGAACGATAAGAGAAACTTAGTGAAAAAATCAAAAGAATACTGTGAACTGAAATTTGAAATGGCTTACTTCGAAAGATTTGAAAAATATAAAAACAACAAATATTTTAACAGAGGAAGAGATAGTGGACGTTTTAAGGTATTAAACAATTATTACAAACTGAGTTAGTTTAGATGAAAGACTTTAACAGTTCAACAAAAATAAAATGTTATAAAATTAAAACCAACCTTCTATTCTATCCACAACAGCTTGTCCCATGCTGTATTGGGGAGAAAATTGCTCTAAGAATTGCAGTGACTATTGTTTCAATAAAACGTGTGACAGATTTAATGGAACTTGTGACAAAGGATGTCAAGCAGGATACCTAGGGAACTTGTGTGATAAAAGTGAGTAGTTGGAGCTAGTTTTAAATTAGATATCTTCATGTTATATATTTCAGCCAGGTTAAAGAATATATTTATTTCAAAATAAGCAGTAAGCCAAGACTTAGAGAAACTAGTTTATAAATAATTTAAAAGTTCTTAAAGGTCACAAGGGATAGCATTTTAAAATATTTATCTTCTTGAATACAAAGCCCTTGTAAAAGACCCTACCGAATAAAATAATTGCTATTTCCCCAAACAGCATGCCCTGACTTCAGATGGGGCCCAAATTGTACTGGCATCTGTAGTAATAATTGTGCCAACAAGACATGTGACAAACGTGATGGAAAATGTGACAATGGCTGTGTGGATGGATACACAGGGGACAAATGTACACAATGTACGTACTATTTGATAGCTGTTACCAAACTTGTTACCGTGACCGGAAATTTAAAAAAAAATGTTTCGTTACTAATATATGTGTCTCCCTGGCTTATAGGTAACTAGCAGAATACCCGCGCTGCAGCGGAAAAAGTAGGATTTCATTTAGTCTTGAGAACCCACGTACCAAATTTCAGGAAGATGAGACCATAAGTACAAAGACTGTTGGAATGGTTCAATGTGGCGACTGACATTGGCATCATTCCAACGAAATAAGTACGTTCATCGTTATTAATTAGAGCAGGGAAGCCACCTACCAAATTTCGGGAAATGGGACGATAAATAGTAAAAAACTTTAATATGGCGAACGGTGTAGACCGTTAAGTCCGTTACGTGTAGACTACCGTAATGAAACCTGCTTAACTTTTGGACATTGTTTGCCCTATAGTTTCTCAAAATGTGTTATCAAAATCTTATGTACAAAGTTTGATCGCGAATCATAAATTGTAGCCAGAACACTTGGCTGGTGTGTATTCAACAAGCTTCTAAAGATTCTTGGTGATCAGTGACTCAAATACTATTTATACAGTTTATATAAGAAAACTAACGACATTAAGGCCCCCGGGCCAAATCGGTGCATTATTTAAATTTCTAAAGACGTGTTGACTGCAATCTGGATAATGATGTATATACTTTTGGTAAATATTTGTCAAGGCTGTGTAAAATAACATTGAGAATGAATTGATATTCAAAACGATGCTAAATGTAACATTCATAGGCCGGAAATTTTTTATCTGGATCATGAAGAAGATACGTGTCAATATTTTCCACGATTTTTTAAAGTTAAATGGGCAATAAATTTTTAAAAATTCAGAAGACTTTTACATCATTTATCCTTGTATGTGTTTTTTAAAAAAATATGTTCTTTAGTGATAAAAGCTTTATGATTACTATTTTATTCAGCCGATCGCCCTGATAAATTGATAAGCTTTTAAGTAAATTGGAAATATTAAAAAAAAGAAAATATGACTAATTTTTTAACTGGGGTCCTAAAAATCGTTTTTTTTAAAATATAAACTTTAAAAATATTTTATTTATCCAATCGCAACGAAACTTAGTTATTTTTAAATCCCTTATATTAACTTCGCGGCCGTCTCTGTCTTGGGCTCGGCGGGCGGAAAAACAGAAGTCAAAAATGACCCACTTCCCATGATCCGATCGAACTGAAATTTGGCACACGGACCCGTCTGACCTAACAATGCATCGTATCAAAATTTCAGATCGATCGAACGTACCTAATTAAATTAATGCATTTTAGTTTATCCTTATATGAGGTATGTAATTCAAAATTCACTGTAAATCTTAGTTCCACGTGAGTTTGAGTTGACGCCGACCGTCGTGTTGACGACGACCGTCGTGCCGACACCCCCTCACATCCCACCCCCATTTATTAAAGACAAGGGACATCACTCAGTGTCAGTCAGTAAATGTTTAAAATAATCACTACTGTTAGTTATGTCTCATATATAAGGGATTTATAGTCAAAAACTTTGTTTTTACGGGTTTGTTTTTTAAATCCCTTATATTAACTTCGCGGCCGTCTCTCTCTGTCTTGGGCTCGGCGGGCGGGCGGAAAAACAGAAGTCAAAAATGACCCACTTCCCATGATCCGATCGAACTGAAATTTGGCACACGGACCCGTCTAACCTAACAATGCATCGTATCAAAATTTCAGATCGATCGAACGTACCGTAATTAAATTAATGCATTTTTAGTTTATCCTTATATGAGGTATGTAATTTAAATTCACGTTTGTTTTTGTTGTTTTTTTCTTCCAATTCCACGTGAGTTTGAGTTGACGCCGACCGTCGAGCGACACCCCCTCACGTCCCACCCCCATTTATTAAAGACAAGGGACATCACTCGGTGTCAGTCTGTCAATGTTTTTTCCCCTCTCCCCCTCCCACCCACCCCTCCCCCCTCCCACCCACACCTCCCCCCCCAGGGTTATGAAGCAAACTTGAGTTAAGACAGATTCAGTCTGTAAATGTTTGAAAATAATCAATACTGTTAGTTATGTCTCATATATAAGGGATTTATAGTCAAAAACTTTGTTTTTACGGGTTTGTTTTATTAAATCCCTTATATTAACTTCGCGGCCGTCTCTCTCTCTCTCTGTCTTGGGCTCGGCGGGCGGGCGGAAAAACAGAAGTCAAAAATGACCCACTTCCCATGATCCGATCGAACTGAAATTTGGCACACGGACCCGTCTGACCTAACAATGCATCGTATCAAAATTTCAGATCGATCGAACGTACCGTAATTAAATTAATGCATTTTTAGTTTATCCTTATATGAGGTATGTAATTTAAATTCACGGTTTGTTATTGTTTTTTTGCCACGTGAAATTTTGAGCTGACGCATTGAGGCGACCCAACGAAGCGACGGGCGCTTTTGTTTACATTTTACGTGTCACTCTGAGCTCGGTCAAGCGAATCGGTGACCAGACTTTTCCCCTCTCCCCCCCCACCCACCCCACCCCCCCCCCACTAGGGTTATGATGCAAAGTTGAGTTAAGACAGATTCAGTCTGTAAATGTTTGAAAATAATCAATACTGTTAGTTATGTCTCATATATAAGGGATTTATAGTCAAAAACTTTGTTTTTAAATCCCTTATATTAACTTCGCGGCCGTCTCTCTCTGTCTCTCTGTCTTGGGCTCGGCGGGCTGGGCGGAAAAACAGAAGTCAAAAATGACCCACTTCCCATGATCCGATCGAACTGAAATTTGGCACACGGACCCGTCCGACCTAAGAATGCGTGTATGACAGCCGACCGTCGAGCCGACACCCCCTCACGTCCACACCCCACATTCATTAAAGACAAGGGACATCACTCGGTGTCAGTCTGTCAATGTTTTTTCCCCTCTCCCCACTCCCACCCACCCCTCCCCCCTCCCACCCACACCTCAGGGTTATGAAGCAAACTTGAGTTAAGACAGATTCAGTCTGTAAATGTTTGAAAATAATCAATACTGTTAGTTATGTCTCATATATAAGGGATTTATAGTCAAAAACTTTGTTTTTACGGGTTTGTTTTATTAAATCCCTTATATTAACTTCACCGCCGTCTCTGTCTGTCGACATCTCAGTCTTGGGCGGGCGGAAAAACAAAAGTAAAAAATGACCCACTTCCCGTGATCCGATCGAGCTGAAATTTGGCACACGGACCCGTCTCACCTAACAATGCATCGTATCAAAATTTCAGATCGATCGAACGTACCGTAATTAAATTAATGCATTTTTAGTTTATCTATATACACTAGTATGTAGAGGTCGCTATCGTTTACATTTTACGTGTCACTTGACTTCAGGACAGCCACCGGTGAACACAACTCGGGCTTAAACCAGGTAAACCGGCGTGCTTTTGTTTACATTTGGCGTGTCACGGTGAGCTCGGCCCAGCGATCGGTGACAAGACCTTTTACCCCTCTACCACCCCCACCCCCCCCCTTTTATGGGTTAAAAGCAAAGGAGAGTAAAGACAGATTCAGTCTGTAAATGTTTGAAAATATCAATACTGTTAAGTTATGTCTCATATATAAGGGATTTATAGTCAGAAAACTTTGTTTTTACGGGTTTGTTTTATTAAATCCCTTATATTAACTTCACGCGCCGTCTCTCTCTGTCGTTCTGTCGTCATCTCATGGGCGGGCGGAAAAACAAAAGTAAAAAATGACCCACTTCCGTGATCCGATCGAGCTGAAATTTGGCACACGGACCCGTCTCACCTAACAATGCATCGTATCAAAATTTCAGATCGATCGAACGTACCGTAATTAAATTAATGCATTTTTAGTTTATCCTTATATAACGTATGTAATTCAAAACTCACTGTTTGTTATTGTTTTTTTTCACGTTACATTTCGTAGTTCGCGCTTTGGAGCGATGTACCGGGTTGCTTTTGTTTACATTTTACGTGTCACGCTGAGCTCAGACATGCGATCGGTGACCAGACCTTTTCCCCTCTCCCACCCCTCCCCCCACCCCCTGGTTTTAAAGCAAATGGCAGTTAAGACAGATTCAGTCTGTAAATCTTGTCGGGTTTGTACATAATCAATACTGTTAGTTATGTCTCATATATAAGGGATTTATAGTCAAAAACTTTGTTTTTACGTGTTTGATTTATTTAATCCCTTATATTAACTTCACCGCCGTCTCTCTCTGTCTCTCTGTCGTTCTGTCGTCATCTCTGTCTTGGGCGGACGGAAAAACAAAAGTAAAAAATGACCCACTTTCCGTGATCCGATCGAGTTGAAATTTGGCACACGGGACCCTGTCTCACCTAACAATGCATCGTATCAAAATTTCAGATCGATCGAACGTACCGTAATTAAATTAATGCATTTTTAGTTTATCCTTATATGAGGTATGTAATTAAAATTCACTGTTTGTTATTGTTTTTTTCCCACGTGAGAGTTTGAGTTGACGCGTTGAGGCGACCCATCGAAGTGACCGGGCTGCTTTTGTTTACATTTTACGTGTCACGCTGAGCTCGGTCAAGCGATCGGTGACCAGACTTTTCCCCTCTCCCACCCCCCCCCACTAAGGGTTATGAAGCAAAGTTAAGTTAAGACAGATTCAGTCTGTAAATGTTGTCGCGTTTGAAAATAATCAATACTGTTAGTTATGTCTCATATATAAGGGATTTATAGTCAAAAACTTTGTTTTTACGGGTTTGTTTTTTAAATCCCTTATATTAACTTCACCGCCGTCTCTGTCTCTCTGTCGTTCTGTCGTCATCTCTGTCTTGGGCGGGCGGAAAAACAAAAGTAAAAAATGACCCACTTTCCCATGATCCGATCGAGCTGAAATTTGGCACACGGACCCGTCTCACCTAACAATGCATCGTATCAAAATTTCAGATCGATCGAACGTACTGTAATTAAATTAATGCATGTTTAGTTTATCTATATAAACTATATGTAGAGGTCGCTATCGTTTACATTTTACGGGTCACTTGACTTCAGGCCATCGACCGGTGAACACATCTCGTGTTTAAACCAGGTAAACCGGCGTGCTTTTGTTTACATTTGGCGTGTCACGGTGAGCTAGGCCAAGCGATCGGTGACAAGACCTTTCCCCTCTCCCAACATTTTTTGGGTTAAAAGCAAAGGGGAGTAAAGACAAATTCAGTCTGTAGATATTTGTAAATACTTTAAGTTCTGTCTCATATATAAAGGAATTATAGTCAAAAAATTTGTTTTTAAGGGTTTGTTTTTTAACACTATTCTGATTAAAATTTTCTGGCATCATTTTCTTTAAAAAGTACTACTCAATATTTTCTTTGAATTTATTCCCTTATACTGAGATCGCGACAACGTACGACGGATCAGCTAGTATACATATAAGATGAGAAAATTTAGATACAAACACATCTACCTAAAAATACTGTTTAATCGGTTAATACCTTTAACCCCAAACAATTTATATTTACAACAGCATGTCCTGTGTTGTATTGGGGAACGAATTGCTATAAAAAATGCAGTAAAAATTGTGTCAACAAAACGTGCGACAGATTTAATGGAAATTGTGACAAGGGATGTCAAGCTGGATACCTAGGGAACTTGTGTGATGAACGTGAGTAGTTGTAATTGGACTTCTGTTTGTTCAACATTATTTGAAACGGGTGAAGTGTGTTAGCATAAACAAAGGAACGTTATTTTTTAAATTGAGCCGTGTGCATGCCGTTAAATAACAGCTTGAAAAGTTTGAGTTTAAAAGAGTAAACAGTACCTTCTATTTACTTATATCAATGACTATTTCTCTGAGAAAACTTTAACTAGATACGAAAGTAGGAAACATGAATACACTAACTAAATAAATGTAACAACTTCCAACAACCTTGTTTCAGGCTGTGAAGCGTCTAAATGGGGAGCTCAGTGTAAGAACAACTGTAGTGGACATTGTCTGCATGGATCATCGTGTAACATAACCAATGGCTGGTGTGATGCTGGGTGTGAGACAGGATATACTCAGGAAAATTGTTCAATCAGTGAGTGGATCACGTTGTGTGCATTTTATTATGAACTTTAATATACAAGCTTAAGGTATATAAAAGTTAAACTTTATTTTTAAGCTATCAATCTTATTTATAATGCTTACGGTAAACATAGGAATGTTAATTAAAATAAAAAATGGATTTAAAAAAAAGATTTTTTAAAACACGCTTTTATTCCAATGCACAAAAAAAGGACAAAATAAATTATTTGCACATAATTTCTCAAGTCCACAAAAACAAAAGCATTGGCGCCACGCATGGAATATTTATTTTAATCCTTTTTTATTAGTTTAACATAAAAGCATGTGTTTAAACAATCTTTTTTTAAAAAACCCAATGCTTTTTTTTTAAAGGGAATTCTTAAAAAGTTACCAATTTATTTTATTTTACAATTTTTAAAAATGTAATTCTTATGTCTCGGTCTTCTCAAGGTTGTAAACATTACAATTTGTACTGAAAGCTCACTCTTCAAAATAAATACAAGTAAAATATTGTATTGTATTTATTATTGCCATTTTATTACATCGAAGACAATTGTTAAGTTAACAGTAATAAAAATATGCTGACAGTACAGCCGATAGTGCCAATTAAAAGGAGTATTGTATTGTCACAGATGATACAGGTGTCTTCCATGTTTCAGCTCAATCGAGCAATGCGTAGTGCGTCAAAATGACGTTGCAAGATTTGACGATATCACATACACACAAAAACTAACACACACATACACAGAGTGATAGACAGACAGACAGGCAGACAGACAGACAGTCAGACAGACAGACATACATGCAGACAAACAGACAAACAGACAGACAGACAGATAGATAGATAGATAGATAGACAGACAGACAGACAGACAGAAAGACAGACAGACAGACAGACAGACAGACCAGACAGACCAGACAGACCAGACCAGACCAGACAAGACAGACAGACAGCCTGACAGACAGCCTGACAGACAGACAGACAGACCAGACAGACAGACCAGACAGACAGACAGACAGACAGACAAGACAAGACAGACAGACAGATAGACAGATAGACAGATAGACAGATAGACAGATAGATAGATAGACAGATAGATAGACAGATAGACAGATAGATATATATATAGAGAGAGAGAGTGAGAGAGAGAGAGAGAGAGAATGGCAAGCTAAACAAAAGCGTGTAAAAAGAATATATCTTTAAATAACTTATTAGTGTCTAAAACTGATGAGTGAAATTGCTAAAATGTTGACTTAAATTAGAATTTCGGTACCAAGTTTATATAGCTTGTAATTAAAATACAATACTTAATATACCTTTCTACTAAAAGGTCAAAATATTAACATAAAATAATATCTTTATTGTAATACTTCTAAATACATAAATTTAACATTAAACCAATTAGACTTTCGCTATAATTTTTTATGACAACAGAGTGCCCAGATCTAAGATGGGGCAAACAATGCCTCAACAACTGCAGCGATCACTGTTACAACAAAACCTGTGATTTCAGGACTGGTAGATGTGACCACGGGTGTGAAAATGGGTATTGCGGTCAAATGTGTCTGGAAGGTAAGGGCAATTGTTATTGACATAAGATGGTTCTTATTGAAATACAGAATGGGCCCTAAAAATAATTCAAACTGGATTTTTGCATTTTATAAATGTATTTACTAACTTAACGCAAAATTAAAACTTTATGGTCTGTATTTACCCACATTTTACCCTTACTGAGCAATATATTTCAGTCTCAAGAAATTATGTCAAATTCATTACTTTTCGTGCTCAAGTGATAAATATCAATTACTGTTAGATGCACATTGTTTTTTTTTCATTGAATGAAACTGTAGCTTTACTTTGCGGTACACTTGCTAACAACGGTGAGGATGACGAACCTTTTTTATGCATTGACAATGTTTGTCCATCCGTTCAATCAATACTACTTTAACCTTATAAGTACACAGAATCAAACCGAAATCTTCATCAAACTGCATTTAAAAAAAACTAAATTTATTTAAATAGTGAGCTTACCTCAAAATTTTCATGGAGATCGAGGAGCACGCGCGGTGGGTTGGCGTACGGAGAGTCGTCGTTTGATTCTCTGTATGTGAAGGCAGGGAGCGGTTCCCTTGGCTTAAAGGTGCCCGAGCTATGATGGATACCTGACAACATTCAGAAAAAGCCAAAAGGAGCCCGAATGATATGAAATTTGATCGTGGGACCTAAATAAATAGAATAATAATAAATAGAATAATATAAACGGCGCTAATATATGTTTTAAACCGGAAGTCAAAACGTGAAGCTGTCGTTGAATGGTATAGGAAATTCTATATTGAAGAGGTTTCTATATCAGTGGTTCCCAACCTATTTTTGGTGGCGACACCTTTTCATAAAAGCCATGTGACCTGAGACCCGCATGAAATTTAAATAAGTCATTTTCAATAATGTTTTTACACAATAGTGCAAATTTGCATTAAAATGAATAATTTTTTTTAGTTAACAGTTGGCGACCCCTTTGGGAGGAGCGACCCACAGGTCGTGAACTGCTGCTCTAAATAATTAAATGCAACTTTATGCAACCCCAAATACAAATCGCCCAACCGATTTTAAATAACTTAATTTTCAAGGGAGATATCCAACAACTTATTAATAGGGACAAATTACAATCTCTTGAGTCTGAATTACTTAACGATTCAGAAAAACTTGGCGAACTTTATATTTAGTTCTGAAAAAAACAAACCCGTAAAAACAAAGTTTTGGACTATAAATCCCTTATATATGAGACATAACTAACAGTATTGATTATTTTCAAACATTTACAGACTGAATCTGTCTTAACTCAACTTTGCATCATAACCCTAGTGGGGGGGGGAGGGGTGGGTGGTGGGGAGAGGGGAAAAGTCTGGTCACCGATTCGCTTGACCGAGCTCAGAGTGACACGTAAAATGTAAACAAAAGCGCCCGTCGCTTCGTTGGGTCGCCTCAATGCGTCAGCTCAAAATTTCACGTGGCAAAAAAACAATAATAAACCGTGAATTGAAATTACATACCTCATATTAGGATAAACTAAAAATGCATTAATTTAATTACGGTACGTTCGATCGATCTGAAATTTTGATACGATGCATTGTTAGGTCAGACGGGTCCGTGTGCCAAATTTCAGTTCGATCGGATCATGGGAAGTGGGTCATTTTTGACTTCTGTTTTTCCGCCCGCCCGCCGAGCCCAAGACAGAGAGAGAGAGACGGCCGCGAAGTTAATATAAGGGATTTAAAAACAAAGTTTTTGACTATAAATCCCTTATATATGAGACATAACTAACAGTATTGATTATTTTCAAACAATTTACAGACTGACACCGAGTGATGTCCCTTGTCTTTAATAAATGGGGGTGGGATGTGAGGGGGTGTCGGCACGACGGTCGGCGTCAACACGACGGTCGGCGTCAACACGACGGTCGGCGTCAACTCAAACTCACGTGAAACTGGCAGAAAAAAACAATAACAAACAGTGAATTTTGAATTACATACCTCATATAAGGATAAACTAAAAATGCATTAATTTAATTACGGTACGTTCGATCGATCTGAAATTTTAATACGATGCATTGTTAGGTCAGACGGGGCCGTGTGCCAAATTTCAGTTCGATCGGATCATGGGAAGTGGGTCATTTTTGACTTCTGTTTTTCCGCCCGCCCGCCGAGCCCAAGACAGAGAGAAAGACGGCCGCGAAGTTAATATAAGGGATTTAAAAACAAAGTTTTTGACTATAAATCCCTTATATATGAGACATAACTAACAGTATTGATTATTTTCAAACATTTACAGACTGACACCGAGTGATGTCCCTTGTCTTTAATAAATGGGGGTGGGATGTGAGGGGGTGTCGGCACGACGGTCGGCGTCAACACGACGGTCGGCGTCAACACGACGGTCGGCGTCAACTCAAACTCACGTGAAACTGGCAGAAAAAAACAATAACAAACAGTGAATTTTGAATTACATACCTCATATAAGGATAAACTAAAAATGCATTAATTTAATTACGGTACGTTCGATCGATCTGAAATTTTGATACGATGCATTGTTAGGTCAGACGGGTCCGTGTGTTAAATTTCAGTTCGATCGGATCATGGGAAGTGGGTCATTTTTGACTTCTGTTTTTCCGCCCGCCCGCCGAGCCCAAGACAGAGAGAGAGAGACGGCCGCGAAGTTAATATAAGGGATTTAAAAACACAAGCTGGAATTCTGGAAAGGTTGATTGCTTCTTGTTCTAATAAATCAATTTCAAATTTTTTATATAATTTTCCAACCACTTGTAATTCTACTATCATAAATTATAGACACTAGTCAAATGATCAAATCTCTGTACGCCTTGTTTCTACCAAATTGCTGTTACTATGGAGGTTTCTTCGTTGTTTATCTTCGCTTCTTCGTTCAGCTTAAACTACTAAACTATTCAGATCTGGTACAATAATTATCATCGTTATTCTATAAATTAAAAACGTTTTTATTAAAAAGCAATTTTAGATTAAACTAGCAGACCCGTCATGCATTGCAACGATCTCCGTAAAAATGTATAAATTTAAAGAAATCAATGTGTGGCATGTTTTAAAAACAATTATGCCAGAAACCTTCGAGGAAGTGTGCAAAAAAGTCCAAATTTTATAGCCAACGGATAAGTAAATTAATAATTAACGAGCTTACAAACGAAAAAAACGATATTAGGAGCCCACCCCCCAAAATGAGTGATAAATTTTTTTTTATTGCAATTGTACTCGAGCTATATTTCTCCAAATCTTCTAAAATTGAATGGGGAATGCAATTATTAACGTTCAGTAAAAAAAATTTTGGACCCCCAACTCCGTGGGAATGGACAATAGGAGTTCAGTGCCCAATAGTAATTTAATATAGGCTCTTAAGCTTTTATATACAAAGTTTGGTCAAAATCCAGTTATTTTCTCATTATCTAACATTAAAACTAATTTTTATATAGCTAATATAGTGAAAAAACGACATTAAGGGGCCCCCGGCCCTATTTGGTTCTAAATGTACTTTTCGAAAACCTATTCATTCAAATTCGGTTTCATCATGAATATATTTCTCACGCTCGTTAAAAATTCAGTGGGAAATAATTTCTTAAAGTATACAAAAAAGACATTAGAAGTTCAGTGTCCTTAAGAATTTTAAAATGGGCTACCAAGTTTTTGTATACAGAGTTTGGTTAAGATACATACATTTACTCAGTAGCTAACAGCTAACGCATAAAGTAATTTTATATAGCTCATTTAAGCAAAAAAATACATTAAAGGCCCCAGGGCCCTTTTAGTGCCTGATATAAAGTACAAAACTTTGTTCAATTTATTCAATTTCGTAATGGGTATATTTTTCTATATTTCTCAAAATTGTTTATCGATGAATGGTAAATAAAATCTGAAAAGTTTATGAAAAAAGACATTTGGGCCCCCAGCCCCGAAGGAATGGACATTAGGAAATCATTGGCCTATAGTATTTCAAGATTGGTAACCAAGTTATTAAATGCAAAGTTTGGTTAAGATCCATCAATTCACCCTTAGCTATCGCTTTAACTAATTTTTATATAGCTAATATTAGAAAAAATCGCATTATTGGCCCCCGACGCCCCATGAGTGTTAAATTTAAAAAGAAAAATTATCAGTTACCATACCGAGAGCGTACTCAAAAGTCTCCAAAAGTTTCTTGGTGATCGGATGAATGGTTTAGTCAGCTATAAAAGACATGCATACATACATATATACAATAATTACTTTCATATATATAAGACTAGCAAAATACCCCGCGCTCTGCTGCGGAAGTTAGAATTTTAGTAAGCGTTGAAAACTCGTTTCACACCAATTCAAAACACCAATAGATTTCAGTCTGAATCATGATTGATATACTTGTTTGTCAATATTTGTCAAGGTCGTGTAAAATAAAATGGGTACTAAAATGACATTACGGGCCCCCGTGCAAAACGGATGCAGGATGTGCATATCTCATAAGGTCTGAGGATTTCAATCTAGGTCATGATAGAGAAATGTGACTATATTTATTTAAATTATTTTTTTAGGTAACAAAGCTTTAAATGTTTACGAAAAAAAATATTTTGGGTCCCGGCCCCAAAGGAACAGACGTTACACATTCATTACCATATATAATTTTATTTTATTTTTTAAATCAAATTTGGCCATAGTTCATCCATTTACCTAGTAGCCACATTTTAAATTAACTTTTATATAACTAATGTTAAAATATGGCCCGGAATAAGTGGTGTTTTTAAAACTTTTACTTTTAATGCCAGAAACCTTCGATGGAGCGTATCCAAAAACTGCCTAAAGTTTAATGGCCGTGGGATGAATAAAATACATTTACAATTAATACGTCTTTACAAAAAAATAAAATAAGGGCTTGGGGCCCTATCGGCCCTTATTTCAAAACAACAGCTTATTTCAATTTGGATTATGATGAATATATTTGTTAGTAAACATTTTTTTTTAAACATTGAGTGAAATCGAATGGTTAAAATGTCTTAAACGTTTACAAAAAAGAGATTAGGGGCCCTCGGCTACAAAATATTGAAAACATATAATTTTAATGCCCTAACAAATTTTAATATAGGCCATTAAGTTTTTATCTTCCAAGTTTTTTAAAAATACATTTACACAGTATCCAAAGTTTTTTTGTTTTTTTTTGTGTTGTAATTTAGCTCATATAAGTTAAAAATATTACTTTTGTGTCCCGAGCCCCAGTAAGTGATAATTAAAAAAAAATTAACCTGTTACCATTCCGGGAAATGTACTCAACAACTTCCCAAAATTTCATGCTTCTAACTACACGGGAAAATGGAGAATCTGTGCTGATTAACTTTTTATATAAGAACAAAAATTGGGCCTCCGGCCCCCAGAGAGTGAAAATTTAAATATTTGTTGGCATGTTACCATCGCGGGAGTGTACTCAATAATTTTCAAAAGTTTCATGCTTTTCCCTACACGGGAAATCATAGAATTAGATTTGAGTCAGTTTTTCTACCTATACGGGAAAGTGGAGAATAAGGCGATTTTCAGTATATGGAAAAATAAACGCTCGTGGGCCCCCGGCCCCCATGAGAGTGAATTTTAAAATTCTTTTACGCCAATTTGCATTGCGAGAGGGTACTCAACAACTTCCCAAAGTTTCATACTTTTACCTACACGGGAAGTTGGAGAATTCGTGATGAGTCAGTTTTTAATATTAGAAAAAACTTCTTTTGGGCCCCCGGCCACCAGTAAGTGTTAATTTAAATAGTTTTTTCGCCTGGTACCATCGCGGAAGTGTTATTATAAACTTCTAAGTGTTTCATGCTTCTACCTACACGGGAAATATGAGAATTTGTGATTTTCAGTTTTTATATAGCTCATTTAAGGAAAAACTTAATTTGGGCCCCCGTCCCCCAGAAAGTGATAATTTAATTATTTTTTATCGCCCGTTACCATTGCGGGTTTGTACTTAACAACTTCCCAAAGTTTCATGCTTCTGCTTACTCGGGAAATAGGAGAATTGGTGATTTTCAAAATGCTAATATCTACACGGGAATTTGGAGAATTAGTGATGAGTCAGTTTTTTATATAAGAAAAAAACTACATTTGGGCCCCCGGACCCCATTAAGTGTTATTTTAAATATTTGTTTCGCTTGTTACCATCGCGGAAGTGTGCTTATCAACTACCTAGTGTTTCATGCTTCTACCTACACGGGAAATAGGAGAATTAGTGATTTTTAGTTTTTATAGAGCTCATATAAGGAAAAAACTTCATTTGGGCCCCCGGCCCCCAGGAAGTGATAATTTAAATATTTTTTTCTCCCGTTACCATCGCGAGGTTGTACTCAACAATTTCCCAATGTTTCATGCTTCTGCCTACTCGGGAAATAGGAGAATTTGTGATTTTTAGTTTTTGTAAAGCTCATATAAGGAAAAAACTTAATTTGGGCCCCAGGCCCCCAGGAAGTGATAATTTAAATATTTTTTCTTCCGTTAGCATCGCTGGGTTGTACTCAACAATTTCCCAAAGTTTCATGCTTCTGCCTACTCGAGAAATGAGAAAATTAGTGATTTCATATTTTATATAGTCCATATAAGGAAAAAAAGCGTTTTTGGGCCCCGGGCCCCCAACAGTGTGAATTTTAAAATTCTTATTCGCCAATTATCGTTGAGAGAGTGTACTCAGCAAGTTCCCAAAGTTTCATGCTAATACTTACACGGGAAAATGGAGAATTAGTGATGAGCCAGTTTTTTTATATAAGAAAAAAACTACATTTGGGCCCCCGGCCCCCATGAGTGTTAATATAAAAATTCTTTTACGCCAATTTTCGTCGCGAGAGGCTACTCAACAACTTCCCAAAGTTTCATGCTTCTACCTACGCGGTAAATCCGAGATTAGTGATGAGTCTGTTTTAATATAAGAAGAAACCACAATTTAGCCCCCGGCCCCAATTAAGTGATAATTTAAATATTGTTTTTACCTGTTACCATCGTGGAAGTGTACTTAACAACTACCCCAAGTTTCATGCTTCTACCTACACGGGAAATAGGAGAATTTTTGTTTTTTAATTTTTGTATAGCTCATTTAGGGAAAAAACTTAATTTGGGCCCCCGGCCCCCATGAAGTGATAATTTAATTTTTTTTCCACCCGTCGCTATCGCTGGTTTTTACTCAACAACTTCCCAAAGTTTCATGCTTTTGCCTACTCGAGAAATGAGAAAATTAGTGATTTCATATTCTATATAGTCCATATAAGGAAAAAAAGCGTTTTTGGGCCCCGAGGCCCCCAACAGTGTGAATTTTAAAATTCTTATTTGCCAATTATCTTTGAGAGAGTGTACTCAGCAAGTTCCCAAAGTTTCATGCTAATTCCATACACGGGAAGTTGGAGAATTAGTGATGAGTCAGTTTTTTATATAAGAAAAAAACTACATTTGGGCCCCCGGAACCCATTAAGCGTTATTTTAAAAAAATTTTTCGCTTGTTAACATCGCGTAAGTGTGCTTATCAACTACCCAGTGTTTCATGCTTCTACCTACACGGGAAATTGGAGAATTAGTGATTTTTAGTTTTTATACAGCTCATATAAGGAAAAAACTTAATTTGGGCCCCCGGCCCCCAGGAAGTGATAATTTAAATATTTTTTCTCCCGTTACCATCGCGGGGTTGTAATCAACAATTTCCCAAAGTTTCATGCTTCTGCCTACTCGAGAAATGAGAAAATTAGTGATTTCATATTCTATATAGTCCATATAAGGAAAAAACGCGTTTTTGGGCCCCGAGGCCCCCAACAGTGTGAATTTTAAAATTCTTATTCGCCAATTATCGTTGAGAGAGTGTACTCAGCAAGTTCCCAAAGTTTCATGCTAATACCTACACGGGAAGTTGGAGAATTAGTGATGAGTCAGTTTTTTATATAAGAAAAAAACTACATTTGGGCCCCCGGAACCCATTAAGCGTTATTTTAAGTATTCTTTTTCGCTTGTTAACATCGCGGAAGTGTGCTTATCAACTACCTAGTGTTTCATGCTTCTACCTACACGGGAAATCGGAGAATTAGTGATTTTTAGTTTTTATAAAGCTCATATAAGGAAAAAACTTAATTTGGGCCCCCGGCCCCCAGGAAGTGATAATTTAAATATTTTTTCTCCCGTTACCATCGCGGGGTTGTACTCAACAACTTCCCGAAGTTTCATGCTCCTGCCTACTCGGGAAATAGGAGAATTGGTGATTTTCAAATTTTATATAGGCCATATAAGGAAAAAAAAACGTTTTTGGGGCCCCCGGCCCCCATGAGTGTTATTTTTAAAATTCTTTTACTCCAATTTTCTTCGCGAGAGGCTACTCGACAACTTCCCAAAGTTTCATGCTTCTACCTACACGGGAAGTTGGAGAATTAGTGATGAATCAGTCAGTGAGTGAGTCAGTGAGGGCTTTGCCTTTTATTAGTATAGATGTATGTGTTGAAAAATTATTGTTTTCCTAACTACGATTAACACAGGAAGTTTAAAAGGTAAGTTAAAGAATTATTTCTTCATATTCCTGAAGATGTAGCCAAATAAAATATTAAATTATTTTTTAAAACTTTATATTATCTAGCTACTGTGAGCCCTCTGGATTATGAAACAGGTATTTATGTAATTAAATTTATTTTTCCGTTTGATAATGCTTTTACCTAATTGACATTTTTTGCTTACAACTAAGTTCATTTCCCTTATCTTGTGCTGTGATATATATTTATTGATTACTTTTTTTTTGGTTTGTAAGGCATTTGGCCACATGTAATCATCTATGACTGCAAAATCCAATTATAATCAAACCAATTTTTTTTAGACTGAAGAAAATTTTTTGTGGCATGGTTTTTTTATTGCCTTTTCCCATTCTGACAAAACGTATGATGAGACTAGGTCTGAGATAAAAGTTTAATGACGTTAGGGATATCGGCATCCTTCCGTTTCGCGAGATGATGGTGCATCACCGTTTGTTTGGGTTGCATTTCCTCGTGTGGCTGAGCAGTTCTGACCGACAGTCTTTAACACAGCTTTTGCACACAAGTTTTGTGCTTCCCATTTTTTGGCCTTCCTCCTAACTCTTCTGTCTATAGCCTCCTCTTTCTGCGCCCCTCGGCTACTTTTCGCCCTCTGTTACAACTGCGCGCCACGTATATCGATCTTTAGCTTTACACTCCCAGCCACTTGTGCTTATTCTGGCTGCTTTCGTGTCCCTCGGGCAGACATTTTTAAATCGGAGACGTTGGAAACATGTTTTCCTTTTTTCAGATGCCAGTTCTCCATATACGAGGTCCTTGAGGATCGACCCGGGCTCATCCTTTTTACATGTCCTAGCCATCTTATACGTATTTCACTAAAGATTGAGAAGATGCTTTGCGTGCTGACACGCATCAGGACGTCACTATTCGCTACTTTGTCCTACCATTTAATGCCAAAGATGCGACGCAGGCACCTCAAGTGCAAGCAATTAAGCTAATGCTTATGGGATATATAAGTGGTCCATGTCTCGCTCCCCTATAGCAGCGTACTGATGATGCAGGCCAGTTAGACACACAATTTGGTTTTCTCAGTTAGCTTGGTCTTTATCGAAGCCCATTTATCTAGTTCAGCTATTGTAGCAGCTGCCTTGCCAATTCTACTGTTTATTTCATCCTCGATGGACAGCAAATTGAAGACCTTGGACACCAAGCAGGTGAAGCTGTCACAACCTTCAAGCTTTCATTGTCGATATTGATGGTTGGAGGAGAACATGTCTTGGGCCATGTTGTTTGTCTTTTTCAAACCGATTTGCGACCCAATTCTTTGCAGGCGTTGGAGAAGCTTGACACGAGTTGCTGCAAACCAGTTTTTGCGTTTTCTTTCAGTGCCGCATCATGCGCCAAAAAAAAACACACTGCAAATTAAAAACATAGAGTAAGTTACCGCCTCGCGAACGCTATGTCGTAGCGAACACTATTTCAAAAAGCGTTCTCTATATTTTTATTTTCCGTCTAACACGAAAACGAACACCCGTAAGTCGAAAGTACTTCTGTTTTCAATATCATTTTATCGTTTCGTTTGCCGGGACGGACTATTTTGTGAGTAAATGTGTGTCAACATTTTGATCCTTGCGCCATGCATGCTATCATCGTCCCTAGGAAGAACAAAGTTGATGTCCGAGTTAAGACTACTTTTCCTGTTCACTTTGGAAAACACACGTGTTTGGTATTGCATCATCACTTACAAATAGGCCAGTAACAACGCTGTTATACTTAACAATGCTTTTTAATAGCAATGTTCGTTTCGAAGGGGTGTTCGCGACGAAGTAAGTTTAACGTTGGATTTTACTTCGTACCGAACACTTTTATTCTGCAGAAAAATTTAGTTAAATAAGGGTCTAGCTCTTGGCCTTTAATGTTATTTGAAAATAGTAGTGTTCGTTTTGAGGGCATGTTCGCGTTGAAGTATATTTGTTTTATTGTAGGATATTACTTCGTTGCGAACACTTTTTCATGTAGGAAAATTAAGCTAAACCACCTGCACAGCATAAATGACAACAAATTGATTGAGTCCCAACGATAACCAAGCAATCATCGAGGCACAACACATAGAATCCGACACAGCAGCAACCACTGAAACAACGCCAATAGAAATTTACACAGAAACAATCATTGTTTGAGACACAGCCAATCGAATCTTACACACAGGCACTCATTGAGACACAACCGATTGCGAATGAAACACAAGTAGTCATAGAGACCCAGCTCCATTATACAGGAAAACAGCCGATTTGAGAATGAAAATAAGTCTATCATTTACAAATCTTCCCAACCAGAATCATTACCTGCATCATCACCACCAAAGTCCAATTTGTCTGCTGCACAACTTAAAGCACTCCATGACTATTCAAACAATTTTTTATATGGTGAAATGGGTCGCAACCAATTTAATAAAAAAATGTGTCAACTTACAATGACAAGTTCTACTGCAGGAGACGACCTTAGCAAAGAGGAAGAAGAGAACAAGTTTCAAGCCTTAGCTGTGGGGCTTATAGAAACGTGCAGTCTAGAAGAACCCAAAAACTGCACACTCAAAGCTAACTTGACAGTAGATGACATTTTAAAGCTGCCTGCTTTTGTTAGAAGGAATAAAAACAAGACGTTAACAGCAAATGCTCCAACCATGCCAAACTTGGTCAGTGGTAAGAGTTTAGAGAAGCATTAAAAAAAGAAAACAACAGACTAAGAAAAAATAGAAAAAAATAAACTGAAAAGAAAGATCGAGAGGGAAGAAAGCAAAAAGAGAAAGGATGCAAAAAAAGAGGCTACAAAAAGGAAAAGAGAGCAATAAAGGGAAGAAAAAAGACGCAAGAGAGAAGAAGAGCACATTATAAAAATGAAAATAGTGGAGTCCAAGAAAGTAAAGTAGTATCCAGTAATAGATCTATCTGATAGCAGCAGTGATGACTCACAGTTGGTACAAACAATGGAGCTTGACATGGCTGCAGATGACGATACTTTAGATATAGAAGAGGATCTCTTGTTGGCAGGAATGTGTCAAGGGTGCAAAAAAGGGGGAGGGGCAGAGGTTTGGGTCCAATGTGATGTGTGTGATGGCTGGTGGCATGCACAGTGCACGCAAAATTGTGCATCTTTGAAACAAGGCACTCTTTGTGTGCACTGTTTGCTGCCCTGACTAGACTATAGATTATAGATCTACCTATAGTATCATTTTGTATATATAGATCATAAGTTATTCATATTATCATATTAATAGAGATAAGTTATTCGGGATCTAATTTCTTTAATAAACGTATATTACATTATTATTGACATCTCCAGTGTTATTTGTTGACTCCATTAACTAAAAATTGATTCTTTGATGATTTTGGTTATGTGTCTGCTTTGAGGTAAAAGTGTCTGCTTTGAAGTAAATTAAGCAAAAAAGTGTTCGGCAGGCGGTAGCTAACTGGGTCCGCTAAAATTGGACTTTACACTCTAACCCCGCGTAGTAATAGAAGAATACTGTCTCATTATAGTAGCCTTGTTGTCATACTACTTGTGGGTACTTTCGTTTTTACCCTGTGTCGAACGGTTTAGAAACTAGGTAATGAAAGCCAAAAATGGTGCTATTTTTAGCGTATGGCGTTCGCGAGGTGGTAAACTACTCTATGTCTGTTTTTGGTTTTGGCTTGGACGCGGGCAGTGTTGAAAAATCCTCCATAAGCTCTTGTGTGTAACCAGATTCAATCACTACTAACATTTGATGCTTATCGAAGCAGTACAGAGGAGAATAATGTGAACAATGTTGGAGCGAGTACACAACCTTGTTTAACTCCACTGCTGACTGGAAAGACTTATGGGGTAGCTCCATCGAAATTCACTATGCCCTTCATATTGTCATGGAACGGCAAGTATTTTTGGGGGAAAGCCAACTTTTTCCAGGATTTGGAATAGCCCGCTGCGACTGACTGAATCAAATGCTTCTGCTGCTCTCTGCATTTTTGATGGAGTTGCCGTATGAATAACACCATGTCGATGGTAGATCGACCAGCCCGAAAACTACACTGTAATTCTAGATTGCCTCGGGAGTCTAAACTTTGTAGTCTTGTTAGTATGACACGGGCAACCCGACCCAACGGTGTAGCACAATCGTCTAAGAAGACGGAAGGATTCCGATTACCCTAACGAAGTTAGGGTGTATCACGTAAATCTCTTATAAATTAGGTTTCATTTCATGAAGAAAAACATATTGAAGAAATTATTAGTTGCAAAATGTTATAGCTATAATATCATTGTAATGTTTTTAACCAAAGAGTGGAGAGCTTTTAACGATTGTTACTTCCTGTAATTGATATATATTTAAATATCATTATGTAAAACTTTATTTAGTTGTTTTTGTTGTAATAAACAGGGTATAACAAGGGATATAACAAGGGACTAGCCAGTGGGATTGGTGCGGGGATAGGCGTCATGATAGCCGCTGATATCGTGATTTGCATCTTTATCTGCGTGTGGCTCAGAAGACGACAGAAACGACAAGCGAAGCCCCGTGAAGTAATAGACCGTCAATACGATAATATTGGTGCAATACAACAAAGTGAACATCAATATGATACGGTGAATAAAACTGGTACGTTCATAAATGTTTCTATTCAAAAATAAATATTAAGAACGCATAATTGATAGGATAAGATGAGATCTAATTGAAACAATATGTTTATCATGTCTAATTGTATTGCGTTAGCAGCGAGCTGACATGGATGCGTCTGTTTGATGCTATACCAGGAAATATTGTCAGAGAACTTTTTTTAAAGAATGGGAAGAAAAGGTTTTTTTGTCGTTTTAAAAAGTTGTATTTTAATAATCTTTAGGTCAATGGGGCCTATGGTGTTGTGGTTGGATTTGTTTTTAGTGGCAATGGGATTGTGATAAATGAAAATTTATATTTTTAGATAGTCTATTAAAAACTATTTAGCAAAAACATTATAATTTGCTACTGAATATTTAAAATAAGGGATATTGTTATTATTACATTTTATAAGGAATATATTCATAGCAGAGCCAGAAGATGTTACTATTATAAGCGAAAGTTTGGATGTATCTTGTTTTGCTCACTTTTATTCAATTATGGCATGTCTTTTGAATGTTGTTTGTGTTTTTTTTATTTCAGAGAATGTCTATGATATTACAAAAGATGTTATAACATATAACGTGAAAACCAATTCAGTAGGTGGAGAAACGAAGTGATAAAGAAAGAAAATATTGCTAGTTGATTATTTCCTCGTGTCTATTTTAAAAATTGTCATATTTACAGAGACTTATATTTCAACATGAAGGTTACTATTGTAATTTTTTAACGTTAGGGAGGAGTAGCGGAAGTTGAGTTTAAGATTTGAACAAATGTTTATAACGTTTTTATAAAAGTGCGATTTTAGGATATACACACATTTTATTTTAGAGCAAAGAAAGGTAAATTAATGTTTATTATAATCAAATTACATAAAACATTCTGTCATGGCAACTCAACAGGATAAAGTTTTAATTTTATCAAAGTCAATAATTATATTTCAAGGGATAGTGCCTTCTATTAAAACAATCAAGGCTACACCTTGCATTGAAGACTCAATGAGTCAGATCGATATTATCATTGATATTAAATCCGTTAATTGATATATTTCATAATATTATCGTTAATATGTACATTGCTATTTGGAGAATATGATTAAATTATTAATAAAATTTGGTCGTGTACTAAGTAAAACTGGAAAATATATGTATCTCTGTCTATCCATCCATCCACCCATCCATCCACCCATCCACCCTCCCATCCATTCTTCCATCCATCTATAATTGGATTTGTTAACATCAAACATAATTTCAAAGGTTTGAATTAAGTTTAAACCCAGTGAAATAATTGTTTTTAATTTAAAATATCCTAAGGCCATTTATAAACTAATTTCCCCCTTCCATAGATTCAAACACCAATAATACACTTTATTTTTCAAATAAATAAATAAAAATAAATTTTACCTAAAATAAATTCACTTTAAAATAACTAAAACAATTGACTCTTTAGTTTTATGGAGAGATAACATATGCTGAAACATTACACTGGTAAGTGCGTAAAGATTAAGTGTTAAATTATTTTATAGTTAACCTTCTGAATGTGCCTAAATCGGTTTTTAGAAAAGTTTGCCTAAACTTTGATCTAAAATCATTGCCAAAAAAAGTTATCGAAGATTACTATTGAATGCTGCCTTCTCACGATTTTAGTTTATCTTGCTCTCGACATACTGAATTCTGCCGTGATGCAGATTCACGTTTTAGCTTTTCCTCAATGCAAAATTTTACCTCCTACCCCTTCAAAAGTATATTTATTTGTTGTGCTATTTGAAAATGCCATTCAATAATGCAAAGACGCTGTTTTAGAAGTACAAATAAACAAGGGTTGGTCATACATGTAAACAAGGTTTGATAGCACATTTATATAAGCGTTGGCTAAAACTATGACATCTAAGATATTATTTCTAAAAATATAATGTTACCTCACTGTAAAGCAGCGGTTCTCAACCTTTTGATGTTCAACGACCACTTGAAAAATTATTGTCTTAGCAACGGACCACCACTGAAAATTTTGCTACTGCCGTGCTGGAAATATACACATATTTATACTGTCTAAATAACTAGCTACTAGAATTCATAAGTTAGTAAAACTACACCAATATGCTCAAAAAACAATATTGAATGGAAACAGATTGTAATGGCCTTCTGTTAACGGTAACAAATGTCACTCGTACGTATCTTATAGTCTTATTTAACTCTTATTGCTTAATATAAAAAAACACACTTAAACTCGTAAACAGTATTTAGTTTTTAAAAGACTGCTATATTAGTTTATTTATTGCGAGCCTTGAGTTTGCATATTCCAGCACGGCATATCCAAACGACTCGTAATATTATAAAGACTCAATCGGCGTTCATATTTAGCTTAAAGTCAGAAACGATGTTTTGTTTCGATTATAACTAATATCCATATTCAAAAAGATATGATGTTGCAAAATGTAAACGTATTTTAAAATACTTCTGAGACAGTTCTTGGTACTCATGTGAAGCTTGTATTCAAAATTTCATCAAGCTCACTTTCGGATACAAGTTCATAATATCATCTCTGGTCAGTTCAATGAATGGGTTTAATTCAGATGTTGGTACATTTAATGAGTCAATGTGTGCAAGAAACGGACAGAAAAACTATGAAAGTTCAAATCACAAAGTAGAAGTTAAATTATTTGATCCTGCAGTGATTGAATATGGTCAAATTTATCAACAGTCGTTTATTGATTTAAGCATATTCTGGTTTCTCGGTGAATTCGTAGAATGGATCAAACTTATAAAGATACGCTAAAATAATCTTGTTTTCCAAAGATCATATTTTTTCGTAAAAGCAGACAATTTGTTACTAAAAGTAATTATTAAATGTGCCTGTTTTCCTTGCAGATATGAATTAAGTTTATTCAGTTCTTCAAAAATGTCAGCCAAGTTACGCATGAAAAGCAACGCATAAGCTATCGTTCAAATGATCGACAAGCTTTGATTTTTTTCTCTAATAAAGTCTCTCACAAATTTGCGTATTTCAAACAGTCTTTAAAGTATTCAATACTTTCCCCCTTTTCAAACAAGCGAAATTCAGCACGCATCAGTAGCTGCTCATGATCCATACTCGAACATGAGCAAGAAAATAGCCTAGAATTTAGTGGACTGGCCTTGATCAAATTAACAACTTTTTAGGACTGATCAAAAATAAATAGATTTCAAGTCTGCGTTCATTCTTTACTCGCTAGACTTTCTCGATAAGTCATAGAGTGCGTAAATGTGTTAGTTAGTACATTATCACGCATACGTTCACACAAGCCTGTTCATCTTTTAGTCATTTTGCTGCGGCATCTGTTCAAACACCGACACACCAGGACTATTCGATGCTTTGAATGCAGGCATTATCAGAGTTTCTGCTATTGTGTGAGTCTTTTGGTCTGTGCAACTCGTGTAGACACGGTAAAAGATATTCTTAAAGCCTTTTCTTTGATTTTGTTGCTTGTCTTCTGACTTCTTACTATCAAGTGAATTGTTTTTTTCTGCGCAGAAAGTATTTCAATGGTTCATCCGAGCAGACCTTATGACAATTTTTCGGATGTTTTTCGGAGATTAGCAGTTTCATCGCTTTATTTGCAAGAATTTGCAAATTATTATACACTGTGGTCTGTGTTGATCATTTACTAATCAATATATTAAAACATTTATATAAATTTTATTTTGTTGTGTTATTTTATTTTAAAAAATAAAATTTCCTGCTTTTCTCGCGGACCATCAGGCTAATTTCTGTGGAACACTAATGGCATGTGGACCACATGTTGAGAACCGCTGATGTAAAGGACGTCCTACAAGTCCACCTTTTCGTGTGCATCCTGCTATTTGATATAACTTAATGTGAGTTAATTAACTTTCAGTGGTCAAAATCTAATTAATGTAATTACAAGTTTTAAAATCGGTCTCTTCACACCTCCGCCTTTAAATTAAATTTATTTTTACCTTTATTTTTTTCATTAAATAAGTTCGTGCACCTAAAACCTTTTCTGATTCTTATTTTCCACCTTATTCTCCAAGATATACAACGATAGACCTGATATACCACTTTCATTATCTCCAAGTGTCTATTTTAAAACCCCTTATTTCATTTATGACTGAAATGATAAAAAAAACACTGATACACATAATTCACAAATACAAGGTTTGTAAAATTTGTGTAGAAAATATAATTACAACAGGAATATCGTGTTGGTTTACATACACCTGTCTATATCAAACATTTAATTCAATACAAAAAACAATGTAATACCTCAGCTATTCTCTGAGGATCAAAGTATGGCTTATCTCGCTGTATTTTTCTAATTAAACTTACAGAAGTTAATCCACATAATTATTGATAGGTTAAAGAGCAGTGATAGTTATATGTCTTTTTAAAGTTTGCGTTACCTTTATTTTATTTTAATAAATAGAAGTAAAAAAAAGATTTTTTAAAAACCACGTTTTTATAAGCGGACTAAAAAGAAGAAAATAATTTAAAACTTATAAGTTCAAGTACTTTGATTTCATATGACTAAAAACGTGGGGCGGGCGCTAATGAGGTTTAACATATGCAGCTCACTCATACTCTCTCTTATAGATCTCTCTTTTGCCTTCTAAATAAGAAATCTTTAATTTTTATACCAAAAACCCGCCCCACGTTTTAGTCATATTAAATCAAAGTACTTGAACTTAGAAGTTTTAAAAAAATTTTCTTCTTTTTAGTCCGCTTATAAAAACGTGGTTTTTAAAAATCTTTTTTTTACTTCTATTTATTTTATACTTTTTAGTCCACTTATAACAACCTGGTTTTTAAAAATAATTTTTTTTACCTCTATTTATTTTACCAAACACCTCACAAGCGCCCGACAAACGTTTTAAAAACATTGTGATGTGGTCAAGGGGTGAACTCACGGATGTCAACAAAAGCAGACTGTTACAGATGCTTATATATAGACTATAGATAAACTAAAAAGTTCAATAATTTAATAAGGGTACATTCGATCGATCTGAAATTTTGATACAATGCATGTATCTGTGGTAAAATTTTCAGATCTCTAGGACGATCAGAAGTGGTTCAATTTTACGTTGGCAGATTTGAAAAAAATCTTGGACAATGCCACAGGAACGAAAGCGAGTTAATAAAACGTGGTTAAAAAAGAGATACAATATATTAGCTATGACGACTTCCGGACTAAAATAAATACAAAAATTGAACAAACTCACACGTAAGATAATCCAGCTCCTATACTTTGAAATAGTTAGACTTGTGCTTTAATTAGTAAATTATTTTTAACGGTCAATTCTATTGAGAATGTTGCTTTAGTTAACAGGGAAAAACGAATAAATCTAACAACTGGTGGTCACAGATATTTAACAAAGCGTAAAATCAATTGTCGTCAACTTTAAAATCTAAAACTGTTAAATGTTTAGTCCACATCAAATCTTCAGACAAGAAAGATAAATTATTTTACATTTTAAAAAAATAAAATAATAATAATAAAATAATTATAAAAAAAAGCGATAACATTAAGTTTGTGGAATGTTATGATCTTGTTGTTAAACAAATGGAATCATAATGAAGAAAATACTTTCTTAGTTAATAGAATTTTATTATCATACATTTAAAAACGGATATCCTAAATGTAATTTGAACTAAAATGAAAGTATATATCACTCGTGAACTCGCCAATCACTCAGTTGCATAACTGACTGCAATGAGAGCTTAATAATACAACATATTAGATTTTATTTTCATAGAGATTCTAATTGCACTGCAATAACACCACGGGGTAAGGCAATCATTTAAAGTCTGCCCTGGGGGAAGAGGTCCTCATACCCTGAGAGAGGGTGCCGCTTGTCTCGTTGTACTCGTACACCAAAAATCTAGCCCTTGATCAGAAACAAATCTGAAATGTTACAAGAAAATAAAGAATATTTGATGGTGAGATTTTACAAATAAACCACACAAGTTGATGGTGAGATATCACAAGTAACCCACACAAGTTGATGGTGAGATATCACAAGTAACCCACACAAGTTGATGGTAAGATATCACAAGTAACTCACACAAGTTGATGGTAAGATATCACAAGTAACTCACACAAGTTGATGGTAAGATATCACAATTAACTCACACAAGTTGATGTAGATCAGACGCCATGGAAAAAAAAACGTCTTAATGGCATTGTGCAAAATCAACGTCAAACCAAACACAATTATTTGTTAACGAGCAAATTTGTCGAGAATGTTCTTTAGGTCCCATTGTTAGTTAGGTCATGTATGGAGAATGGAGAAACATCGTACTTTAAAACGTCAAGCTGTATGAATTTAAAATATATTTTAAACATTATTCGTTTTTTATTATATTTTTGTTGTTTTTTTTTGTTTGATTTTTTTGGTGGGGAGGGGGTTGTGGTACTAAAATTCAACGAAACCGAAGTCTAATGGTTTGAAAGAAAAAAAAATAAAGAAAATATCTAAGTGCTTCCTGTTGTTGAATATCCCACAAAATCCTGTCAATATATTAAGCTGTGTAGCTCTATTTTCATCAGATTATGGTAAAGAACCTATTTAGAAATAATCTGTTTGTCTTTAAATGGTCTGCGCTCCTCATCACTGGTCCTATATAAGTAGCAAGTGTGGAATGTGTATTATTTTGAAAAAAATTGCGACTGTTTTTATGGAGCAGTTTCACCAAAACCTCGAGAGAATGTGAAGACAACTAAGCGAGATTTAAAGATTTTAAACATCACAGTTGGTTAAACAAATACAATAGCACCACAGAAGACATCACAATCATCAGCCATTAGCTGACATGCAATGTGCTGCTTCATGGTGTCTCGAAGAAGGAAGGGCAACACGATTTGAAAGTGATTTATGGGCCCTTGCCGTGTTTTTTTTATACTTGAAAAAAAATGTGTACGCTTTATTTCTTTTCTTGCCGAAGCAAATACTGAAAACTAAAAAATGGACTGTCATTTTCAACAGATGGTAACTTAAATAGCTACAGTTAATACAAAATTAGTGAACTGGTCAAAAGAAAGGAAATGTATATTGTGTTATTTTACACTAAAATTGAATATTTTGTCAAATAAATATTGCATAGCTCTGTCTTCAACTGTATAATTCATATTATAAAAATCATGTTAATTAAAAATAAATCTTTATGAAATTTACATTTCAGTAGATTCAGAATAATCATAAAAATATCATTTTTTTAAAATTTACACAGTCGAGGATTAAGTAAATTTTCAAAACTGAAAAACATAAAATTTATGCACGCTCCTAACTCTGGAATTTGAAGCCGCGGTGTATATTTAAATATCGTTTTCTGTATTTAGAAGTCATATACATGTACTATATTCAGATGTTATGCTCGGTATTTAGAAGTGGTAGTCTATATTTAGTATCCGTAGTCTGTATTTAGAATCCGTAGTATGTATTTAGATATCATAGTCCATATTTAGAAGTCGTAGTCTGTATTTAGAAGTTGTAGTCTATATTTAGAAGTTGTAGTCTATATTTAGAAGTATTAGTCTGGGTCTAGAATCTTAGGATAATTATCTCCTTAAAAGATAAAGAGAATCCTAGAGAAAAGAGTTAAGGAAAAGAGGAAAAAATAAACAACTCCTTCTCCGTACTCAATACCCCTTCACTTGGACGTATACAACTTTGCTTTAAAAGGGAGATATTTATTGTTGTCCTCAGGGGCGGATTAAGACTTTACGGGGCCCCTGGCTGCGATTCAAACTGGGGCCCTATCCAGCCAGCGTCCCTTTAAATAAAATGATTGCTAGCAGCTAATATAAGTCTGTAGCTTGTAACTAAATAGTTCATCGGTTCCTTTAAAATACTTTGTCTGTACTACAGGATCGGGCTTCCCAGCCAAAAAGATAATTCATGAAATAATGGAATACGAAGAAATAACTGTTTGCCCGTATCCTAATATTGAGTGTAAAAATAAAATTTAAAAAAAAATGTGTGCCCACGCCGGGAATCGATCGCGTGACCGCTTGCACAGTAGGCCGACTTTCTACACCAAGGCCACACGAGCATGATGAAAGATGTAAATTTTAAAAATATAAACAACAATCTTTAATATTAATCAGTTTTTTTTATTAATCTATTTAATTTATGATATTTTCAGGAATTCATGCAAACATTTGTCCATCTTTCTTATAAAATATACTAAGTTTGGGGGTCCCTAATCATCGGGGGCCCCTGACTTTATCACGTTCAGCCCCCCCCCTTAATCCGCCATAGGTTGTCCTGTAGACCTATACAAACAAAATGGATCAATAAAAGAATAAAAATACTAATGATAAGCTAAAGTGAACCAGGAAGTTAAATGTTAAGAAAACTCTATCTGCTTCAGTGTAGAGTTGCACTCCAGATAAACATTTTATGTGTTACCTTGTTTGTTCATAGACAAGATAAGCACCTAAAACTCCAGCCGCTACCGACTTATCTATCTTATCTTATCAATACAGACCCTCCTTCTATGCAGAATCCTCTTAATGAAAGTTTGCTAAAATAACTCCATATAAAATAACAGTAAACAGTTGTTATTTCTTTCAAGTTTCTGTATTTTTAGAGAGATTACTAATAAAGTTATATCTTTGTTTAAAACTGGAAATAAAATAACCGTCTACCATTTCGCAAGTGTTTTTCAAACGTTGACTTTTGAACATGCGTAGTGTTATTGTAGTAGACTGCTCGAAAACATGAGATTATAGTTATAATGGCTGGAAAAATTTCTGTAAACAGTTCACTTACAAGGAACAATATTTACAAGAGTGTTAAGAACACATTTTTTTCAACATAACTATTTTTACGGCTACAGTTATAATGAAAACTTGTAGTCTTGTATCTTAGTCTGAATTTGAAAGTTGTTTCATTTATTTTATGTCACTAATTTGTTCGTATCTGTCTGCATTTGGTATTATGAGCTCCATTAAATAAAACTAGATACAACCCGCTGCGTAGCATACGCTGCAGACTTGCGTAAAAAAATGTGTTTGTAGATAAAAATTTTAAAATCCTGGTCGATATGTTACATATGTTATTTTGTTTTTTTATAACTTGGTAAAAATATTAAAAACTCTGGAGATACTTATCTATATATATAAAAAAAGGAAAATATGTCTGCATGTCCGTTATAGCCCACTAAACAATTCATCCGATCGCCAAGAGACTTAGGGACATTGCTTTGTATGATCCCGGGATGGTAACTGGCTAATTTGTTTTAAAAATGTTACACTCATGGCGCTCCGGGGGCCCATTATGTTGTTTTTGCTAATATGAGCTTTATAAAAATTAGTTTTAAGCGTTAGCTACTGTGTAAATGAATGTATATTGACTAAACTTGGTAAAGAAGTACTTGAGAGCCAATATTAAAATAATGAAGTGCACTAAACTGTCAATTTCTTCGTGGCCGGGGCCCAAAATGTCTTTTTTCTTAAGTATTTAAGATTTTATTCCCCATTCAATTTGATAACATCTTGAGAAATTAAGATAAATATATTAGGGCTGCGGATATTAACGATTAAAATTTTTTTAACGATTAATCGACCCACCTCTTATAAATGTACTGGAAGTCAAAAAGTAAAACATTTCGGCCTATAAATATAAACTAATTTCCGGACGATTATACGAAGATTTTAGTTTTAAACTTTTGACTGACGTGGAAGTTCAAAATGTTGATATAATTGTGTCAATTGAGAGAAATCGTTTGCCTAACATAAGTCTAAGCTTCGTTGGTCTTTGTGCAAAGTTTGAAAAAAACTCATGTGCAAAGTTGCATAGCGTTCATTTTTTTGTGATATATTTTACAAAATTTGCTGCGCGGTGATTCTAAACTCCTGCGTGGCGTCGGTCAAATATCTGCGCAGCCGCGCTTCTTAAAGGGAACATTGCTAACATGGTTATAACACTTCGCTTGCATAACATTTGCAAATCAAACATCCACTAAAGTACCAGAAACTTCAGCTGAGACAATCTAAAGCTATGTGAACAATTGTTCAGCTCGGCTGATTATATTGTCAATAAGACCCGTTCATCACTTGAACCAAATAATGTCAACACACTTGTCTGTTTGCGTTGTTGGCTAAAAGATGTCATATAAAGAAGACATTCCAGTGTTATTTCAATTTTCGACAAGTACGTTTAATAAATGTAACTTATGACACCATAAATTTTAATTTGTGGCTTTAATCAAAATTAACGATTAATTAGTCGTTAATTTTTCAAAAGTTAACGATTAAATTTAAATTAATCGTTAACAGCCCTATTATTTAGATGTGCATACTTAAACCAAAAGATTTTATTCCTTATTTCTGCATAGCAGAACGAATTTGATGTTTTACGGCACACAATTTGGGAGCCATGGAATTATCGCGACTTAACCGATTCGCGTAAAATGAATCGCAACTTAACGGGATCTATATATACGTTATAAAAATTATTTTGATCGAAATTTTTCGATTAATCGGTTAAAACTTTTCCCCGATTAATCAAACAATTTTGTTTAATCATTACCAGCCTTACTTTTTAACCATCTATCAAATTTACACCAACAATCTTTAGAATAATAATGTTTTCGAAATTAAAATAATATTCAAATTTAATACACATATTTTTCATTTTATTGACAAGTATTAATTTTATTTTAAAAGATTATGTGAAGAATGACATTGTTTTTAGCATCAATAAATTACTAAAAAATTTAAAAAGTTATTTGATTTATTATGATGTCTCTAAGAGATTTATGTCCCTAAACAATTTAGATCAGGGATAAGATATATCATAATCTTTTGATATTGTATTGTAATAAATAATATTTTATGATAATGTATTGTATATTAATTTTTTTTTAAATATTGTTTTTAAAAATAAATTTAAAAGTGCATTTTTAATAAGGACGTTTTTAAAAAAATGATTTCTTTGATTGATGCTACACATTATCAAATTATTTATTTAATTATGTATCTTATTTAGCTATTAAAAGCACTTTGGATGATGAAACAGGTACTCTATAATTACATTTATTTATATGATAGTTTAGTTTCTACTAAGTTAATGTGTGCTTAAGGTTAGGTAATCTTCTTTGTTTTTTTGTTATGATTTATTATTTTACAAATATGATATCTCTCTTTTAACACACTTTGGCAACGTCGTTTTGACGCTTTTCGGATTGCTCGATTGAGGTGGAATCGATTAGACTGCGGTTTCTCCGGTGAAGACACACTATTCCGCAATTTTATTTAATTTGAATTTCGTCTGTCAATTTTTTTTTACTTTTTGTGCACATTTTCAACTGTAAGCTCAACAATTGTCTTCGAGACAATAAAATGGATATTTAAAAATAAAATACATTTTCAAAAGTGAGTTTTTCTATATATACAGTGAGCTTTTATTACAAATTGCAATTTTTATAACTTGGTGAAGACTAAGACATAATGATTACATTAAAAATTAATAATAGAACATGAAAAATATAAAAAAAATGGGTACAAAGAATTTTTTAAAACATGCTTTTATTCCAATGCACTAAAAATGACAAAATAAATAAGCCGCAAACCAGTGGCGTAGCTAGGGTCATCTGCGCCCGGGGACATGACACAAATTTTGCGCCCCTTCTCGGGACTACAGATTCTGGGTGCTCACTGAGAAGCTTTTTGAAATTTTACGGTTTATTTGGTTCATTTTCTAAGCATCCGGTATTTTAATGAAGTAGAATACAGACTAATAATTTAAACAATTTATTTGGGAAAAAAATAGACTCTACTAATTATACATGACTCATATAGACATAGTCTACAACAAATTGATCCTCCTTGATTTGACTTTTGCAAACTCGTCAATCACGTTGTAAAAATGAATATTCTCCTGTGTTTCTCTTTCGACGCTTGGGAGTGCAAAATCACTAAGACGACATTGTCCCATTGAAGCATGTAAATAAGACGAAATAACTTCAGTTTGCTTAAGGACCACTCACAGCTTGAAAATGAAACAGAAATTGTTAGAAGTATTTGCAGTGGAATGCATAGTTTTGGAAATACGTCATCTCCATATGAAACAATAAAACCAAGAAGCTCCAAGGGAGTTTCCGGTAGAACTTCAATCCGGGAACTGAACAGAATTGTGCAGTCTCTGATTTATGTGCACAATTCGTACCCATTGACGTCAGTGTCGTAGAAATTTCTAAAATCTAAGCAATTTCGAGGAAATGTATCGACATTTGTCTCAGTGAGAAGAGTTTTGACTTTATTAAAAATCCAAATTTGGTGTTTAGGTTTCTTAGGGGCCGTCCATAAAGTACGTCACGCTCCAGAGGGGGGAGGGGGTGTATGAAAGTGCGACAGTTTGTGACAGGGGGAGGGGGGGTCCGGCAATGTGTGACGTCACGCTGTTTTATATTAAATTTTGACTATTTCGTTAATAAAAAACATTTTGTTCGAAAGTGTCACGTACTTTAGGGGGGGGGGTCCAAGATGTGTGACAGGGGGAAGGGGGGAGTTAAAAATCGTCAAAAATAGCGTGACGTACTTTATGGACGAGCCCTGTCTATCAATTACGCTGTTCATAACACGTGCAATTTCTTTTTCTGCTGAAAGTCCTGCATCACTTGCTGATTCTCCAGCTATCCTCCGATGTCGTCTAATCCTTCTGTCAACCTCGATTCTCCAAGTTGTGGATCTTGTTTTTCCATTGTCTATCGCAACTATGCAAAAATTATCACGAATGTTGACAAGTTCTTGCACTAGCGATTCAAGATCAGATGCTTGAAATTCATAGTTGAATCCTGCAACCGTTTCCGGACACGATCAATTTTCCAAAGTATGATGTTCCAGAAATGTATCGAAACTAGGAAATTTAAGTTTAATATACCTGCCAGAAAACTTACTGCATCACTTCTGTTGTCAGGCGTCGTAGTTGCATCTTCTGATAATTTTTCCAACTGACCTACTAGTTCATATAGTCCTTCATAAATAGCTTTTACAGCTTCTGATCGTGCATTCCAGCAAGTTTTAGACTCCCTCTTCACTGTAATTGGCACCATTAATTATTTTTAATTCTTCCCAATGAATTGTTGAACGAGAGAAAAACAAATATATACTTTCAACTGTTTAAAAAACGTGATTACAACCGGATCCTGTTTAGCTAGGGCTGCCAGATACGTGGACACCAAAAGAAGGGCATAATAAAACAACAAGGAGAACGACAAAGGAGGACATTTTGAATATTTCATTTGAGTCGTCCCGGATTAAACTTAAAGTCAGTACAATTTTATTGTAATAAATGCCACTATTCATGCAAGAGTCTTAAAAATACTGTTCAATTTTGTCTAGTACACATGATTTAAGATTGCTCTATTGGTCAAACAATTGCACATCATCAACAATAACTTTCTCTTTCAAATACAATATACACGCCAAAAGGCCATCAATTTTACATTCTTTGATATTATCTAAGTAAATGTACATCCAATTTAAGCATTGAAATTTCGTACAGGTTTTCATCCACTTATCTAAGTAACTTAGGCATGCTTCATACAACAACTTAACATCTGTCACTGTCAAGCTGTTCTTCTTGACCACTTTCCTTAAGTTTTCTCAACATCTCCTTGACTTTCAGCGAAATAAATGTCTCCTCCAATCTATTTTCCAAAACTTACAAGGTTGTTTGAAGACGGCTCAAAACCTCGAATAATGCTGTTTCTTCCATTTCATTTTCAATGGCCTCGATATTTTTAGACCTAGAACTAGATTTTTTCGTCCTTGTCTAGATTTTTTCGTCCTTGTCTAGATTTTTTCATCCTTGTCTAGATTTCTTTTTTTTTAAATAGCCATAATCTATTTTTATTTAAAGTAAACATACGATGTAATGGTTGTAAAAATGATACACAAAAATTATAATATAAAATGTAAGAAAAGCCCGACATTTTAAACGATTTCAGCTTTGCTTGCCGGGCGGAAAACATTGAGCTAAAAAGGAGGACATGCCCTCATTCTGCTGGACGTCTGGCAACCCTATGTTTAGCTGAGTTTAAGCTGTTGTTGTAACCATTTGCAAACAATGCTCTGTGATTTCTGGCACATATTCGCTGTTGAAGGCCGGATATATGCCCAGTCATTACATCAGCATTGTTATGTTATTGTGACCGACAGTCGGCTAGAGGTATGTTATCATAATCCAGTTTCTCTACGATAACCCTTTCAAGGTTTGCTGCGTCTTTGGAATGTATCTGAACAAAACCTAAAAATGATTCTTTAATGGTTACTTTTTTTAGTTTTAAAATCCACTTGGCGCTCCTTAATGCACAATGGGGGCGCCAAAATTACGCTTGCCAACTGGTTTGTAAAGCAGATATTTGTGGAGCTCCAAAATTCAATCTTGCAAAAGTATTTGAAATACATTAGTTTACATCGAAATAAATTTAAATAATTAATTTTAATACTCATTTTGGCGCCCCCAATCGTGGCGCCCGGGGACATATGTCCCCTCCTGCACCCCCCTAGCTACGCCACTGCCGCAAACACTGCAATTTCATTTGAAAATTTGAAGTAAAGCGTTCCGTTAAGAATCCATTTTTATAAATTTTTATTTTTTTTCACTTTTTGAAGTATTTAATCATATCTAATAATCTATGATACAAACTCCAACCACCACTTTAAATAAGTCAAAATATATTTTCACCTACAGTAAATTTATTGCATAAAACCTTCTTTTATGAAGAATAATATAATAAAGAACGGATTAATTGTAAATCTGAATAGGTATAAAATCATTGGGGTTTTTTTTACGATAAAAAGAGATAGCTGTTAACAATTTTTTGTTCCAGTAAATTGTTTACCGTATATATTCGTTCCAAATCGACTTTTTTTGGACAAAATCTAGGGGGAAAAGTTGGGGGATTGGTTAACGAACGGGTCATTAACGTATTTCTGCATATATATTGAATATCAGTGTTGTTATTGTAGATAATAAAGGTCCGTTTCTACATTCTACAAGATTCGACTGCTCTACCAGAAGCTATAATATGTCATTACACATCTTCACTTAACTTATTTAATCATTTTATTTATTTTTGTGAACGTTTTAATAAATTGTTTTACATATTTTGTTTTCAACAACGAATTTTAATGTACGCGCTTTCGTCACTGTTTGTCAAATAATTATTTTTTTTAAAACCAGTTACTCTTTCCTAACAAAGAGCACAAAGACAAAGATAGGCAGTACAAAGTAAACAATCATAATGAACGATTTAGCTTGTAGTTTTGAAAAACAAATGTGTACCATTTGTTTAAGCTTTCCTATTATTTTTGGGGGTCGGCTTGCGATCGGGCTATACACCTTTAATACTTTTCTCCCTTCAAAAGTGTGTGGGGGAGGGGGGTCGGCTTATGAACGAGCGGGGTATAGAACGAGTATATACGGTATATTCCCAGATTGTTACGTAAAATTTTATCAAGATTGTCTTTGTAATAAACAGAGTATAGCAAGGGACTAGCCAGTGGGAGTGGTATAGGAATAGGCGTCATGATAGCCGCTGATATCGTCATTTGCATCTCAGAAGACGACAAAAACAAACAAAAAAACAAAGTGAAATAATAGACCGTCAATACGATCATGTTGGTGCAATACAACAAAATGAAAATCAATATGATACATTGGATAAAAAGGTACGTTAATTTTTTTTATTTCAATTTACAAAAAAAAATATTAACGAATCATAACTGTTGAGATATTTTAAGACCAATTTATAGCAAATTATTGCGGTCTCTAATGGATTGCATTAACAGTTGGCTGACACAAATGTGTGTGTTTAATACAATACCAGGCCATGGTGTCAAGGAAGAAGTTTTTGTAATAGCAAAACATAAAAGTTAAATCGTTTTACAAAATGTATTTTAACAATCTTGTTAAAAATTCGGGTGTATGGTGTTGTGGATTAATTATTTTTTTTTAAATTTGGAATTGTGATGAATGAATATCTATATTTGTAGATATCTTTTAGAAATATTAATTTCAAAAAATTGATCGGACTATAAGACTACTCTATTATCCTCTTACTAATTTAGTCTCTGCTAATATACGAATGTTAATTTCTGCCTTGATAATGTTCCATGTTTTAGCTTTTTCTCAACATGTTACTTTCTACCTCATCAAAAGTAAATATGTTGATGTGTCCTTAGAGAATGTCTTTCAATACTGCCAACACAAAAGTTAAGACGAACACGTACACAGGTTTTGGCAAAAACCGTGACATCTTAGAGATTATTTCTAAATATTAAATGTTAACTCACTTTAAAGGAAGTCCTGCGATTCTGCCTGGTTTGATGCATTCTAATATTTGATATAACTTAATATTATAGGAAAAACGGTGAGTCCCATAATTAAAAATAAATTATTTCAAATGGGTCTCATCACCCAACCGCCTTTGAATTAATGTTTTTTTAATTATTTTTTTTTGACAAAACAAATTCGCGTAACTAGAAACTTTTCTGATTCTTATTTTCCTACTTATTTTCCAAGATATACAATCATTTGCTTGACCTAAAATACCCCCTTTGTAATCTCAAATGATCTGTTTTAAAACCCCTGATAGCACTTACGATTGTAGTGATAAATAACGCTGAGGCAAATACAAGGTTTGTAAACATTTTGTAGCAGATACATTTACAACAGAGATATATCGCCTGGGGGCGGGGAAGGTGCAATTTGACCTCAAGCTGTCCCTCAATACACTTAAGATATCAAGAGTAACTTACACAAGTTTATGTTGAGATATCACAAATATCCCTCACAAGTTAGTGGCGAGATATCACATTTTATTTTACAGCTGAACTTAGTTCATTTGACAATAATTCAATATGAAAAGTTAAAGAAATGAAAGTATCAGAAGAAATATTCTAGTTTTGCCCGAGTAATTAAGTTCAGATATGTAAATGTAATTTGATTTGTAGAATCTTTTTTTTTATATTGTAAATCACTTCTGTGACAATACAATTTGATGCTTTAGTCTTGTATTTTAAAAAAAAATTATTTTTTTTTCAAAGATTTTAAATTATTACTAGGTCTCCAGTTGAACCGAGTCATATTTAAGGCAGTTACCCAGATGATCTTTTTAAATTAACAAATAAAAACTCAAACGAAAATTTAAAAAAAAGAGACATGGTTTTTTCGACGTGATTAAATTTTATTATTATTTTGTATTAAATGTCCGTTTTTGTGTAAGCGTGCATGTCAGTATTATGCACGTAACTAATGTATTCCCCATCAAAAATGACGGAAGCTTTCAAAATGTATATATTTCAGTTTTTGTAATTATCTTATCTTATCTTATCTGTTTACAGACGCTCCTTCTATACAGAAGATTATTGCGTCCTACGCTTATCTATGGTTTGTGTTTAGTCCTGCATTTTTATTAGAGATTTAAATGCTGATAAAGTGTTGGTTTTCCTGGATTCCTCAGGCAACCCATTCCACGCCCGAATTCCGGACGGGAAGAAGGAAAACGTGTATGTGTTTGTTCTTGCATACGGAATAAGAAAGGTGTTTTTATCCTTATGTCTATCTGAGGGTTGTATTAAGTTATCTTTGTGTTGTATTTCTAAATTAGAATTAATTGCTTTATGTAAGATTACTACTTTGCTCTTGGTTCTTCTATCCTCTAGTGTTTCAAGGTTTAATGATTTAACTAATGGTGTTACTCTTGTCAGTTTCGAATATTCTCCAGTAATGAATCTGGCAGCTCTTTTTTGAATTTGTTCTAGTTTATCAATGTTTTCTTTGGTGGATGGGTCCCATACAGAAGATGCATATTCTAGTGCAGGTCTCACCAAAGTGAGGTAGCATTTTAGTTTTATATCTCTATTACATTTGTTAAAGTTCCTTTTTATAAAGCCTAAGGTTTTGTTTGATTTTTTAATAACTTCATTGACATGGGGATTCCATGATAGTTTCTCATTTATTAAGACTCCTAAGTATTTTGCATCTTTAGTTTGGGTCAGTTCTTTTCCATGAATGTAATATTTTGAATTTATTTGTTTCTTTTTCTTTGTTACTCTTAACAGTTGACACTTTTCTGGATGGAAAGACATACTCCAGTTAGTTTCCCATTTTATCAATTCATCTAAGTCTTTTTGTAAAATTTTGCTATCTTGTTCTGATTTAATTGTTCTATAGATTATACAATCATCAGCAAATAGCCTAACTTTTGTACCTGTTGAGATGTTGTTGGGTAAATCATTTATATAAATTAAAAAGAGTAAGGGACCTGGCACAGTTCCTTGTGGAACTCCTGAGTTAACCTTTATTGGTGCAGATTTAGATCCATTAATTATTACAGTTTGTCCTTTTTGCCTGAACACCGCATAGTAAATAATCAGAGACCAAGAGAGAAACATTAAATCTCTTTTCCAAATTGAACAATTTTATGCGGACGTTTGAAAATAGCTTTGTTTTTGTGGTAGTTTTTTTGCAGTATTTTTTCAAAGCAATTTTTTTAGCAGTTCGCTTTCTAAAATCTAGCGTTACGAACGGACATAGCAGAGTATATATTTTGATTATATATACGAATATATGTGTTATGAGAAAACCTCCAAGCCTGGCTTAGCGGTATATAAGTTTGTATGAATAATAATGATATAATCATTGTAATAGTAAATATATAGTGAATTACACACAGCATAAAGTGATACTGCAGCAAAGAAGTTTGAAGTTGAAATTATCAATTTATTATTATTATTATTATTAAAAAATATTGCGGAGGAGTCAGCTGGACATTGAAAAGTGCGCACCAATTATGGGTGCACCAATATTACAGCTCAGTGCGTTAAAAATATTAAGTAATGTGATCCACATCAAGCACATCTGTGATTTGAAGCCGTTTAAGCTTCATTGATGATTATGACTTGTCAGTTTATGCGCCCATTTGTCCATACATTATTGCCACATTACCAAAACATGTAAAATATAAAATGTAATTTGTACACATGTTAATAACAAAGAACTATTATTTTGCATGAAACGTAGTAAGCAAAGTTTGTCACAGGATTGCAGAAAATATTAAATTATCAACTGTTAATCAAATTTACAATTTAATATACACGTGTTAGTAATTCACATAAACGTTCTTATTATTGTCAAGTCAGCACCTTTTCAATATCTATTATGACTTGTCAGTTTATGCGCCCCTTGGTCAATACATTATCAAAAACAAGTAAATAAAAAATTGTAACTATTTACAAATATGAATAAAAACGAATTATTTATTTTGCATGAAACCTTCGAAGAAAAGTTTATCACTGGATAAAAGAAAATATTAAAGTATCAACCGTTAATCGAAATATAATTTAATATACACGTTTTAGGAATTCTAATAAACGTTTTCATTATTATGAAGTCAGCACCCCTTCCAGCTTTATATTAAAAGCAAAGATTTTTTATTCCAAATTAGTCTAAGACGTATTAAAATATCTTATCTTATCTGTTTACAGACGCTCCTTCTATACAGAAGATTATTGCGTCCTACGCTTATCTATGGTTTGTGTTTAGTCCTGCATTTTTATTAGAGATTTAAATGCTGATAAAGTGTTGGTTTTCCTGGATTCCTCAGGCAACCCATTCCACGCCCGAATTCCGGACGGGAAGAAGGAAAACTTGTATGTGTTTGTTCTTGCATATAAGTATACGGAATAAGAAAGGTGTTTTTATCCTTATGTCTATCTGAGGGTTGTATTAAGTTATCTTTGTGTTGTATTTCTAAATTAGAATTAATTGCTTTATGTATGATTACTACTTTGCTTTTGGTTCTTCTATCCTCTAGTGTTTCAAGGTTTAATGATTTAACTAATGGTGTTATTCTTGTCAGTTTCGAATATTCTCCAGTAATGAATCTGGCAGCTCTTTTTTGAATTTGTTCTAGTTTATCAATGTTTTCTTTGGTGGATGGGTCCCATACAGAAGATGCATATTCTAGTACAGGTCTCACCAAAGTGAGGTAGCATTTTAGTTTTATATCTCTATTACATTTGTTAAAGTTTCTTTTTGTAAAGCCTAAGGTTTTGTTTGATTTTTTAATAACTTCATTGACATGGGGATTCCATGATAGATCTCATTTATTATCATTTAATATTACATGTAAATAACAATCAAACAAAAATATTGTGGGGAGGAGTCTGATTTTTAAATATGTTATTTTTTTTAAACATACTAATATGCAATCTCAAACTGTATAAAAGAAAAACAAACGATAAACTGAAGCATAAGTTGACAAATTTCATTTGCAGTAATAAATAATGGCTTTGTAGTTCAACCAAACGACAACCAATTGTAAATTTCACCCTTCAGTTTAGCGTTTGTTTTTTTTTCTTTTATATCCTTCGAGATTACATATTTGAATGTATAAAAAATGACATATTTAAAAATCAGACTCCTCCCCATAATAGTTTTTGTTTTATTGTTATTTCTTTCTACGTTTCATGTAAAATAAATAGTTATTTGTTATTAACATGCATGCGTAAAAAAATACATTTTATTTTTTACATGTTTTGGTGATGTTGTGGTAATAATATATGGACAAATCGGTGAATAAACCGACATTCATAATCATCAATGAAGCTTAATCGGCTTCAAATCAAAGATGTACTTGATGTGGATCACATTACAGTCACATAATGTTTTTAATTCACTCTGCTGTATTATTGGTGCAGTCATAATTGGTGCGCACTATTCAATGGCGAAAGCTAACGTCCGGCTGATTCCTCAGCAATATTTGTGAATATATCGATATTCAAACTTCTTTGCTGCAGTATAACTTTATGCTGTGAGTAATTCACTATGCATACTATTATCATGACTATATCATTATTATTTATGCCTATATAGCGCGCAACAAAGCCCATCCAAGGACGTTCCGCCACCTTTCGATGGCATGTTGTAACTCCCCTTCAACAGCCGTCTCAACCGGCATACATGTGCGTCATGTCAAAATACTCTTTATTGTAGTTACAAAAAATAACTCGTAAAAACATATCTTTTGACTATAAATCCCAACGCTCATAAGCCCAATTAAAGTCTTGGAAGAAATACTGCACCAAAAATAACTAGTTTTGAACGTCCGCGTAAACGTGTTCAATATGATTGGCTGTATTAGTCATCTGTTTTTGAGGGACCAATCGCTATCGAGGACCGGACAGAACGGACAGAAAATTGCCGTTTATTATATAGGATATAATCAAAATATATAATTTGCTATCTATGTCCGTTCGTAACGCTAGATTTTAGAAAGCGCACTGCTAAAAAAATAGCCATGAAAAAAATTACTTCACCAAAAATAACTTTTTTCGAACGTCCGCATAAAATTGTTTCATATGGAAATGAGATTTAATTTGTATCTCTTTGGCTCTATATTTTCTGATTATTTTCTATACGGCTTTCAGGCAAAAGGGACAATTACAAAAACTGAAAAATATTTATTTTTAAAACTTCCGTCATATTTGATAGGTAAAAATCTAGTCTATGAATAAATAAAAATGTAGTTTAATCATTGCACCACTTATATTTGTAACATAAACTAAGTGGTAACAAGAGCAGTAATTTCAAAATGTTTTCACTTGTTTTAAAATCGATTATTCCCCTTTATAATTAATCTTACATTGTCTCTTTAATGAGGATTAAACAAGTCACGTGTTTTACTTCTTTGAAGCTAGTTGGAGGTTAAAATCATAATTATTGAAATTTTTACATTTATGTTATTTAATTTATTAATGTTAAATCATTTAAAAAAGGTTTCAGAGTTAAAGTCAATCACAGACATACACTCAGCACTCGACTCCTTCTACTGCTATTTCTTGCGGACCCATAATGTAGATGACAGATTATAGGCAGCAGTCTATCAAAGGCCATGAACAAATGTTTACATTGCTTTGTAAGAACTCATTCACAAGAGAAAGTACATATATTTATGTCAAATGTTCTTTTGGCTTTAATTAGTCAGGTAATGTTTTTGAGTATAGGAAAGCATCGTGGTCCAAAACCTTGTCCTGTGTGGATGATTGCAACAAAACCCAGAATTTAAAGGAAGGTAGTAATTAATACCTATTGGACCTTTGCAGCTTGCTTTAATAATATTCTAAGAAAAGAAACAGGATATACTCGTTAAAATTCAACGAAACCGAAGTCATAGCTGATTATTTTAAAAATAATATTTAAACAATCTTCAATGGCTTCCTGTTGTTGAACGAATAACCCCACAACATCCTACCACATTTATAAGGCTGCGTAGACCTATCTGCATCAGATTATTCTAGAGAATCTATTTATAAACAATGTATCTTTAAATAGTCTGCGCGCCTAATCACAGTCCTTCCTGTTAATTACTAGTTGGGATGGTGTATTGACGATGTTTAGATGGTGTTTGGATGGTGTGTGAATGGTGTGTGAATGGTGTGTGGACGGTGTATAGACGATATATGGATGGTGTTTGGATGGTGTGTGGAAAGCTTGGGGATGGTGTGTGGATGTTGTGTGTACAGTGTGTGTATTATGTTTGGGCTGTGTGTGGATGGGGTGTGGATGGTGTGTGGACAGTGTGTGGATGGTGTGTGGACAGTGTGTGGATGGTGTGTGGACAGTGTGTGGATGGTGTGTGTTATTCTGAAGCAATTACGACTATTTTAATAAAAAGTCTTCCCAAAGGCTTGAGAGAATGTAAATAATAACACAAAAATATGAAGACATTGAACTTCACAGTTCAATGATCATGGACAACATCGCTATAGAAGACATCACCATCATCAACAGCCATGTGTCAACATGTGATGTGCTTTTTTCATTATGTAACCAAGAAGGAAGGGCAATAGGATTTGAAAGAGTTTTATGGGCCCTGGCTGTGTCATTATTTTTTAATTTGTTTCACCAATTTTTTTTTAAAGAATGTTTTCTTTTTTTAATAAAAAAAAGCCGAAGTAAATATTTAAAATTACAAATACGGACTGTCATTGTCTCCAGATGTAGACTTAATAACTACAGTTAATACAACATTTGTAAATTGGTCAAACCTAAGGGAAATATCCTGTCTCATTTTACACGAAAAGTTTAATATATTGTCTAATAAATGATACATGGCTATGATTTAAGTACTGTAGTTCATAATATTAATATAAAGTAAAATAAATTAAATAATATTTAAAAATTATCTGCAAATGTACATCTATTTAGAGCTAAGAATGATTGGATTACAAATTTTCACAGTCAAGGATTTATTAAATTTCAAAATTAAAAAAACAATGCACAATAAAATGTGAAGCCGCAATCTGTATTATGTAGACCTTGTCTGTTTTTAGAAGTCGCATGTTGTAATTATGTGGTCATAGTCTTAATTTTGTAACCGTAGTATGTATCCTAACCAGCATGTTCTCTCTCACTCTGTTACATGCGTACTACTCCAAAGAGATCAGTCCAAATTGTGTTGCATACAACAGTTATCTTATTTAGAGAGAAGAAGGATCCACTAGATGGGAGTTGAAAAAAAACATCATTAAACGCCCCCTCATTACATGGACGGATAAAAGTTATTTGGGAGTTGAATAATTGTTGAAGTGACTTTACTGTAAAGAATATCCGGTAAACTAAAGTTAAATTGACCATAGATCACCGTTTAAGCGAGATAGTATAATGTATGTTAATATTAAATGTAAGAAAAAAGTAAACTAGGGACTGGTTTTAAAAACACTTTAATGTCCACTTAACTATGGATCAGATCTGATAAAAATGCCACGAGCCCTGAACTTTGCTGTCAAGTTCAATCTCAATATCATGTATATTTTATAAATTCAAGATGGAAATACATTATTTTACTCTAAATATAAAACACAATTATTGTTCTGTCACACGTAATAAAGGCACGGGAAAAAAAATACTAAAAATTTCACACACCATGGTGCATGCTTTGATTCAAAACTAAACTAACACTGAGTGTGTGTATTGTAAATAAATGTTCATAAATTATAGGTTTGTGTTTGTAAACGAATCACTGGTACACATATTAGTAGACTGAGCGCTAATGTTTATAAACCGAAAAGCGGCGTTTGCATTACTGAGCAAATTTGATGTAATCTACAAATGTTAAGTGTTTTCTAAAGCCAGTGGCCTATTTCTAAACAGCACACAAGTAGCTCTTGTGTCAATGTGTTCGCTTTATAAATAATAGCTGGGGTTCTATGTTGCATTGATAAGCATAGATCGTGCATCATCATTCTACAAACATGACATGAGTTAAAATGTGTACGCGTAGGAATTTATTTATTTATTTATTTGCAACTCAAATATTGCAACACGTTTTCTAAAGCAGTAAACATAGAAAAAAATCGTTTTTATACCAAATTTAACTAAAAGATTTGTCCTATTTGATTATTTTATTGGTTACCGAGTACACATACTTTTAGAAATAAAATAAAGCCTTCAGTGCGAGAGTACTATGCGGCACAAACTGAATCGCAAGATGGCTGAACACAAACAGAAAGTGTCTTAGGAAACCCCGAAATGGCAAAGATTCATTGATTTGGGTAAGTACTAGCTTTTATTTTGCTGCAAAAGTGCTTTCATTCATTTTTGTTAGATAATGATAATATAATATAGGATGCGGATAATTTATATTGGATCAGTAATCACATTAAAAAAAAACCAACAAACTGGTAGTGATAATCATAATACTTTAATAGTAGTAGTAGTAGTAGTAGTAGTAGTAGTAGTAGTAGCAGTAGTAGTAGTAGTAGTAGTAGTAGTAGTAGTAGTAGTAGTAGTAATAATAGGAGCTTGTTGATGTACAGGCTGGTAGGCCTTTTAGGTGCTCCATCTTTGTTAACTTTATATGAGGTCAGGTTTATGCATGCATTAAATTTTCCTATTTCATTATCATTCGTCATAGCATCTAAACTGCAGTATAAATTTTGGATTGCTGTCTATGAGATTTTTGAAATTGTTTAAACATTTATTTTTCTCTTTCTTTTAGATTGTGTAGCCACTTTTTATTCAGCCATGGATAATCATAATGTAAGCCATGAAAACCAAGATGCTGCTAGTTTTCAACCCACTAACTGGGATATGTGTGCGCTTTGTCAGAAAAATACCAAAGAAAAATTACAGTGTCCCGCTAATGCCAGACAAATAAATCAAGGATCTACATATGTGACTTTGGCTGAAAATCTGACTAAGTTTGGTGAATGTGGCGCACTGTCACCTGGCTTTTTAACTAGACTTGATGATGGAGATGGTGTTGAGGAAACATTCATGAAAAAGAAAGCTTCATTTCATATGTCATGTCGTTTAAAATATAATACAACAAAACTGAAGAGAAAACTTGCATCTTGCGACCCAGGTGAGGAAAGTGTACCTGCTAAAACGTTACTCCCAGGGAACAGAGATCATCTGGAGATGGAGTAGTTGATAAAGATCTCAGTTGTTTTTTGTGTGGTAAGAAAGCACCAGCAAAGGATCTTAGACATGCTTCTACTTTTAAGCTGGATGAAAGGATTAGGAACTGTGCTCTGATTCTTCAAGACAGCCAATTTTTGGCAAAATTAAGTCGAGGTGATGTGATTGTCCAAGAACTGAAATACCACCCTGCCTGTCTCACTAGCCTATACAGAAAAGCTCAGCCTAAACTAGACTGCGCAGATCAGAGATCTGATCAAATTCGAAAAGCTTTGGTCTTTGCTGAATTGACAGAGTACATCGAAGAAGTAAAACATTCATCTACAGGTGACAACTTAAAAGTGTTAAAACCGGCTAATCTTTCTAAAATGTACCTTAGTCGTCTACAGGAAGTTGGTGTAGAACTCGCTGTTTACACAGTAGCAGACTGAAAACACGGTTTTTAGCACATTTTCCAGACCTTCAAGCCCACAACAGTGGCAGAGACATTCTGTTAACATACACAGACAGTTTAAACACTACATTACAAGAGGCCTATGCTGAAACCATAGATGACGAAGCTGTACATCTAGCAAAGGCAGCGAGGATAGTACTCAGGGACCTATTTAGTTTAATGCTTCATGCACTGAAGATGTTCAGAACACAAGCTTTCCAGAGAGTCTGTTACCTCTGATGCAGATGATATTGCAGGGCCCAAGCATTACATCAAACAAAGGGAAGAACCAAGCAGCACTGTCGCTTGCTAAGCTTGCAAGTTTAAATGCACATGAGCAAAACAATGCCATCATCAAAGGTGAGGGAGGAGCAGTGGGACTCACTGAAAACCTCTCGGCATTGAGACGCTGAATGATTGGAGGGCCAGAGGTCTCCAGAGTTCTTCAAGACCTAGAGTTATCTTTTTGAAATAAAACACAGCAAAGAATCAGACCAGCATCATGAACAAGACAAAGGGTTCCAAGAAAAATTCAAGGCTGACGTGTGTAGATTATTGGATGTGATACAGGAAACTGGCAACCCATTTCTTGAAAAAAGCGCAGAGTTAGTCACTCTTCATTATAACAACATTGTTGATGCTGCTGTACACAAAGACCTTGAGTAATATACACAAGACCGGTGTAGCTCAATACAACTAATTTTACGCAAAAAAAGCTTGTTAACATGACCAAGCCAGTTTCTGCTCCAATCAAGCGAAAGAATGTCATATTGATCGCTGGTGCAAAAATAAAGAAGCGATCTGCACCACAGTATAGGATTTCATCACTGAAAAGTGACTGTTACATCTTTTCGAGGTTGTATGTAGCATGCCAAACCAGAATTGGGGGCTTGACAGACTGTTTTTCATATGAAAATCAGTCGGCTCCTCCATCACTGTCCTGTGAAGGACGAATGAGAGTGTCAAGCAAGTCAGGGTTGCTGTAGTGTTTGGAACCTCTCCAAACTTCATCAGCAGTGCCAACATTCACTGACATGACCATCCTTGATGGGGCGGCTGTTGACAATATGTTGAGGCCAGGATCTGCAAGAACATTTGCTGACTACGCAAATCAGGTGTTTATCCCCTATGTGATGCAGACGCTGCAAAATGTCTCCCATCGTCTAGATGTAGTGTGGGACTGTTATCGAAGTGATAGCTTAAAAGCTTTCACAAGAGAGCGCCGAGGACTAGAGAAGAGAAAGCGTGTGACGCCAGAGACCGTATTACCATCGCAGTGGGGAAGTTTCTTGCGGGTGGATGCAAACAAGACCCAGTTGTTCGCATTCCTAGCACGATATCTTTTTACAGTACAATCACAGAAGCTTATTGTTACCACTCAATGTCCAGATGTGATCTCCAATAAACCCATTGACCACATGAATCTTTCACCATGTAATCACGAGGAAGCAGACACACAGATGATGCTTCACATGGCCCATGCAGCTGAACATTGCCGCAGGATTCTGATTCGCACTGTCGACACAGATGTGGTGGTTCTTTCTGTGGCTGCCATGACTCGCCACCCTCATCTGGAATTATGGATTGCCATGGGTACAGGAAAAGACTTCCGATACATTACATAAACAACGTTTTAGGTGTTGCCAGAGCCCAGTGTCTACCTTTGTTTCACAGTTTTACCGGTTGTGACACCGTCAGCTGTTTTAATGGTTTCGGCAAGAAGACAGCTTGGGAGGTCTGGAGCAAATGCGACCATGTTACAGCCTCATTTCAAAAACTGTGCTGTGCTCCATTTGAACTAACAGCTAATGACATGTCAGTTCTGGTGCTTTTTGTGACGCTTTTGTATGACAGAGGTAGCAACTGCCATGATGTCAACAGTGCCAGGAAATACATGTTTACAAAGACTGGTCGCCTAATTGAAAACATTCCTCCAACGAGTGAGGCCTTGTTTCAGCACTGCAAACGGGCAATTTACCAAGGAGGCTATATTTGGAGCCAGGCACATGAACGACAACCAGTGCTTCCTGATCCAAGTGAGTGGGGTTGGCAGTTAATGGACAGAGAATGGCAGCCTTTTTGGACTGTTTTGCCACAAGCATCTATGACTTGTCGTGAACTGTTGAAATGTGCTTGTAAAAAAGAATGCAGATCCAAGCGTTGTAAGTGCAACAAGGCCGGATTAAAATGCACTGCTTTATGCAGCTGTGTCTGTGGAGCCGACTTTTCAGTACAACATCCAGTTCAAGCATCTAACACAAATTGAACTAATTGAACCAGATTAAAAAATGTAAGGTCAATTTATCATCATACTCAAAATTTACTTTTGTGGCCATTTTTATGTAAATAAAAATAGAAACTTAACAAACTTGTGCATTTTCTGTCTCACATTTTGATTTGCATTATAAACTGAACATGTGTGCCAGGTTTGGTGTTTTTAGCTTAAAAATTATCAGTTTGTCACCTTACATGAATTTCTTTAAGCGGCCATTTTTAATGTTACTATAAATAGAAACTGATCAAAATTTTGCTGTGGCCCTGTATCACATTTTATTCAGCATAAAAAACTGAACATCATCTGTGCCAGGTTTGGTGTTTGTAGCACAAAAATGCATGATTTGTCAACATAGAACCCCAGCTAAAAACTCAAGATAAGCTGAATTGAACCAGGAAGTTTAATGTGAAGACAACTCTCTCTGCTTCAGTGTAAGGTTACACACCCGGATATACATATTTTGTGTTACCTTGTTTGTTCTCTCAAGTATCTGTTAGTAAAAGGTACAAGTGACAAGGTAAGTATACAAAACTCCGGCTGCTATTGATTTAATGAAGGTAAAACACTTTAAGAACTTTTATTAACAACTAAACAAATAACAGTTTACCATTATGTCTATTTTGTTAGAGGTTTTAGTTTTACTTACATCATTGTTTAAAACTAGAAAAATGAAATTACTTGAAACTTCACTGAACTATCTCGCAAGTGGTTCTAAAACGTATACTTTTGAGCAACCGTGTTTATATAGCAGAATACTCGAGGCAGTGACGTAGCTAGACCTTTTACCGCGGGGTGGTCTCGATTTTGCCACCCTTTTCAAGTGCACAATGTCATGGTTTTTATAAGTTAAAAACATAAATAAATAATTGAAATTGAAACAAAGTAAAGGTGGCGAACATTTTTATAATCGGACGACTTATTTAAGTAAGCAGCAATAAAGGAGGCAACATAAGATGTAATAACTATAAATACATATTTTATAAAAATACAATATACTTTTATAAAGGTTATAAGAAAGTTACTGAGGTAGCAGGTCCCCCAGGTCATGAGACGAACATATTCCAAATTTACACCCCAAAAAATACCAATTAATATATTTTTATTTTGTATTTATAAATAATTGATTAAATTTTTTTTTATAAACAAACAAATTGTAAACATTAATATATAACCATATTTATACATTTATTTTCCTGAAATTCGTAGTAGAAAAATCGTGTATTATGCTATCAAAGTTTAAATAATTTGCTATATTTTGTAGTCTTAAATCACTCATTGTGGAACGAAGATACTTTTTTTATCAACTTCAGTTTGGAGAAGCTCCTGTAACAACTAGCGACACTGATAACAATAATTGTTATGCAAATTCTTAGCAAGATTACAATAAAGGGTACAGAATTTTCGGATTTATACTGTTGATTAAATTTTAATAGATCACGGGAGCCCTTTTCCTTAGCTTTTCCAACGGAATGCCTTTTTTTTAGTATAGGTACAGCCATACAACTTGGATCATGTTTCTTTCAATATGGAAATGTTCTTTAAATAAATGTCAATAAAATAATTTATTTGACATTCAATTACTTCATTTAGTAGGTTAAATGGGATTATACACGAATATTTTCTTACAAGGGCATGCAACTGATAAAAGCGTTCTTTTAATTCCTTTATAATACGATCCATGGATTAAAACATCTCTCGTTGTACTTCTTGTTCTAAAAATAGGACCACGTCTTGTGAATTTTCCCGTCTCATATGTTTTTCCTTCTAACTCGGCGTTCAGTTGATATCTCCAACTCTTCACAAAATATTTCGGCTGCTATAACAGCTTTATGTATTAGCACATCTCTTTGTTATATGAAATGGGTTTGCAAAGAATTTAGTTTTATATTGCATTGGTGAACATTATTTATTACCTGCCTTTTATTTGCAGGTATTTTTTAGTATCATTACTTTCGAAAAGGATGGTTTCCCATAAATTGAGTCAACATAGAAATGAAACAGATTGTATTGAATTGAGAAAAATTCCAGCATGTGATATCGTTTTACTATTTTCTTCTTTAAAAAATGATTTTTACTATAGTTACTGCTTCTGCTCCAGCGCGCCAGCGAGTTTCAACGCTGCGTTTGACCCCTTGACCTGTGACAGAAAGTAAAACATCCAATCGACGAGTGGAAGTAGAAAAAAATGAAAACAACTGTTCGAACGTTTAAAAAAACTGTTAAGGAATTAGCAGCAGTACAAGCTGCATGTAAAAATGACAGGTTTAAAGAATGATTAGTGCATGCTACAAACTCTGCATTTAGATTGACAAAAGCATTATCGTAAGCTTTTCCTCTGCAACTTGGTATATCTAAGCATTCTCTTTTTTCTTTTAAATCATATTTGTAATTTCTTCAGCAGATTGTCCTTTAGTTTCTGCAAAGTAAATAAACGATTCTACAACTTTAACTTCACTGCCATCAATAAAATACAATATACACAAACAAATTGTGCAATTAAAACAATAAATTAGAGCTTTATTTTAAACTAAAACGACAATAAACGTTTCGGCTAATGCCTTCATCAGTACAACATAAAATACATTCTTACAATACTTACATAAGCAATAATAATATTCTTAAAACATATTTTATTTTAAAATATTTATGTTAAATAAAAAGAAAGGAAAAACAAAAACAAACATGGACACAGGATATAGCAAAAAGGGGGAAGTATCCAAAGTTACAGTAAAAACCACAACGGGAACAAGATTATGCAGTTAAGTAAAATTATGAATTTGGTTAATTCCATATGGAGCCAACGTACCAAATCTTTTTATGAGTCTATTTTCCATGTGGACTCTATCGTGGGTATTGCTTGCATATAAAATACCAGTTACTGCAATATCTGATATGCCGTTATGGTCAACACTGTTAAAATGTTTAGAAACAGGACATTGAGCCTGTTTATTTATATTATACAGGTGTTCTCTAAACCGATCTCCAAGACGACGACCAGTCTCACCCACGTAAATTTTATTACACCTCTTGCAAAGAATTGCATAAATCACGTTGCGACTTGTGCAAATGAATCCATCTTTTATTAAGAATTTTTCAAGAGGGAAAGAAATGTTGTTAATTTCCATCACATATGGACAAGTATTGCAACGGTTACGGTTGCAACCTTTTGTTCCAATATGTGCTTTCATTGTGGGAAGGTGACTTCTTACAAGAATATCTCTGAGGCTTCTATCTCTCCGGAAAGCAAAAAGAGGAGGTTTTTTAAAGACCTGCTGAGTTAGAGGGTCAGCCATGAGGATTGGTCGGTTTTTGAGAATTACCTGGCGGGCTATAAAATTATGGGGATGAAAAGTAAAAATAAATTTGGATCGATCACATTGATCAGAACCAGATGATGTAAATGTCTCCTGTCTGGTCATGCCTTTAATTCGATTGATAGCGGATATTAAAACTGTTTCCGGGTATGACCTCCTTCGAAAAAAATCCAGCATTTCATGACTTTTGTCTAAAAAGTCTGCTTCATCACTGCAGAGTCTTTTAAGTCTCAATAGTTGCGAAAATGGAATAGCGTTCTTACATGATTGAGGATGGGACGATGTGTACATAAGGAAACTATGGCTGTCTGTAGACTTGTAAAATATTGATGTTGATATTTTGTTTTCTTTTAATTTAATTTGAATGTCCAAAAAATTGACAGCACTCCTATGGATGGTATAAGTAAATTTGATTGCACAATGGAAATTACTAACGAAGTCAATGAAACTTTGCAATTGTTGCATGTCCATTTTTGTTATTCCTATACAATCGTCAATTTATCTCCTGTAGTACTCTGGAGAGATACCTTTGTAATTTTCACTCCATAGGTGTTCTAAATGGCCCATAAATATGCATGCGTAACTTGGTCCCATCTTCGTTCCCATAGCAACTCCACTAATTTGATCAAAAAACTGCCCGTTGAACTCAAACGAGTTTAAATTAAGAACCAGCTCAGTCAATCGTAATATGGCACCTGCGGGGATCTTGAGATTCGCCTTCTTGTTAAGAAAAAATGAGATTGCAGAGAGGCCATCAGCATGAGGAATTGACGTGTACAATGAAGAAACGTCCATTGTAAATAGTATATGATCCTCATTAGGTAAAGCCAAGGAAGCCAGAGATTTTATCATATGGCTAGTGTCCTTAATATATGATGGTAAATTTGCAACAATAGGTTGAAAAACAGTGTCCAAAAAATCTGAAATTAATTCGGTAGGACAAGAGCAGGCGGAGACAATTGGTCTTCCAGGGTTTCCAAGCTTGTGTATTTTTGGTAATAAATATAAGCATGGCTTACCAAGATCACTTTCATAAATACGTAAATTTTTTGCAGAAGATGGTAATTGACCACAATCTATAAGTTCTCCAATGGTCTCTTTAACAATTTTATTGTTAGAAATAATAGGATCGTTTGTCCTTGGGTTGTAAAAAGTTGCATCATTTAATTGTTTGGAGGCCTCTTCAATGTACAGTCTCTTATCCCACACAACCACAGCTCCACCTTTATCTGCCGGCTTGATTACAATGTCTTGGCGTTTTTTCAGTTGGAAAAGTGCTCGCCATTCTTCTTTCGATAAATTTGATTTGTTCAGACGAGTTTGGCGAAGGTTTTGGATTTGGTTTTCCGTACTTTTAATGTAAAGGTCGAGCGCTTTAGATTGATCAGAAGGAGGGGTCCATGTTGATTTACGTTGTCGATGTACAGGAAATTCACTGTCGTCCTCATCGTTATTCGCAGGGGTACCATAGAAGTAAAGCTGCAATCTCATTGAACGAAAGAAACGATGTGCATCTGATAGTAATTGGTATTTATCAATTGATGCCCGAAGAGGAATGAATTTGAGACCTTTACTCAGAACTGACCTTTCTGGTTGAGAAAGAGGAAGATCCGGTGGAATACAGACGACTAAGTTTGATTCATTATGCGTTACGTGAGACGTTGTAACTTTAGGCTTAATTACAGTTTTAAGATGTTCAATCTTTCTTTTTTTAGTTTCAGATAATAAGTTGTAAAGCTCCCTATTGAGACCATGAATTATACAGTGAATGAGATTGAATAGCAAGTTGTTATTATGAGTATTCACACGAAGTTGATCCTCCAATTTGTTTATTTTAAAAGTTAGTTGAGAAATTAAACGCTTGTTTGAGTCCAAAACAATCCTCATACGTCCGAAAGCACATTTCTTGTCAATGGCAGAAAGTTTGAGTCGATCAAACGAATTAAAGGCACCAGCAGCAGGATGAAAATTTGTTTTAAAACCTTTTGGAACAAGATTTTTATGAATACAATTGTTTAAAAAATTGACATGTGTGGTATATCGAGTCTTTTTAAATATAGTGAACGCCAATTCAGTACAATTCTTTGATAAAACTGTTGGTAAAAGACTAAATGAAGTAATAATATAGTTACGGAATTGATTTTGAGCATGTTTAGATGACGTCATTTTCACAAAATGTATTTAAAATTGTTTGACACAATGAATAAGTTTAAATTAAAGATAAGAAACAAATATTGGGAGATAAAATAATTAAAATAATTAAAATAAAATTACAATTGAAGAAATAGTAATTTTAAGTAATCTCTGCTCAAGCTCTAACAAAATGGAATAAAATAATACGATATATTAAATAAAGTTATTTAGTAATAACAACAATTAGACACAAGACATATATCAAGTAGCAGTCAGAATTTAAGATTAATATATCATACAGAATTTAAAAAGCTTTATCGCAGTCCCATTCGAATACATTTCTTTATGTGGGAAACATTTTATAGACAAGATTTTGCTTTAAAGAAGGGAAGCAATTTATTTTTTCCATTATATGTGATGCTACTCCTGACGTTACCCATACAGAGCAAAATGTTCTCATATTACGATACGTCTATAAAAGGGATGAGAGCAAATGTCAATAGAAGAGAGATTTGTAGAGTTCTTCCCGTGCAATGAGAATACAGGAGAAGAAATTGCAGAAACATTCATTTCACGCTTAGACGAACATGGAATTGATCTTAAAGATTGTCGAGGACAGGGTTTTGACAACGGCCCAAACATGGCGGGAAAATAAAAGGTGTTCAAGCGCGGACTTTTAAAAAAGAATGATGCTGCTCTATTCTCTACATGTGCAAGGCACACACTTAATTTGGTCAGGGTAAATGCTGCATCATGTTGCAGAGATGCAATAACATTCCCTGGAATAGTGAATCACTTCTACAAATTATTGAACTCTTGTCCTGAAAGATGGAATCTCTTGCTGGAATCAACAAGGATGCTCCCTGCATAATCTGAGTGACACACACTGGAATTCAAGAGTTGATGCCTTGCGTCCAATTGCTCAGAGGTTATCTAGCATTCTTCCTGTTCTAGAGACAGTGTTGATTGCAGCATTCTGGCTAAAAATTTTGACGTGCATAAATGAAAGAAATCTGATGCTCTAATCAAAGGCAATCTCACTTTAAATCGCGTCACGTAACAACAAGGATCTCTCAAATGAATTGCAGAAGTTGAGAGATAATTGCCACACGATTTTCACAGACGCACAGCATGTATCAAAAGAATGGGGAATTTCTACAGAACTGAAGACGGCGTGGTGTCGCGCAAAAGGCTAAGACCTTTCCGTTCAGATTCCGAAACGTCCAATGATTCCCAAGACATCACGGGTGTCGAGGAATCAGCAAAAGCTAAGTTCGCTAGAGAAGTTTTGTATTTCATTTTGGATTCTGTGATTGGGCATATGAACCATCGGTTCAAAGTTTTGGACAAGATCTGGAAACTGTTCAATCCAGTTCTAAATTTTAGAAGTCTGACTTCTGAAGAAATGTCGTCCTCTTGTGTTGATTTAGTGGTTAAATATCCACGTGAACTTACCAGCCTTTTGAAAGACGAGTTGCTTCACTTGAAGAATGTATACGGTGCAACATTCAACATCAAGGAAGCGTCTGCCTCTGCGTAGTCTGATCCACTTGATCTTTTGAACTCAATTTATTCACTCGAGCTAGAAGGAATATTTAGTAAAGTGTGAATTGCCCTGAGGATTTTTTGTTGTCTTCCTGTGTCGGTGGCTCAAGGAGAACGATCGTTCAGTAAATTGGCTGTTATAAAAACTATTTGCGTTCCACCATGAGCCAAAAAAGATTGAATGGACTGTCAATTATTTCAATTGAACACGAACTAACCAGACAGATAAACTTCAATGAAGTTATATGTGATTTTTATCATATGAAAATAAGAAGGTGGTCCTCCTCATCACAGTAAATATACAAACAGCCCTCACACACTTAGATATTAATAACATGTTGTGTTATCCACGGATGTTACTATGTTTCAAATTTCAAATTAAAATTCCAGTATAGACATGGCTATTTTCCTTGGTATGTAATTTTTTCACTTCAAATGATTTGTTATTGAACGATCTATTTTTAAAAAAATGTAATTCATATGAATGAATAGAACACAAACTTATTACTGTTTTTTTAACTATTGCTTTTGTTGTTAATTTTTTTATATGAATGAATAAAACAAAAAGAAATTTTACTACTTCTTTTGTTGTTGCAAATATGTGGCGTTTTTGTTATTCAGTAGGAAATTCTTGCTCCCTATATCGCTTGTATTGGTATTTATAAATGCAGCCAGCATTTTTGCTGTCGGATAAGCTACAGTTTGGTCATTTTGTATACATATTTCAAGGATTTTGGCATGTGGGGACCTGGAAAAAGGCATAGGCACGATGTGGAGCTCAGAGGGGCCCAACATTCCCAGTTTTCAGGGACCCAAAAATTTCTTGTGGCGGCCCTGCTGTGTCGTACGTAGCCAACAATTCAACAAGCTGTAGAAAATGTCCTCTATTTTCAATTGAATTGATGTCTTCCTCGGGAACACTTTCACGATGATACCTGAACGCCAAATATTGTTTTGCTAAGAATCTAAATATATGAAGTATTCTTGTGAGAATTTCCTTTCATTTTTTAAATTATTTCTTTATCAATATTCTGTTGTTGTAGTTTATAAAAAGTTGCGCCTTGTCCAATTCTTATTTCTAAATCCTTCCTTTGGAAAAGTGATCGAATGTGCAGCAGAATTATTTTGAGATTAAATTTCAAACATTTGATAAAACCATTTTCCATGTTAAAATTTGATTGGAAAGGATCATCAAACAATTTACAACAACAAAATATATATCATTTTCTTCAATGTTGAATACACCACCTACGATCTTAACAAATAATTTTCACACTTAGGCAAAATTTGGGGGAAAAAAACTATTGGTGATTAATATTTCTTGTCATAAATCGTACTAATTTTCAGAAAAATAGACTACTTCAAACTATTTAAACATTACTTTCATAGGATAGGCGTAACGTTCTTAATGAATAACCGTATTTTAATAAAACACATAACCTGTTTGTGCTGCTAATGAAAAAAAACAACAAAAACAACAAACAAAACGAACAAAAACAAAAACGACCAAAAACATAAATACTTTTTAATAAATTACCTAAATATAATTTTTTGAAAACTGAAACAGTAATATAAATTACTAATTTAAAGTTACACACACTATTTGAACCACCATGCCATGTAGGTACTTGTTTGCGCACCATTCTGTGCATGTAGAAAATCTCACTTAAATCTGTCGTAGCGATTTAATAGCACACATTATTTGGCCCAGCGGTGACGTGTTCTTTTCTTATAAAAGCGTCCTCTGTCACTTATACCGTTTAATTTTCAAAACAAATCGATACAGTTTTCATCGATTTTAAATTTCTTAACGGGTTTTGCGTTAGTTATAACAAATAGTATGTAATCAAACAAATGTTGTGAGAATCCGTTAATTACGACTCGAAATTACGAATAATATATTTTCACACGGGTTTTCCTCTTCAAAAGAAAAAGGGCGGTTGTCCGAAATGGCTGTATTTTTCAAAATGCCTTCAAATGCCTCCCTCTTAATGCGTGCCGCCCGGGGCCCACCGCCCCCTAGCTACGCCACTCACTCCAGGTACCGAAACATGATATTATCATGGGGGAAATATTTATGTAAACGGTGAACACTTATTATCAACACAACGTTTTTAAAGGCTACCGTTATATTGAGAACACGCAGTCTTGTAAGAAAGTCTGATTATGAAAGTTATTTCATTGATTTTTATTTAAATTCTATTCTTTCTGTTTGTATATTTTCCCGAGTCAAATATTGTGATTAAATTTCTCTCTATAACCCGTTGATGAAATTGCTTGAAACAATTTCTTAACTTTGGTGATAATATATATTTACCCAAAATATAATTAAAAAATGTTTGAAATGAAGTAGTCAGTATACTTACTTGATTTCGAAACGCTGATATTTTGCTTGAATTCATTATAGGAGCTCACTAAACATAGATGAAGAACTGAATAATAAAACCAAGGCCATCAGCCACTAACATGACTTGCTTAGTCAAAATATTCACCAGTCTAGCACACCTAAATGTTTGCTTCCTTGTCTTATTCTGAACTTGTTTAAACAGTATTGATTATTTTAATACATATCTGGCCATGAGTAAATCACTAAAAAGATTGCCTTTTTAAATCCCTTATATTAACTTCACCGCCGTCTCTGTCTCTCTGTCTTGGGCGGGTACCGCGGAAAAACAAAAGTAAAAAATGACCCACTTCACGTCATGACATCGAGCTGAAATTTGACACACGGACCCAAGTCACCTAACAATACATCGTATCAAAATTTCAGATCGATCGAACGTACCGTAATTAAATTAATGCATTTTTAGTTTATCTATATAAAACTATATGTAGCGGTCGCTATCGTTTACATTTTACGGGTCAATTGACTTCACGCCATCCATCGGTGAACACATCTCTTGTTTTAACAAGGTGTACCGGCGTGCTTTTGTTTACATTTTACGTGTCACGCTGAGCTCGGTCCAGCGATCGGTGACCAGACCTTTCCCCTCTCCCACCCTCCCTTCCCCAGGGTTATAAAGCAAAGGGAAGTTAAGACAGATTCAGTCTGTAAATGTTTGTCGCGTTTGAACATAATCAATACTTTTAGTTATGTCTCATATATAAGGGATTTATAGTCAAAAACTTTGTTTTTACGGGTTTGTTTTATTAAATTCCTTATATTAACTTCACCGCCGTCTCTGAGCACGAAGGCCTGGTACACAGTGAATTTCGTCCTATCAGTGAGCTGTGCATTGTTCCACACTCGTTGATTAAGTATTATTCTAAAATCTTGTTTACGTATTATAATTTATGTCTTCATTTGAAAATTGAATAATAAGTTATAGATACATTTTGGAGTATCGACAGATTAATTTCATTAAATAGTTTAGCCCCAACAAAGGGTTTTTTTTGTATGCACAATACTCTTTATATAAAATAACGTAAGAAAATAATTTCTAAAATAACTTTTCCGTATGGTAAATTTGAATACGTAAACAAATCATACCAACCTACTCTCTAACTCAACTATAAGGCTTCTCATATAGAACATTCACGTCACTGGTCAAGCCATCTAGTCACCTACCTATCAATCAACATATATATATAACACATATTAATCACAGCACGTCCATATACACTCCTATAATATATCCAGTAACCAGATAAAACGACAAGTGACAAAACGACAAGGTGACAAAACGACAAGTGATAAAACGACCAGTGACACAATGACATGGTGACAAAACCTTGTCCTTTTGTCACCTTGTCGTTTTGTCTCCCGGTCGTTTTGTCACTTGTCGTTATATCTACATCCACACACACCTCCCCAAACCCCATATGCCAATAAATATGTAACTTAAACAAGCACTTTTTAATGATAGTATCTAATATATAAAGCTCAGTTGGTAATTTTATCTTTGTATGTTTGTATGTTTGTATGTTTGTATGTTTGTAAGTTTGTATGTTTCACTTTTCGACTTTCCGTTACACAGCCACGGAAAAACCAAATGACGGACGGGTACCAAATTTGGCAGGACGGTTCCTTTTACCCTGAAGATGATTTTAAGATAGTTTTTGTAATTGTCTCTTTTGCCCGAATGCCATAAATTAAATAATCAGAAAATGCAGAGACAAAGAATGAAAAAATTTAACCTCATTTCTATATTGAACAACTTTACGCGGTCATTCAAATTACGTTCAAAGCGAGTTATTTTTGGTGAATTTTTTTTCCCCCCAATACTTTATTTTCAGCGGTGCGCATTCAAAAAATATTATATTGTCTAATTACGGTGCGCACATTTTCGTGTACGCTTCTTAATTTGAGCTATGCAGTACAAAGAATTGTCATTTTCTTTACTGTTGCTTTCTATATAGACTATTATAGACACGTAAACATATTTAATTACAACTGCCACACGATGCATTAGGTTTAATTGTTTACACGTTTAAATTTAATTGCGAATTTGTTTTAAATATTTTATGTTCCATAACTCGACATTTAATAAAAACCTATTTATGTAATAATTGTGTCAGTATTTTTTTCAAGGCTTCATTTTTAGCGGTGCGCGTTCTAAAATCTTTTATCGTCTGATTACTTTGCGCACATTTTCGTGTACGCATCTTAAATTTAGCTGTGTCCTATTAATACAACATTTATATTTTGGTTGCCTTTTACATAAGCTTTTGTCTTTTAGTAAGCAATACACTTATACAAGTTAAACTTAGGCTACCGGACCTATTAACAAAGTATATTAAACTAAATAAAGTGATCCTGAAAACGCTTAATTATGTTGTTTTGCGAATTGAATTTGTTATGTTCATTCCTTTGTAGTTGGATTAACATAGGCCATTTTTAAAATGAATTATTTTCATTGTTTCACATTCGTTTTTTAACAGACATTTGATTTGTTTTTGTTTTTTTAATGTGGAATATAATTTCTTTATTTTTTTAGAAACATAATCTGTTGTTGGGCCATGAAAGTGACTCAAAAAAGAATTTCATTCCTTTATGATATTACTAGAAAAATATCATCGCTCCGCTGCGGAAGTAAGGATTTTATTAATCGTTGAAAACCCATTTCACACCAATTCAAAACACTAATTTATTTCATTCTGATTGAAAAGATTAAAAAAATATAATTTTAATGCCCTAACGAAATTTAATATAGGCCGTCAAATTTGTATTTTCCAAGTTTTGTAAAAATACATTTACACAGTATCCAAAGTTTTTGTATTTGTAATTTAGCTCATATAAGGTGAAAGAACTTTATTTGTGTGCCAGACCCCCAGTGAGTGATAATTAAGTGTACTTAACAACAACCCCAAATATCATACTTCTACCTGCATGGGAAATATGATAATTAGTGATTTTCACATTTTATATAGCTGAATAAAGGAAAAAAATTCCTTTTGGCCCGTGGGCCAACAGAAGGTGATAATTTTAAAACATTTTTGCCTGTTACCATCGCGGGATTGTACTCAACAATTTGCCAAAGTTTCATGCCTCTGCCTACTCGGGAAATAAGAAAATTAGTGATTTTCATATTTAATATAGTCCATATAAGGAAAAAAAGCGTTTTTGGGCCCCGGTCCTCCAAGAGTGTGAATTTTAAAATTCTTTTTCGCCATTTTTCTTTGTGAGAGGGTACTCAAAATTTTTCCAAACTTTCATGCTTCTACCTACACCAGAAGTTGGAGAATTAATGATGAGTCAGTTTTTAATATTAGAAAAAAAGCTACATTTGGGCCCCCGGAAAAAACTAAAGGATAATTTAAATATTTTGTCCCCTGTTACAATGGCGGATATGTACTCGACATCTTTCCAAAGTTTCATGCTTCTACCTACACGGCAAATAGGAGAATTAGTGATTTTCAATTTTTAAATAGCTCATATTAGAAAAAAAAACATCTTTTGGGCCCCCGGCCCCACGTCAGCGGGAATTTTAAAATGCTTTTCCACTAATTTTCGTTGTGAGAGGATACTTAACCACTTACCAAATTTTCATGCATCTACCTTCACGGAAAGTTGGAGAATTAGTGATGAGTCTGTTTTTTATATAAGAAAAAAGCTACATTTGGGCCCCCGGCCCCCAGTAAGTCATAATTTAAATAGTGTGTTAATTTTTTACCATTGCGGAAGAGTACTTATAACAACTCAGAGTTTCATACTTCTACTTACACGGGAAATTTGAGAATTTGTGATTTTCAGTTCTTATATAGCTCATATAAGGACAAAACTTCATTTGGGCCCCCGGACCCCAGGAAGTGATAATTTAAATATTTTTTCTCCCGTTTACATCGCGGGATTGTACTCAACAACTTCCCAAAGTTTCATGCTTCTGCCTACTTGGGAAATATGAGAAATAGTGATTTTCATATTTTATATAGCCCATATAAGGGAGAAAAAAAACGTTTTTGGGCCTCCAGACCCCATAAGTGTTAATTTTAAAATTCTTTTACGCCAATTTTCGTCGCGAGAGGCTACTCAACAACTTCCCAAAGTTTCATGCTTCTATCTACACGGGAAGTTTGAGAATTATTGATGAATGCGTCAGTGAGTGAGTGAGTCAGGGCTTTGCCTTTTATTAGTATAGATACCAATTGCATAAAGCAGTAAATATTAATCGTTAATGTAGACACAAATATATAACAATTCAAATATTAGTTCCATGTTAGAACAACTATAAATATATTACAAAAGTAGAGTTAATTTTGGTCCAGTTCTTATGAGCAGATTTTTCTTAATTTTCTTGAATTTCATTTTAATACGACTGCTTTAGTTTCTTTCAAGTATTTTAGAAAGTACATTTCATATAGTCTATAACTTTTATAATTTAATTTATTGGCGCTATAGGTTAAGTAGATTTTGCCTTTGAGAGTGGTAGTGCAATATTATTTTTATCTCATAGACGCTCATGCAAATATTGTATTAATTACAATTGTGTTACGATGCAGTGTCGTAAAAATATGTGAGCTTTTTTAGTGATGACGTGGTAGAGATCTTTTGGAAAAATGTAAACAAAGCATTAGCCTTTTTTAACTGGATACAAACAAACAAACATACAAACATCAACTGAGCTTTATATATTAGATATGCGTTTAAATTATTTTATTTCAATTTTTCCACGATGCATTGGATTAATATTTTACATGTGTGAATGAAATTGCGATTCTTTAAAAATATGATTCATAACTCGACATTTCATTAAAAACCATAGATGTAGCGAGTTTATTTTATGTGGAAAGCGATGGCCTATGTCAAATAAATTTACACTTTCAAAAAGTTTACATAAACTATATATATACACTATACATTATAAACTTTCGCTACCGAACGTATTAACAGAAGTTGACTAAATTTAATAAAGTAATCCTGGAAACGCTTAATTAATATGAATTGTGAATTGAACACGTTATGTTCATTCCTTTGTAGTCGGAATAACATAGGGCCATTTCTAAAGTTGCTTTTTAATCATTTTTCAGATGTGCTTATTAACAGACGATTGTGTCTTTATTTTAATGTGAATATATATGTATATATATATATATATATATATATATTCAGAAACAAAATCTGGTGTGTGTGTATTGAATATAATTTACAAAATATGATGCCTTATCAGAAATAGGGAACAAATAAAATGATTCTTTTTGAAATTATACACATTGCTTAAAAAACCGTAAATATGAATCGTAAAATTTAGAGACATATATTATTTAAAATATTATTTCCCTGTTATAACAACTATGAATACTTCAAAAGGTAGAGTTATTTTGGTCCAGTAAATTTACTTTATAACAATACTTTATTTTATGTGGCCAGCTTTCTATAATCTTTTATTGTCTAAATATGGTGTGCACATTTTCTTGATATCATTTTAATACGGTGGTTTTTAAAAAAAAAGTATTTTAGAAAGTACATTAAAATTTTGTTCATTGGCGCTATGAGTTATGTAGCCTTTGCCTTTTAAGGGATAGTGCCATATGTTCTTTATCTCATGGACACGGTTACAAATATTGTATTACTTACAATTGTGTTACTATGCATTGTTGTAATTATATATGACATTTTTGAGTGACGAGGGTAGAAGAGCTCTTTCGGAAAACCTATCAGTTATGTTTATTTAGTACAAGTGGGAATGAAATAGTAAATTTAGTTATTATGGTCGTCAAGATTCAATATTTAATAAATAATATCTTTTAAATAGTAAGGTAATGTTAAAAGGCTTTGCATTAAGTGAAAACAACTCACGCGATAAAATTGTAAAATTAAATAATTGTGTCTGTTGTTTTTTTTTCCTCTCTCTTTTTTTCTTACATATATTTAATTATATTTTTTGTTTGCCCTTAAAATGGAATATCTCTGTTTCCCATAAGATTTTAACTAATAGATGAATCTGAAATATAACTTGGCAAATAAAAAATGTTAGTAACCAGCAACTAATACTGGTAAAAAGGGACAGCACACTCCAGCTACAAAGTGCGGGTATATTTCTAGTTGTTATATAAAAATGAAATGGACGATAATACATTTTTATTTCCAGTCTTCCTCTGTCTCTACCTCTTAGAACCTTTTGTGTAATTAAATAAAAATGTTATTTAATAATTAACTTATTTTATTTCTAACAAAGCAGAGATAATGTTGGAACTTGTTTGTCACCAGCTATTAATTATTTCACAGGTCACCTACAGGTGTTTGGGATTAATCTATGTTAGACACCTGGATCTGAGCGACAAGAAATACAAGACAATGATTATCCAGAATGTAAACTAGTGGCCAACATTTAAAAAAAATCATCAAACAAATTAATTATGTGTACTGTTAGGATATATCGTCCAGACGAAGGATTGATTTCAACTAAACCTGTATGAAAACAAGAATTATAGAATGATCCATAGAACATGTATATTACCACTATCTGTGTTTATCTTTTGTCTCATTGGACTTAGCATAGCAGGTACGTATTATAGAAATAATACTTTAAAAATATAGATTGAATGTATATTCGCTGTTGCATGATGTATGTAAGTTTTTAATAACAGTGTGTTGGGTAATCATAAAATATTGTTTAATAATTTTAAAACAGGTGCCTGTGACAGTGGATGGTTTGGTACAAATTGTGAGTACAAATGTCATTGTACCACGCCTAATACATGTAACTCTGATGGAGAGTGCTGGGATAGAAAATGTGATATTGGATGGTTTGGTCCGGCTTGTCAGTACCGTAAGTAATCAACATCTTCATTTCTAAAAAAACATAAATAACTTCCCAAACATTGAAGTGATTCATAATTTTACCACGTTACGCAATGCCAAAGTTTGAAAAACAAAACCTTTTAGTGAAGGTTTCTGGGCTAATACAGAACAATAGTAAATAATATAATTTTGAGCGTTTAGTTCTTATGCGTAGTTCTATGTTAAAGTACGTTTCCTCATCATCTTAAAGTTGCAGTAACTTCTTTAGTATGTCACATTTAACTTCAACGTTTTATAATTTCTCGCACTATAAAATTTTTAATGATTATTTTTAAAATCGCACTGGAAACACTAGTTATTGTAATGGGAAAATAATAGGATTAGGTCTTTCCATACCGGAAATTATCAACTGTAAATTAGTGTCAAAGCAAAAACAACATATAAATACATAGTATTTTGTTCATAGAAAGCGGATAATTTAAACCTTGGTGTAATTGTAATGAGAAATATTCACTTAAATAATTAAGCCAAACTATTTTCATGAATATTTCACCTTCCAAACATAATCTAGGCAATATATCCGTCAATGTTTCCCCCCTTTTAACAATTCCAATATTATACTGCTTTGGACAACATATTAATCCCTAACTTTTTGCTTTAAATAATATTACTCCACCCATGTAAAGTAAAGAATCGAGTGAGTTGCTGTACATAAGTTTTGTGTCATGTAGAAATTATTACTTCAGAAAAACTATGCAGTCATGTATAATCTAATAATAACGTAAGTCTTCAGGAACAGCCAAATGTCTATTGATCTTATTTATTTGCTGCTTCGAACCTTTTTATTCAGACTTTCTTCATCTTTTTTGTAGCCATGTGTAGACGTTGCAGTGACGTTTTTGATGTACTGGGGTTGAGTGACCATATATTGGTCTGGCGTGAGCCTCTTAAACCCTCGGGATGTCTTGGCCACCGTTTCCTGGTTAGGGGCACGTTGAACCGGAGTTTTCAGAAATTGAGTTGTCCCATTGTGGTGGTCTACATACCTTCTCTTGGCACGGCAGACCTTTTCAGCGTGGCCTTTACAACTACACCATAAACAAATCGTTTTTCGACGATAGTGTTTCTGGTGTCTGAAGGTTGGCTGCCCATGGTTGACCCGGAGTTGGCCTTGCACTCGTCTTCTAGGTGACCTCTTCGATTGCACCACATGCAGGTCAGGGCGCCCCGCGGAGATTGTCCCAGGGGTTGATTTGACTGTCTGCGTGCGGTCTGCAGATGTCGTCGTGGATCCAGACTAGGCTGTCTGGGAGCTTGTGGACAGTGGACACCGCAAGAGTCCATGCCCCCTCGCTGCTGGTGAATCGACTGGTGGAAACTGTCTGCCACAGCTTCGACCTGCTGGTCTATGTGGGCCATTAGTTGTTGTGTCATCTGTGCCAAGTCAGGGAGAGGTACTGCGGAGAGCTGGGCAGCTGCGGCGACGTCAGAGAAGTCCTTTCTCATCCAGCGTTGAGCTTCCTTCCTGACTTGCTCATAAGAGCTGCCAGCGTGCAATCTGGCATATGCTCGTATGTCACGACGTAGGGCAGCTGGCTAAAGGCCTTGGATGAAAGCATCTCGTAGCATGTCGTCCGCCAAGACGCCAGGCCATGCAGAGTTCGCCAGTTGAAACAGACTTCTTAAAGCCGCTGAGTAATCGTCGACTGTCTCACCCAGGCCCTGTTGACGTCGGTAGAAGGCTGCTGTTAAAGTGCTTGCGTCTCTCTGCTCACCCCATGTATGCACTATCAGACGTAACAGTTTCTCAGGGGTATTGATCTCCTCCGGTGCCCGGTCCAACACTTCCTGGCGGGCACGCCCCTCTAAGGCGCCTATGATCCAGGTAACCGCATCGGCAGTGGGCATGGGCTGTAAATGTAATAACAGTCGTGCCTCTTTCACGAAGGGTTCTGCCCCGCTGTCACCCGTGAACTTCGGTAGCTTTGGCAGATGACTAAACTGTATCTGTTCCTGTTCCATAGCTGAGAATTTCAAACAATTTACTACTTATCACAAACTATCCTCACTTTAGAACCCTGCTCGCAGCGCCAAAACTGTAGCCATGTGTAGACTTATAATATACAGTATTTCAAGTCAACAATAAGGTGGAGGATTATAGCCATCAAAGTTTATTTGTTTTTTTATAATTCAGCAACCGAACACTTTTAACGTTGGAACCGGAACTCCACCAAACGCACCCAAACGTCACTCAGTTACTACTCCCCAGTGCATCTCGGTGCGGTGTACATGGTGCGGCGCTATGTGGGTACTATGTGGGCATGCACAGTGTGTACACTATTACAGACCAGGGGCAGTGTGTCACTGGCCCACCGGCGTGTCCCTGCAGTAAAACACACTCCAGCAGACGGCTACATTTTATATTTATCTTATCTATACAGACGCTCCTTCTATGCAGAAGATAATTGCGCCCACAGACCATGACAGATGATATGTTGGCAAGTGATGCAGCGTTCACAGGCCACGGCTTTGTGGGTTTCATGCATTACGCCAGGAGCTGGGTGACTCAGGGACGCCCTAGGCCCCGAGAACAAAGCCTTGCCTTCACATGGATTCGAACCCGTGACCATCGGTACGCCAGTCGAGCGCGCTTTCGACCACCACGCCCCTTTTGATAATGTCACACTTAAATTTTCAATTAGTTTAATATTAACTAAAAGGCTTCAGGCAAAGCAAATATAGACTGAGCAGTAATGTAATTAAACACTAAATACAGTGCTAAGATTGAATTGAATGTGGACGAAAGATCAAGATTTTAGTCTAAGGACCATAAGACTTGCACTCCCAACCCATCGCCCCCCACACACACACTTTCTTTCAACGAAGCTGACATTTCAACAGCCAATAATTCAAGCAGGGTGAACAAACCTACAAATTGTAAATGCAAGTTGAAATGCAAGAGTGTCATTTACAAAAAAAATTAATTACCTTATGAAACTCGGCTATACAAATCACGAATAAAGCATATATATTATTTTTATACTTATGGTTTTCCAATGTAGTATTACATTTTTTTCACCTCACCTAACTTGTTATAGACTCATAAAACTTAAAATGCGTTCAGTTGTAATCTGTATTTTTGGGTAAGTAGAATATTCTAGTTTCGACATCAGTATAACATTCTTTAACAACTTACGTACATTAAAATGTCTATTTCCTTGATTAACATCTCTTGCTCTATTAGATGCTTTACATTGCAGAGGACCTGTTTTCCCTACAGCAAGTTTCCATTAGTTCATTGACAGCTACAAACCTCACAGACAGAAATGATGCGACATGTCTAACAATATCAGCAGCTTTGACAGTTACACTTAATACGAATTATCCAATGACATGGATACGATTAGTTGGGAAAAACGCTGGTATGCAGTATTTAATTGTTCATAGCGACCTTGTCAGCAAAATTAAAACTACTTACGGATTATTAGAAAGTTAAATTAGGAATACGTTACTTTAAAACAAAAGAGAAAATGATTTACCTTGGACACGAACCAATAACATTTCGATTAAATATATATCAAAAGCTAGGTGTATATGAAATTTTTTTTTAAATCGTAACAATTCTCCACCCCCCTCCCCCACGTCTTCACCCCCCCCCCAGGAAAGAATAAAAATAAAAATAAGCAAGTCACGACATTTGTGAGTTTTCCATTTATTAAGCTTAAACAAAATATTTACTTATCTGAACGAAATCGTATGAAATTGTTTAAAATAATTTCTTTCTGATAAGACTTGTCAGATGTTTACTCAAATGAATAAAGAGATATCTTTCTCATCTGTCGATATACACTTCCTAACGAAAACGATTATTTTTAAAATATAAGTAATATATACATATTTTTTTCAAATTGTTTCTGAAATTCATTTAACTAAATGACTAAATGATACAGCCCATGGCTTTTGAAAGTTTAATTTTCAAGAACTTTTAAAATAAAAATCGATTAATTAATTCAATGTTTCCTTAGAATTTATTTGTTTGGACCGTCTACTATTAATAATTTCAGAGTTGCAATGTTGTGAAAAAAATATTTTTTCTATATTTTTTATTACAAACAACGTACAAAAAGACTTTATTTCTGCAATTAATTTTTTAAAAAAATTCTACTTCAAATTTTTCAGATGTTTTATTATCAGTTAATTTCGAATTTGACTCCTTGAAAAAAAATTATTTTATTTCAGATGAGCTAAAGAAGATTACGCTGACATTTAATGACACAAATAACGTGGTTACACAATGCAGTAAAACTATAATACAAGACAGAGCTTTGGACATCATCTGTGACGATCATGTTCTGGTAAAGAAGCTCAGATTTACAGGAGACGGCGTGAACTCACTGTGTTCGCTTTACATAAGTGGAGGTAGGACTTTACATTAGTGGAGGTAGGGCTTTACGTGAGTGGAGGTATGACTTTACATAAATGGTGGTAGGGGTTTAAATTAGTAGAGGTAGGAGGTATGTCTTTACATACAAATAAGTGCAAATAAGTGTTATGCGGAAAATGTATTTAACTAAATAGCTGTGTTTAATGTTTCGTTATTAATTAAAAACTTTCTTTGAAATAAAGGCTTACATTTTAGTCGCTGATTTTTTTTAAAAATTGAAACCTCAATGAAAACTCAGAAAAGGTTTTTTAGAAAAGTTTTACGCATAGGAGGATATTAATCACGGGGAGAACGAAGACGCGGTTAGTCAGTACACTTAAAGAAGAGGTATAATCTTATTTAATTAAAAACAGTATTAGAGGACGACAAGAAGAAAGGTAAAGGGAAAAGGCAATGTCAATTTAGCTTGATGGCACTGGGGAAATTCCTCGCCATGCCCTGCAAGTGCCAAATATTCGCTTCGTAGATCTATGTAAAAAAAAGCAGTGAATTGTCAATATCTGGTAGTAGTAGTAGTAGTAAGTTCACTCTCAGACCATGAATGGCCTATGGGGCAAGTGAAACAGCGTTCACAAGTTTCAAAAGCCACGGCTTACGAGGGGATTGTGTGGCTAGCACAATGCCCAGCCGCCTTTACTACCCCAACTGATGTCGGGTACCCACTAAGAGCTGGGTGGACTCATGGGACGCCCTAGGCACCGGGAGCAAATCCATGCCTTCACATGGATTCGAACCCGTGACCATCGGAACGCTAGTCGAGCGCGCTGCCACTCGACCACCGCAGTAGCAGTTTTTTTGTCAACATTGTATGCATGTAAAAATAAAATAAAAATTTAAATGCTCTAGCAGAAATCAAACTCCTTTCCGCTGGATCATTAGTCATTGATCGAACCACCGTCAAACGCATTAAATGACATTTTTAAGTTTAATACAACTTCAAACAGACAACCAATCACGTCTATGACATTGAACGGAGCAGACTAAATCTTCTACTAAAAATCAGTGTATAGGTCGAAGGCAGGCAGTCCATGGATTTATGTATAGGATTTGAAAATTATATTCTGTATCAAAACAGACTTTTAATTTCTTAGCCTAAACTTAATATAATGTATAACAAAAGATATGTCACAGCACAAAGGTTTTAGCTATAATCCATATGATAATAAGCATAATTATGAATTTCTCTATTTATGACTAATTTAATTTATTTCTATTACTTTCTTTTAGATTAAGCTAAAATAAATGTTTCAAAGTCATGAGAAAATTGTGATGATGAAATATAAATTTATTTCAGGCAGAAACGTGGCACTAAGGCAAAGCACATCCCAATCAAGTAACTACTTTGCTAGTTCTTCCGCCAACCTTGCTGTAGACGGTAATACAAACTCTGATTTCGATCGTGGCAGTTGTACACATACAAAGGATGAGGCTAACACCAACTGGAACGTTTTGTTCTCTTTAAATCAACTAGTTAACAGATATGTTATTTACAATAGAAATAGCAGTAAGTTCCATTTTTCTTAAGATAAGCTTATATATTATCACTAGCTAATTTACCCGGCTTGACCCGGGCCAGTTTTAGGGATCCGATTTTGTACCCCACCCATTAAGACCCCGATCAATAATGGTATCTCATTCTTGGTCAAATCCCTTTCCCTTCCATATCATTCCACATTTCTTTGAGATTACATACACAGTTATAAAAACCGTTGTGGGATTACTGAATCATTTTTTAAATGTTTATTATATTTAAACTTTTGATAATAAATACGCAATCTTATTATGTATCTTAAAAACGTTAATGTGTATATGAGAAAAAATAATTAAATGTGTACATGAGATATAAATACATGAAATTATTGTTAAATATATTTACACACAACGATTCGAAAGCTTATTAAATACGTACACCCTTCCTGTTAATTCTCGATTGTTTAAAAAATTCAACTTATATTTAAATTATTTCGCAACAAACATACTTTGATGGGTTCACATAGATAAATATTATGCCGTTGCATAAAGGGATCCCGTTTTTTTGGTAGAATCCCTTTCCCCAATTTGATCCAAAATTGTTGCGATCACATACTCCATTATGATGGCATTGCATGAAGTAAATCTCTTTCCCCTATAAAATACCACACTTTAATAGAATCACATAGCTAAGTGCTATCCGTTGCATATGAGATCTATTTTTTGGTATAATCACTTTCCCTCGATCCATTACATAATGGAATCCCATACTTTATCGAATTCCTTACCCCTAGATGATCCCTTTCCCCGATTTGATCCTATACTTGTGTTTCTTTTATTTACCTCAGTGCAATCCAATTAGATTATGGGATCCCGTTCCCTGTGAGATCCCATTCTGGTTTCTATCACATTATAGCTAAACATTGTTCATTTAAGTTTTTTAAAAAAGGGGGCCCCGGCGGAAACCCATTCTATCCACCTGAAAATAAGTCTAAAAAACAATTGGATATAACTTTAAAATTGGACTTATTTTTGTTATAAATTACTGTGGGCTTAATGAAAAATTAAACCACAGAAGTTTCTAGAAGATGTTTAATTATACCTCAATCAAGTGGATAATAAATGTATAGTAAAATCATAGTCTGGCAAATAATTGGGCTAAAACTTTTAAACTTGTCCCAAAAAAAGAGACTATCGATCAACTGAGATCTTGCAAAAATAAAATTTAGAATTTTCTATAATATTTTACACATTCTATTCCATGAGCTTTACCTAACTGAAAATCAGTCTGAGAAACAATTGGATAAGAACTGAAAATGAATCCAATTAAATCTGTTTTAAATTACAGAGGCGAATTTACAAACGCTTCAAGAATATTGTACATGTTATTCCAATCAAGAGAATAATAAGACTAATATTGCATTCAAAGTTTGACAAATAATGGGGGTAATACTTAAAAAATGTCCCAGTAAAACTGGCTAAAATATAACAGAGATCCTGCAATGATAAAAGTTAGAATTTTCTAGAATAGTTTAAATAAACCCTAAATAAAGTGACACACTGTTCTGTTCTCTCCTTTTGATGAGTCGAAACTCACATTGTTTTGGCGTCTACACTGTACAGTTCTATTATTTTTCGAAGCACAAACTCTCATAGTTCTGATGTCTCTGACGCCCTTGATGTTCTATTTCTTTTTTGCTCCATCTGCAGTAAGGCATCTCATGCAATTTCGGAAATAACGTTGTTTTTTTTAAATGCACAAATCTTTAAATCTTATTGTACAAATAACTTATCTGATATGGGAAGAAATATAAAAAATGTATTTTAATAAATAGAAGTAAAAAAAAGATTTTTAAAAAACCACGTTTTTAGAAGCGGACTAAAAAGAAGAAAATAATTTAAAACTTATTAGTTCATGTACTTCGATTTCATATGACTAAAACGTGGGGCGGGTGCTTATTAGGTTTACCATATGCGGTTCACTCATTCTCTCTCTTTTGCCTTCTAAATTAGAAATCTTTAATTTTTATACCAAACACCCACCCCAAGTTTTAGTCATATTAAATCGAAGTACTTGAACTAATAAGTTTTAAATTATTTTGTTCTTTTTAGTCCGCTTCTAAAAACGTGGTTTTTAAAAATATTTTTTACTTCTATTTATTTTATTCTTTTTAGTCCACTTATAACAACCTGGATTTTAAAAATATTTTTTTACCTCTATTTATTTTACCAAACACCTCACAAGCGCCCGCCCAACGTTTTAAAAACATTGTGATGTGGTCACGGGGGAGAACTCACAGATGTCAACAAAAGCCGACGGTACAGATGCTTTTATATAGACTATAGATAAACTAAAAAGTTCAATAATTTAATAACGGTACATTCGATCGATCTAAAATTTTGATAAAATGCATTGTCATCCAAGATCTATCTGTGGTAAAATTTTCAGATCTCTAGGACCATCAGAAGTGGTTCAATTTTACGTTGGCAGATTTAAAAAAAATCTTGGACAAACCAACAAACAAACAATGCCCAACGAAAGCGAGTTAATAAAAACGTGGTAATAAAACAAACCCGTAAAAACAAAGTTTTTGACTATAAATCCCTTATATATGAGACATAACTAACAGTATTGATTATTTTCAAACATTTACAGACTGAATCTGTCTTAACTCAAGTTTGCTTCATAACCCTGGGGAGGGTGAGAGGGGAAAAGTCTGGTCACCGATTCGCTTGACCGAGCTCAGCGTGACACGTAAAATGTAAACAAAAGCGCCCCGGTCGCTTCGATGGGTCGCCTCAACGCGTCTACTCAAACTTTCACGTGGAAAAAAAACAATAACAAACAGTGAATTTGAATTACATACCCTCATATAAGGATAAACTAAAAATGCATTAATTTAATTACGGTACGATCGATCGATCTGAAATTTTGATACGATGCATTGTTAGGTGAGACGGGTCCGTGTGCCAAATTTCAGCTCGATCGGATCACGGGAAGTGGGTCATTTTCGACTTTTGTTTTTCCGCCCGCCCGAGCCCATGAGATGATGAGATGATGAGACGGCCGCGAAGTTAATATAAGGGATTTAATAAAACAAACCCGTAAAAACAAAGATTTTTGACTATAAATCCCTTATATATGAGACATAACTAACAGTATTGATTATTTTCAAACACGACAAACATACAGACTGAATCTGTCTTAACTCAACTTTGCTTCATAACCCTGAGGGGGAGAGGGGAAAAGTCTGGTCACCGATTTGCTTGACCGAGCTCAGCGTGACACGTAAAATGTAAACAAAAGCACCCGTGTCTTCGATGGGTCGCCTCAAAGCGTCAACTCAAACTTTCACGTGGGAAAAAAACAATAACAAACCGTGAATTTGAATTACATACCTCATATAAGGATAAAACTAAAAATGCATTAATTTAATTACGGTACGATCGATCGATCTGAAATTTTTGATACGATGCATTGTTCGGTTAGACGGGTCCGTGTGCCAAATTTCAGCTAGATCGGATTACGGGAAGTGGGTCATTTTTTACTTTTGTTTTTTTCCCCGCCCGCCCATGAGATGATGAGATGATGAGATGATGACAGACAGACAGAGACGGCCGCGAAGTTAATATAAGGGATTTAAAAAGGGCTGTTAATGATTAATTTCAATTTAATCGTTAACTTTTGAAAAATTAACGATTAATTAATCGTTAATTTCAATTAAAGCCAAAAATTGAAATTTATGATGTCATAAGTAACACTTATTAAACGTTCTTGTTGAAAATCTAATTAAATAAAACTGGAATGTTTCCTATTTAAGTCGTCTTTTAACCAACTACGCAAAAAGACATTGGCGTTGACATTATTTGGTTTAAGTGATGAGCGGATCTAATTGACAATCTAACAAGCCGAGCTGAACAATCATTCACATAAAACTGAGGTAACTGGAATGCACAAAACGGTCTTGGCAAGAATGACTTTATTTGGATATCGGTGTTCATTTAGTTTCCACCATTGTAGAGTATTAACGGATTCAGGAACTTTCATCTCCATTTTGTAACGCAGTAATTTATCAGAAGAGCTGTCGTCATTTTATGTCTCTGAGTCAGACTCCATTACTGCCATTAGCTTAATACGTTTTTCATTTGGTTTGATAAGCAGGCGAAGTGTTAGTAACATGGTAGGCAAACTTTATCAAAGTTTTTTAAACGTTCCCGTCAGTCAATATTTTAAAACCAAATTGTTCGTGTAATCGCCTGGAAATTTATTATTTATCGGCCACTATCTATTTCTATTTTTGTTTTAGTTTTTGACTTCCAATAATTTGTAAGTGATGGGTCGATTAATCGATAAAAATAATTTAATCGTTAAAATGTTTTTAAACGATTAATCGAGAAATTAATCGTTAATTTCCGCAACCCTACTTTTCAAAAATATATATGTTAAAAGTTAGAGAAAACAACAATGGCTTTTTCTGCTGATCCTGATGTCTTTGTTCACACATGAAGTGGCATCTCATGCAATTTTGGAAACCTGTTTTTTTTTAAAATGCAAAAATCTTTAAATCTTATTGTATAAATAACGTATTTGATATCGGAAGAAATAAAAAAAAATTTATTTAAAAAAAATTATATATTAAAAGTTACAGAAAAAAATAATGGAACTTACGATTTTGCTGCACTGTGCTTTTCCAGCTAACCCTGCAGTCTTTGTTCACACTGAAGTAGCATTTGACGTTTCTCATGCAATTTTGGCAACTTGTTTAAAGAAGAAAAAAAAACGTTTAATAAAAATCATGCAAGGAATAAAAAAGATTGCTTTCATAAATGTTATTAAATCCGTTAAATGTGTCTCATTTAAATTATGCATAGATCAATATATGTGCTTAAAGGGTAGTTATTTTATAGTTATTTAATTATTAAATTTAGTAGAATTAGTAATATATTTATATCATATAATATTAATAAATATGATTATGAAAATACTATGGAAATAGAACGGAGTATACATTTTGACGCCTATAGTAAGTAATGGGTAATCAACATTTTAACTTAATTTACATTAAATAGTAAGTTTCGAATTTTTGCTCTCAATCTCAATGCTTTGATTTATAGTGTTATCAGTGTTTGATGTCGATTGTCAATAGTTATTCGATGTTGACGTTAGTAGTTAGGATTGGACGAAACGATTATCATTTGAGGCGTCAAGCCTCATGACATCACAGTTGACCTTTGCCCTTACCGGCGGCGCGCGTAGTAATTAATTAATGTTTGACAACTTAATTAGTGTACCGGTGGCGCGTGGTAATTAGTGTTAGACACGTTAGACATGTTTGACATGTTAATTAGTATGTAATGATTGAAATGTTAGTCTACTTAATTATGTTAATTTTTGTTAATTAGGATATCATATTGTTATACGTTCATTAGAACAGGTGGCGCGGGAAATTCAAATTTCTGGTGTTTTAAAGGGCAATAATTGTGTATTTAAATTTAATATTTAAGTTACTTCCCTTTTTTTAAATTTAACTTTTTAAATTGTTTTATTTATTTTGTGTTCTCAAAATATTTTTTTTTATTTTTCATTTAATTATTAAGTGGTTCTCAAACTGTTTTTTTAATTTAATTTGAATTGTATTTTATTTTTTGAATGGTAGTATTTAAGGGTTTTAAGTACGGTTTTTATGTGTTTCAGGTTGTTAGGCGATGTATTTTATTTGGGGTACTCGGCTGGACAGGTGTTGTTGGTGGTGAATTTAATTATAATAATATAATGGGGCCAGACGATGGTATAGGTTACATCAGGAATGATTTAGTATAATTAATTAGACAAATTTAGAAGGGTTGGAAAAAAGCGCGGGTTTGGCTGTTGATCTGATGATAGTATAGGTGTGGTGGTATAATGTATGTACTAAAAGTGACAAAGTGGATTTAGAATGCGTTGGTTTAGGTTAAAATCAATAGTACAAACGAGGGGACGGGTTTGGATGACGATATGTTACCACTTGATTTATGTTAGTTTTTTAGTAAATTAGTTGAGGACCACGACAAGTAATGCATTGATGTAACTAAACATCAATAAGACAAATGAGGAGAGGGGTATGGACGGGGGCAATTACAGATGTTGGTGGTTAATTTAAGGTTGTTTTCTTTGTAAATTTAAATAATTGTTGTAGTCTTATAGGATTTTCTAAGCTAAAGCAACAGTTTTCATCTTATTGTGTGGGTCTATATTATGAAAAAATGTCTTTTTTGTTCGTTGTGTTTCTTAATTCTAGGGTTTCCACTAAGTTTATTTTACACAGTTAGCCATGCTTCTTATCTTAGTATCGGGAATATTTTCTAAGTTTAACGGTGTTTCCTTTCTTCCTTGTAATAGTTACTATGAATCTATTAAAAACTATCTAGTTAAAAAAAGAAACATAAACGACCTCTTTACTTGAACTCTACATTTTAGATGTGCTCCACTACTTTGTTAAAAAAAATACTATGAATCTATTAATTTTTTTTTAACAAAGTAGTGGAGCACATCTAAAATGTATAGTGTAAGTAAAGAGGTCGTTTATGTTTCTTTTCTTAACTAGATGTAATCAACTAGTATTAGTAATATTATATAAGGTTAAGCGAGTCATTTTCGTCGTGTTTTTTTATTCATTATAGATACTTATCTTAATGGCACAGACAGTTTTATAAAGTTCAATGGTCTTTTTGTTTTTGTTTATTGTTACTTACGCATTCTCCTCTTAGGGACAGGGACAGATGTCTAATTTCAAGGACTCGTGTTTGTTTCTTTTTCTTAACTATAGATTCTCAATATAGTGTTGGGCACGATCCTATAAGTTCAATGGTCTTTTTTTTTCTTTGCTACATTACGCATTTTCCTCTTAGGTACAGGGACATATTTCCAATTTCAAGAGAGTCATTAATTTAGTGTTTTTAATTTATTTATTAGAGTTAGTTATCTTAATGGCGCCGACAGTTTTTTATAAAGTTCAACAGTGTTTGTTTATTTTTCTTTCTCCATATACCATCGGTAATAAATTTGGTAATTTTTTAAATGTTGCTTGGCGTATTTTTGCGATATATATTTTAGTAATTTTGAATAATATTATTTAAACTTGAAGAAATTTTCTACTTGCGTCAGGTAGACTTTGATAAAGTAGGTAGGGCTTTGTAATTCAACCATTCAAACGGGTGTTGTAAATAATATTTAACTGAGGGGTTTTTTTTTATTCGTAAGATTAGTTTTTTTTGAAAAAGTAATTTTCACTTTTTATTATTGTGTAAATTAATTTTTAATTTTTTGTAAACAAGTTATCTGACTATTGTATTTTTTTGGGTCTAGTTTTAACCGAAATTCAAATGTAAAAATAGGTTATCTCTTGTAAATTTTATTGGAAGGAAGGTTATAATTTATGGCTTTGGTTAAAACTTCAAAAATTTTAAGTCAGTAGTTGATAAATTGGTAGGTAATTTTTGAGGAAGGGAAAATATGTGAAAATAGGTGATCGTTGTAGCGAAAGTTTAGAAAGCTATAGTGTATCACTAGGGGTTATTACAAGTGATTGGTAAAGATTTACAGGTTTATGTTTATACTTGGAACACTAACGATTAGATGCTGTGGTAGTTAGTTGGTCACCACATGTTGTTAATATACGCGAGTCGGTTATTGACCAGAGAAGGGAAACAGATGGTTTAAGCTGCATATGAAAATACGCAGACTGATGAAATATAAAATAGGTCAACGACTCGGTTAGATTCCTATATACAGGGCGAAAATTTTCGCGTTTGCGATAATTAAAACATCTTTTGACAACAACGAGGTGTAGAAATTTAGGGAGGTGAATTGATTTTCTTTTTCATTAGGTTGTGACTTATCGCTGAGTAATATCTTTAAATAACTTCATATTAAAAGACGTCTTCCTGACTTTTGTGTTAAGAATTATAGCGGCTGCAGTAGTTTGTTCATTTCATCAAGTCCCTAGGGTTGCTGTTGTTTGTTCAATATATGTCTTTCACATGTATACAACAAACCGGTACAATAAACCAAAAAGTTAGCGCCTCATTTTCCCATCTTTAAGGTCCATACACTGGACGAATTACAAGTGCATTTTTGTTTAAGTAATGCAAGATTTGAGTTTTAGAGTTATGTTTTACAAAGAGGAACTCATACTGTCACATGACATGATTTTTTCATTAAGGCTCTAAGTTTCTCCCCTTTTAGTCTCGTCTTGTTAATAGGTGTGATAGAAATTCCTCGGTAAAGACTAGGTGTATTTAGTTTTATGTGCACAGTCTACTAGTTCACGAGTTTTCTATGTGAATGCAATTTGTATCTAGCCTCGTATACTAGATTTTATGACTCAAAAACCCAATGTCCAACCCCAGTAGCTAAGTGATAGCCTCCGAGAATTGAATGTACAAAGGCAAGAAAGTCTAAACAGAGTTTATTGATACATAAGACTATAACTATAACTTATAAAATATAACGAATTAATGTTGTTGATTTTTCCGATTTAATCATATTATGTAGTAGGTGCACAATACTTTGGTTTGATACTTATAAAAAGGAACTTTTAAATAATTTATTAATGAGTTTCGCTTTATCTTGACGCAACTACGGTGGCAACAGCACCAAGGCCAATAGTAGTAAATAATACACCTTTCCATATCTTTCCCGCTAAGTCTCCGTGGTCTTAGAAGTACTCAACAAATGTATCCTGAAATTTAGAAATAATACATGTTGTTGTTGTTGTATTTTAAAAAGGCACCTTAACTTTATTGTAACTAGCATGGAATGAGCGGCAACTCCCCAATATATGTAAAATTAGGTAGTAAAGAGAAAATAGTGATGATAAGTGAACTCTGTCTATGTCTTATGACGGTCAACTGTTAACATAAATAACTAAAACTATTTAGACACCCCCTCACCTAATTAATCAAAAACAATAAAGATAATTACCCATCCGCCATTGTCGAGAATCCATTTACCATGTTTGTTACCAACATATTTTCCAACAAATAATCCAATTTTCTTTTGAAATTTGTTTTGACCTCAAAGAATATGATTCATTTATTTTATCAGATTCTGATTCATCTTTTACGATATTGTCAAGGTAGTACTTAGCAAGTATAGCTCCAAAGGCATAAACAGCAACAATTCTTCCCCAGGTAACTTGTCCATCTTCAAAGATGTCATCAGCAACAATAACAAAAGTTGGAAATGTATTGGTTTCATTAGGTTTTAGTCTACTGACCATGCCTTTAAAAACTAAATCATAACGATCTGACAACTCTTTAACAGTTCGCCTTAATGTGCTAAATATCTATTGGGAGGTTTTTTAGAAATTTGTTTGGTTAAAATTCAGAACTAAATCTTCTCCCATAGACTCTGCATCACGACGAATTTGATCCAACGATGAGTTAGAAAATATTTGTCTACGATCTTCTCTCACTCGGCCAATATCATTTAGTGCATGGGCTGATAAAACACCAAAGCGTTGAGTTACTTGGACAAATAAATTTTTGTTGGAACCGGCCATTACTTTATGTTCTTTTTCATCAAATCTATTATGTTCTGTGGTTGAGAAAACCAGACTATTGTCGACAACCTGTGCACTTCTTCCATGCACCCAACTATCATCACCCTAACACCAATATCGTCTACCACCCTTACTGACTTTGTCGATCCACATCTTCCTCGGGAACCATGTTTCCCGACCCCTATATTATACTATAAATTATCATTTCCACTCTTCTCAACTTTTCAAAGCAAGCGACAGTCACAGACAGAAATCGTTCCAAGTTATGGTGGTGGCTCCACAACACCATTACCATCGGTTAGCTAGGGAAACCAACTCCACGGACGAGCAGCGGACGCGAACACAATAGTCTGGTTTTCTCAACCACAGAACATAATAGATTTGATGAAATAGAACATAAAGTAATGGCCGGTTCCAACAAAAATTTACTTGTCCAAGTAACTCAACGCTTTGGTGTTTTATCAGCCCATGGACTAAATGATATTTGCCGAGTGAGAGAAGATCGTAGACAAATATTTTCGAACTCATCGTTGGATCAAATTCGTCGGGATGCAGAGTCTAGGGGAGAAGATTTAGTTCTGAATTTTAACCAAACAAATTCTAAAAACCCTCCCAATAGATATTGTAGCACATTAAGGCGAACTGTTAAAGAGTTGTCAGATCGTTATGATTTAGTTTTTAAAGGCATGGTCAGTAGAGTAAAACCTCATGAAACCAATACATTTCCAACTTTTGTTATTGTTGCTGATGAAATCTTTGAAGATGGACAAGTTACCTGGGGAAGAATTGTTGCTGTTTATGCCTTTGGAGCTATACTTGCTAAATACTTCCTTGACAATATCGTAAAAGATGAATCAGAATCTGATAAAATAAATGAATCATATTCTTTGAGGTCAAAACAATTTCAAAAGAAAATTGGATTATTTGTTGGAAATTATGTTGCTGACAAACTTGGTAAATGGATTCTCGACAATGGCGGATGGGTAATTATCTTTATTGTTTTGATTAATTAGGTGAGGGGGTGTCTAAATAGTTTTAGTTATTTATGTTAAAAGTTGACCGGTCATAAGACATAGACAGAGTTCACTTATCATCACTATTTTCTCTTTACTACCTAATTTAACATATATTGGGGAGTCGACGCTCATTCCATGCTAGTTACAATAAAGTTAAGGTGCCTTTTTAAAATACAACAAACAACATGTATTATTTCTAAATTTCAGGATACATTTGTTGAGTACTTCCAAGACCACGGAGACTTAGCGGGAAAGATATGGAAAGGTGTATTATTTACTGCTATTGGCCTTGGTGCCGTTGCCACCGTAGTTGCGTCAAGATAAAGAGAAACTCATTAATAATTTATTTAAAAGTTCTTTTTTATAAGTATCAAACCAAAGTATTGTGCACCTACTACATAATATGATTAAATTGGGAAAATCAACAACATTAATTCGTTATATTTATAAATTATAGTTATAGTCTTATGTATCAATAAACTCTGTTTAGACTTTCTTGCCTTTGTACATTAAATTCTCAGAGGCTATAACTTAGCTACTGGGGTTGGACATTGGGTTTTTGAGTCATAAAATCTAGTATACGAGGCTAGATACAAATTGCATTCACATAGAAAACTCGCGAACTAGGAGACTGTGCACATAAAACTAAATACACCTAGTCTTTACCGCGTAATTTCTATCATACCTATTAACAAGACGAGCCTAAAAGGGGAGAAACTTAGAGCCTTAATGTAAAAAATCATGTCATGTGAAAGTATGAGTTCCTCTTTGTAAAACATAACTCTAAAACTCAAAGCTTGCATTACTTAAACAAAAAATTCGCTTGTAAGTCGTGCCGTGTATGGACCTTAAAGATGGGAAAACGAGGCGCTAACTTTTTGGTTTATTGTACCGGTTTGTTGTATACATGTGAAAGACACATAATGAACAAACAACAGCAACCCTAGGGACTTGATGAAACGAACAAACTACTGCAGAAACTATAATTCTTAACACAAAAGTCAGGAAGACGTTATTTAGAGATATTACTCAGCGATAAGTCACAACCTAATGAAAAAGAAAATCAATTCACCTCCCCTAAATTTCTACACCTCGTTGTTGTCAAAAGATGTTTAATTATCGCAAATGTGAAATTTTTCAACCTGTATATAAGATTCTAGCCGAGTCGTTGACCTATTTTATATTTCATCAGTCTGCATATTTTCCAATGAAGCTTGAACCATCTGTTTCCCTTCTCTGATCAATAACCGACTCGCGTCTATTAACAACATGTGGTGACCAACTAGATACCACAGCATCTAATCTTTAGTATTCCAAGTATAAACATAAACCTGTAAATCTTTGCCAAACCCTTGTAATAACCCCTAGTGATACACAATAGCTTTCTAAACTTTCGCTACAACGATCACCTATTTTCACAGATTTTCCCTTCCTCAAAAATTACCTACCAATGTAAAAACTACTGACTTAAAATTTTTGAAGTTTTAACCAAAGCCATAAATTATAACCTTCCTTACAAAAGAATTACAAGAAATAACCTATTTTACATAATTTGAATTTCGGTTAAAACAGGCCCCAAAAAAATACAATAGTCAGATAACTTGTTTACAAAAAATTAAAAATTAATTTACAGAATAATAAAAAGTGAAAATTACTTTTTCAAAAAAGCTACTCTTACGAATAAAAAAACCCTCAGTTAAAAATTATTTACAACACCCGTTGAATGGTTGAATTACAAAGCCCTACCTACTTTATCAAAGTCTACCTGACGCAAGTAGAAAATTTCTTCAAGTTTAAATAATATTATTCAACATAACTAAAATATATAGATCTATCGCAAAAATACGCCAAGCAACATTTTAAAAACTACCAAATTTATTACCGATAGTATATGGAGAAAGAAAAACAAACAAACACTGTTGAACTTTATAAAAACTTCCATTAAGATAACTAACTCTAATTAATAAATAAAAACACTAAGTTAATGACTCCCTTGAAATTGGAAATATGTCCCTGTATCTAAGAGGAGAATGCGTAAGTAACAACAAAAAAAAAGACCATTGAACTTATAGGATCGTGCCCAACACTATATTGAAAATCTATAGTTAAGAAAAAGAAACACACACGTGTCCCTTGAAATTACACATCTGTCCCTGTCCCTAACAGGAGAATGCATAAGTAACAAGAGACCATTGAACTTTATAAAACTGTCCGTGCCATTAAGATAAGTATCTATAATGAATAAAAAACCCGAAGAAAATGACTCGCTTAACCTTATATAATATTACTAATACTAGATGATCACATCTAGTTAAGAAAAGAAACATAAACGACCTCTTAACTTACACTCTACATTTTAGATGTGCTCCACTACTTTGTTAAAAAAAAACTATGAATCTATTAAAAACTGATACAAGGAGAAAGGAAATACCGTTAAACTTGAAATATTCCCCATACTAAGATAAGAAGCATGGCTAACTGTGTAAAATAAACTTAGTGGAAACCCTAGAATTAAGAAACACTACGAACAAAAAAAACATTTTCATAATATAGACCCACACATTAAGATGAAAACTGTTGCTTTAGTTTAGAAAATCCTATAAAACTACTACAATTATTTAAATTTACAAAGAAAACAACCTTAAATTAACCACCAACATCTGCAATTGCCCCCATCCATACCCCTCTCCTCATTTGTCTGATTGATTTTACCCTAAACCAACGCATTACTTGTCGTGGTACTCAACTATTTTACTAAAAACTACCATAAATCAAGTTGTAACATATGGTCATCTAAACCCCTCCCCTCGTTTGAACTATTGATTATAACCTAAACCAACGCATTCTAAATCCACTTCGTCACTTTTAGTACATAACTTATACCACCTCACCTATACTATCATTAGATCAACAGCCAAACCCACGCTTTTTTCCAACCCTCCTAAATTTGTCTAATTAATTATAATATATACTAAACAATTCCTGATGTAACCTATACCATCGTCTGGCCCCATTATATTATTATAATTAAATTTACCACCAACAACACCTGTCCAGCAGAGTACCCCAAATAAAATACATCGCCTAACAACCTGAAACAAATAAAAACCATACTTAAAACCCTTAAATACTACCATTCAAAAATAAAATACAATTCAAAATAAATAAAAAAAATAGTATGAGAACCACTTAATAATTAAATGAAAAATAAATAAAAATATTTTAAGAACCACTCAATACACAAAATAAATTAAAAAATTTAAAAAGTTAAATTTAAAAAAAGGGAAGTAACTTAAATATTAAATACAAATACACGATTATTGCCCTTTAAACAATAGAAAATTTGAATTTCCCGCGCCACCTGTTCTAATGAACGTATAACAATATGATATCCTAATTAACAAAATAACTTAATTAAGTAGACTAAGCAATGTTGTATAGCAACATTTCAATCATGACATACTAATTAACATGTCAAACATGTCTTACGTGTCTAAAACTAATTACCACGCACCACCGGTACACTAATTAAGTTGTCAAACACTAATTAATTACTATGCGCCGCCGGTAAGGGCAAATTTCAACTGGGACGTCATGAGGCTTGACGCCTCAAATGATAATCGTTTCGTCCAATCCTAACTACTGACTTTGTAATAAATAGTAAATAATACAATCAATTCCATATTAAAGTTTTATTCGAAGATGAAATAATTAGTAAATATTACTTAAACAATTTTTTTTATAGACATTCTGTCGTAAATAAGTCCTTTGAGGCCTTATTTATACCTCTGTGATATACATGTAATTTCTGAATATTACAGAAAAAAGATCTTCGTTGTTTAAAAACACATCCAAATGTATAATTGTATTCGATATAGTCAAAATTGAAGTAAATAGAAAATTCAATTATACACCAAAGCAAACTAAAATAGAATTTTGGTCGAAACAAAATGATTTCAAGCCTAATGATATATATTTGAACGATTTTAAGTTATTACAATTCAGTTCTAGAAAATAAAATTAATTAGAAGCTTAATAATTTGTTTCTATTTGTAGAAGTATCCTATGAGATAAGAATGATAACTTTTGGTTCATTAAAATTAGGGACCAACCGGGTAGGTAGACATTTTCTACCGGGTACCAAATCTGATTAGCTAGATGTATAATTAGCCGGCTCCGGGTACGAACCGAGTACTAGGGCTGTTAAACGAAAATCGGAAATCCGAACTAATTTCGGTTTTTTAATCGATTAGCGGTTGCTTTATTTCGCAAAATATAACCGCCTTGTATTTAGCTTTCAAGTTTTCTACCAATATAATTTAATTTCAGGCAATCATTTGGTTTATTAAATTATTATAGACTGATTTTTTTATTGTTTACTTTACCAACGTCTACACTCTTCATGAAATGATATTATGGTCAGAAGAATTGAGTATTAATTTATTAAAATTTGTATCAATAAATTCATTATATAATACATGTAAATTTGGTTTCTCTGGTTATCATGTTACCTACTTACTTTGTAACTGTTAATCGTTGCCTATTTTACGCGCTTTTATTTAAGTCACACTGTTTGTATGTTGTATCCATCCATCCATCCATCCTTCCTTCAAATATTGAAACGTGAAATTAAACCACTTCTGATGGTCCTAGAGATCTCAAAGTTTTACCACAGATAGATCTTGGATGACAATGCATTTTATTAAAATTCCAGATCGATCGAATGTACCGTAATTAAATTAATCAATTTTTAGTTTATCTCTATTTATCACTATTTATAATGTATAGTCGTCTGCTAGAGTTGACCTCCAAGGCTCACTGGTTTCACTCCAGCCCTCGCAAATTCCCGTGTTTACATCAAGGGCAGGGTAGATCAGCGCGTTTCAGTCTGTAAATGTTTGTAAATAAAAGCGTGTACTTTTTAAAAAAGATTTTTTTTACATTTTACTTATTAGTAAATATATTTACATTAATTTGAATTTAGTTTATTATTTTAAACGCTATTTAAACAGTTTAAATTGTTTAGCAAATATGGTGGCGTGGCGCTAGTCGTTAGAAGTAAACACGAAATTGTTTTAGAAAATTAGTTTATTAACTGTATACTGTATCTACATAATTTCAAATTATTAAATTATATAATTATTGTGGAGAACCTGGACCTCGTGTGTGACTAAACTCTCTGCCTTCACTCATTTTAAATACAAAGACTCTAAGACTTGAACACTTTGATTACTTTATTGCTTCACTCATTGACTCCGACATACACTTAATCTAACTTCACATACGTAAAGACAAACTGTCCTAAGTCAATTCTACTATTTCTGTTTAACATCTACAGTCTACCATCTCCTCTCTCCTCTCTCCAGTCTCCAGTCCATTGTTCTCATGAGTGCGTCCCCTCTAATACCCCTTAGACTCCGCCCTTAAAATTCATGCAGTGTCCGGTCGTCTATGTCAAATCTGTCAGTCATAAGGTACCACCCTTAGATTAAGACGGGGTGGGGCCGGTTCGACATACCCGTCTCTGGTGAGACCCCCACCACTTACCTACCCCCACACAGACCACCTGTGCGTCTGGTCATCCTATCTACCCTGGGGAAATTCACAGCTTTGCCCAGTCCCGCGGACTCCCGTGGTCGGCACTCCTCTTATCTCCGACCGGGCCAGTTAACACCAGAACTACAATTTTAGATCCTCTTGTCACCTGGTCAGTTTGTCCTCATTGTCCCAACACGCGCGGCTTCCGAACCGCGCCCCTCCTGGTGAGCTACTCCTAAACAAGAAATATTTTCCGCCCTCGTGGCGGTCACTCTTTGATCTAAGCTCCTGACGTTCAATGCAAGTTAACCTAAAATCCTTACATTATGTTACATTTGTTATGTTTTTAAGAATTTGTAAGTATGGGGCCGTCCATAAAGTACGTCACACTCCAGAGGGGGTGTAAGAAAGTGTGACAGTTTGTGACAGGGGGAGGGTGGTGTCCGGCCATGTATTTTTTTTTAAAGTGTGACGTACTTTAGGGAGGGGGGGGTTCCGAGATTTGTGACAGTTTGTGAAAAGGGGAGAGGGGTGACTTACCACAACAAGTGTGTATAAAATAAATCCAAAATTAGCCACTAATGAACAAGAGCTCAAATTTACCAAAATTTTTGCGAATGGAAGGAATCAGAAATCAGACACAAAATAATAGACTGAAAAAATGAAAACAAAACGTTGTTGTAAAAGAAGGGGAAAAATTGTGGCAAGAAATTCTTGTTAAAATATGTGCCATTATTAAATCTTTTGCCAAATAGAATTCGACTTTTCGCTATCACGATGAGGACAATACAATGGCACATATATACAATATTCTGGAAATGATGCATATGCTAGAAAAGAAAGACCCACTGCTTCGAGGACATCATGTGAAAAGTGGTAAAAAACGTGTCACTTCAAATTCAAAATGAGCTAATTCCAGTTGGAGGAGTTACAGTTCGCCTAAAATTATCTTTCAGGTACAAGATACTAAAATTAGTACATTGTATTTGATAGCTCTTCTTGTATGTCACATAAGGTGCCAACAAATCCAGGTGTGTAATATGAAACGCTTGAAAATCAGAATGTAGAAATTGTATAATCTTTCAACGATTTCATTGAAACAAACAAAAATGAATCTACTTACGACATTTCTGAAATGATTTTCAAACAGTGTAAAGCCGATGGTCTTAAAATATAGAGGACTGCGGAAGACCACAAAATGTTAATACTTCTTCATGGTTGGAAAGTAAATAGGAGTTTAAGAAAAACTCAAAGAAATAAATCTCAATTTCAAATTAGTACTTCACTCAAAAGTGTCTTTAAATATCATTTGTTTACATGCTACTCCAACTGAAACTATAATTATTCAGGCTATTTTTTAAAAACCAAGTTTTTTGTAGTGAAATAAAAATCATAAAATAAATAAAGGTAAAAAATGATTTTTAAAAACCACGTTTTTATAAGTGGACTAAAAAAAAGAAAACAAATTAAAACTTATACGTTCAAGTACTTTCATTTAATATGACTAAAAACGTGGGGCGAGCGCTTATGAGATTTTACATATGCAGTTCACTCATTCTCTCACTTATATATCTCTCATTTGTCTTCTAAATTATAAATCTTTAAATTGTATACCGAACACCCGCCATATTAACTTCACCGCCGTCTCTGTCTCTCTGTCTCTCTGTCTGTCTTGGGCGGGCACCGCGGAAAAACAAAAGTAAAAAATGACCCACTTTCCGTAAAGGCATCGAGCTGAAAATTGGCACACGGATCCGAGTCACCTAACAATGCATCGTGTCAAAATTTCAGATCGATCGAACGTACAGTTATTAAATTAATGCATTTTAGGTTTATCTATAAAAAAGTAAATGTAGAAGTCGCTATTGTTTACATTTTACGGGTCACTTGACTTCGCGCCAGCCATCGGTCAACACATCTCGTGTTTTAACAAGGTGTACCGGCGTGCTTTTGTTTACATTTTGCTTTTCACGCTGAGCTCGGTCCAGCGATCGGTGACCAGACCTTTCCCCTCTCCCACCCACCCCCCCCCGGCCAGGGGTTATAAAGCAAAGGGAAGTTAAGACAGATTCAGTCTGTAAATGTTTGTCGCGTTTGAACATAATCAATACTGTTAGTTATGTCTCATATATAAGAGATTTATAGTCAAAAACTTCGTTTTTACGGGTTTGTTTTATTACCACGTTTTTATTAACTCGCTTTCGATCCTGTGTGTCTGTCCACATTTTTTCAAATCTGCCAATTTAAAATTAAACCATTTCTGATGGATCTAGAGATCTCAAAATTTTACCACAGATAGATCTTAGATGACAATGCATTGTATCAAAAGTTCAGATCGATTGAATGTATTGTTATTAAATTATGGAACTTTTTAATGTATCTATATATAAGCCTATGTATTATCCACCTGCCCTTGTTTACATTACATTTACGTGCCGAGTTCACACCAAGCCCGACCACAAAAACTATGTTTAATATCATGGGGAGATCAGTCATTTCCAGTCTGTAAATGTTTGTTTGATCATAATCAATACTTCAAAACTCACCATAGCATACACTTAGACTAAAAAGAATAAAATTAATAGAAATTAAAAAAAGATTTTTAAAAACCACGTTTTTATAAGCGGACTAAAAAGAAGAAAATAATTTAAAACTTATTCGTTCAAGTACTTTCATTTAATATGACTAAAAACGTGGGGCAGGCGCTTATGAGTTTCCCTATATGCAGTTCACTCATTCTCTCACTTAGAGATCTCCATTTAACTTTTATATCAAACGCGCGCCAGAAGTTTTTAGTCATATTAAATGAAAGTATTTGAACGTATACGTTTCAAATTATTTTCTTCTTTTTAGTCCGCTTACAAAAACTTCTATTTATTTACCACGTTTTTATTAACACACTTTCGTTCCTGTTTGTGTGTCTGTCCATAATTTTTACAATTTGCCAACGTAAAATTAAACCACTTCTGATGGTCCTAGAGATCTCAAAATTTAACCACCGTTAGTAAATTATTGAACTTTTTAGTTTATCTATATATAAGCAAATGCACCGTTTGCTTTTGTTCACATCCATGAGTTCACCCTGTGACCACATCACCATGTTTTTAAAACGTTGGGTGGGCGCTTATGAGGTGTATGGTATAAAAAAATAGAGGTAAAAAAATATTTAAAAAAAACACGTTTTTGTAAGTGGACTAAAAAGAATAAAATAAATAGAGATAAAATTTTTTTATAAGAATCGCGTTTTTATAAGTGTACTAAGAAGAAGAAAATAATTTAAAACTAATAAGTTCAAGTACTTTCATATAATATGACTAAAAACGTGGGGCGGGTGTTTGGTATAAAAATTAAAGATTTATAATTAAGAAGTTAAAAAAGATATCTATAAGTGAGAGAATGAGTGAACTGCATATGTAAAACCTCATAAGCGTTTTTTGTCATATATGAAAGTACTTAAACTTATTAGTTTTAAATTATTTTATGATAGCTCTGAACAGGCTAATGGTCTCTATTTCCTTTAATTATTGGTATGAATACAATGACAGGTATTGTTTTAGATCTCGGAAACATTTGACGTGTAGATTAAAAGTCAATGTATACATCTATTTCCTTCGGTTCCATATACATTACTTTATGCCATGTTACTTGATTGCTTGTTCTGAAGTCTTTTTCTAATATTGTTCAGTCCAATATTTACAAAATTTCTTTGTTCCACGCCCACCAAATCCTTTTTAAAATTCTTCACCCTCCCCCCCCATGAATATAATATAAATAAGTAATAAAAATATTTTTTTTTAAAAATAAGGTTAATTACTTTTAAACAAAATCTTAATAGATAGGTTTGTGGAAAAAAATCCCTAGGATGTTAGCGAGGAAACATATTAATAAAAAAAAATAAAAAATATATCATTTGGAGGTAAATTAAATAATTTAGAAATATTGATAATTTTTTATTTAGTTTTTAAATAATTATCTGATACTTTCATTTAATAATATTTGTGTGCTTCATGATAGCTGCGAAGAGTATTTTATTTCAGGTTCCAATGTATTTAGCTTCAGTATTAGGTCTCCCCGTTGTCCAAAATCCAGTTTATATATATATATATTTTAATTAAGCAATGCATTTTTGACACCAAATCCACATTCAGTTAAACATCCTGATGGAAACGTAATATTAATTTTATTTCTTGATATCTTTCAATTTAAGATACTATCCATATTTCGGAACTTTAACAATTACACATATTGACGATTTCAACAAACATCTAAAAAAAAATGAATGTTGAAGATATAGCATCCTAATCTGCATCCTTTACAGCTTAAGTAATAAAGAGCTCTGAAAGAATCTCTAGTGACTTCTGGCTAAACCAGCCACTTACATTATCGTCGTATCCCTCAATTTAATGTTTTATGATGAGATTATGCTGTTCATTGTATCTATGAGCTAGGATTAGGTCAAGATAGGTCAAGTTTAATAGAAGCTGGTGTAAAATGTGCCCTTAAGTGCAGGAAACTAGGCTAATTGGTTTGTCTAATGGGTCATGTACCAAGAAATAGAAGGTGGCAAGTGTTTGTCGAATATGATCATTGATTTTGGTCTATGAAGAGACTGCTAATTTTATATAAGCAAGAATGGAAGATCGATGAATGAATAGGATTAAATGAATAAACTTTTTACCGTCCACCTATTCTCATTTCAGCCGAGACTACCAAAAGGACCCAACCGATGTATATCTTCACATATCAAATTTATTTTTAAAAATACAATAGCGTCGATGAAAAATTGAGAATCTTTCTGTTTGTGCTAAACAAAAGAATCTCTCCTAATTCGTATTTTTAATATTTCCACCATCCAGGCTTTCAAATCTGCACACATTCAAACTTTTATAGCCGACTAACAATCTGACATTTATTTGACCGACTAACTTCTAAATTGTTGTTCTTTAAAAATATGAACAGACCTAGCGTCATTAACTATTTACTTCACTTGGCTTAAATTGGAATGCAGTGTCCATTTTTTTTACAAATTTTAAATGAGAAATCAAATAAAATAAAAATGTAATTATTTTTTATAATGCATTTATTGTTTCAGATGGGGAGCGGCTACTTAGTTTCTCTCTCTCAAGTTTGAACCCGGACAAATCCGTCGTCTTCACCTACTCCATTCCTCCAGTAGTGCAACCAATCTATGAAATGACGTCATCTACTGAACTTGTTTCACTAGTTACAATATACACCAACGTCAGTCAGTTTCTTAGCTTGTGTGAAGTAGAGATCTTTGGCGGTGAGTGACATAAGGTTGATTCATAAAGAAACAACAATTATATCTGTATCAACTATAAATAGCCTACGATACAAATTCCAATCACCATAAAACGGACATTAAAAATCAAGATTGAAAAACAGTATGCAGTTTAAAATAAATTTTAACACTAACGCTGAGAGTACATTGTAATTAATTTTTTTTGGTTATGGACAGACACAAGGCCACAATAAATGTTTTCTAATTCTATTTGTTTAAAATATAATGTGATTTGTTTTTATTATATGAACATTTTGTTAATTAAAAGTGAATAGTTTTCTTCAAAAATATATGCCTCTAATTCTTGCTTGTCAGGATATTGAATCAGTGTGTAATAGTTGATACAATTTAATCAAAATCAATAAGTAGATGAGGTAATATTTAGATTGTCGCTTATTTTCTTGACCCTACGGGTTCAACTGCAAAAAATGGTCAAATATCGTTAGCACTATTACTGACCTGTTAACGGGTACCCGGGAACATACACTATTCCCTCGCTATTCGCGGGGGTTACGTTCTTTATCACCCCAAACCCCCGCAAATGGGGAAATCCCGCTAATATTTGATGCCGTTTTAAAACGCATTTGTATGAGATTATATAAGATACTAAATGTTTCCAAAAATATTTCTAAATAGACACTCTTACTCATTAATACAGTAACGATGTAGAATTAATGCATGCAGTTGTGAATTTCACTAATGTAGTAATAACAATGTAAAACACATTTTAATTGTGTACTGCAACAATATGTAATCAAAAAGAAAAATAAGTACAGGAGGATAGTAACCATGCATTGCATAGTTGCCCATACTGTATTGTTGTACCGTAAAGTAATTTTCTATTTGCACAACGTATGCATTAGAATTGACAGGAAATTTAACACATTTTAAGGCAAACTTAAATAAATACAGTACGCACAGTTCAGGTAATAATACTACACTACAGTACAGTAAGTACGATGCGTAGAGCCTAACCCTCGAATATAAAGGGCTGCGAATGGGGAACTGCAAATAAGTGCCGTAGTGGAACTAGTGGAAATAAGTCGAAACATGCCGTAGGCTATTGTGTAAAATGAGGTGCATGGATGTTGACTAGGTTGCATTGTTTAGCGGTCATGACTGCCCGGGTACATGTCCAAATTTGTACATGTACCCGGGCAGCTTTTTTTTCAACAATAGTGGTAGCCCTAACTGTTATATTTTTCTTTATCTAAAATATTAATTTGCTATGTCGTATTCTTAGTCTCACTTTGTCACCTTCCCTAATCCTGTGATTTAAACTGGCTTGTTAACTTTTTTTTGCTTTTGTTAACATGTGTCTTCAATTCACTAAACCCATAGTGAAACTGGATTTGCTGTAAGCGATCATGGCTAAGATTTGTGAAGAAGTTAGGAGTTCTAACTAGCAAAAAATAAGATGTAGTTGTTAAATAAATAAAATATTTTGCCTTAAAGCATATTGACATATTTCTAATTGGATTATTGATAATTTCTAATTGAATTGCTTTACGCCTGAATAAATATATTATGTTTTACAAGTTTTTATAGTTCCAATGGTCATAACCATATAGTTGTCATAGATTAAATGCTTATTTAACAATGAAAAGCATTTCTCAGAAAAATTACAAATATAAATCGTTTTATTATTTGTGTCCACAGATTCAGCATGTTCTCAAGGAACATTTGGTCTTGACTGCAGTAAAACTTGTAATTGTTTCAATCAATCTGAGTCGTGTTTTGTGGCAACTGGAGGATGTACTTCCGGTTGTCGTAGAGGATATTACAAGGAGGATTGTCAGACAGGTCGGTTTGTAAATAAATTATTCAATTTATCTTATAATTAAAAGCGCTGAAGACTTTGTTATGGCATTAGCTTTGTGTGTGTGCTTTTTCAATAATGTTGACCACTGACTCACTGACTCACTGACTCACTGACTCACTGACTCACTGACTCACTGACTCACTCACTCACTCACTCACTCACTCACTCACTCACTCACTCACTCAATCACTCACACACTCACTCACTCACTCACTCACTCACTCACTCACTCACTCACTCACTCACTCACTCACTCCCTCACTTACTCATTCACTCACTCACTCACTTACTTGATCACTCAATCACTCACTCATTCTTTCACTCACTCACTCATTCATTCACTCAATCACCCACTCAATCTCTCACTCACTAGATCTGTCACTCACACACTAATGCACTCACTCACATAGTTGTTTAGTCAGGATATATAGGATTTAACATCGTTAGAATATGTTGATGTCCTTCTAAGAGTCTTGTCATAAAATCTTGATGTGCATATGAGACAGTAGCAATGTTCCCTTTAAGTTGCGCGGCTGCGCAGATATTTGACCAACGTCACGCAGCAGTTTAGAATTACCACGCATTAAATTTTGTAAAATATTGCACAAAAAATGGATGCTGTGCAACTTTTCTCTGTCTTCTTCTTGTCTTATCTATACAGACGCTCCTTCTATACAGAAGATTAATGCGTCCACAGACCATGCTGGTCTGTTGGCAAGTGATGGAGCATTCACAGGCCACGGTTATAAGGGTTCCACGCATTACCCAGCCGCCTTTATTTCCCTAACTAATGTTAGGTACCCATTCGGAGCTGGGTGCAACTTTTCACATGAGTTCTTTTACTTTGCACACGTACCAACCAACCTTAGGGGGAACATTGGACACCAGTATCAAAATTATATCTTATCTTCTTAGCTTATTTTGTAATCCTGTAATTCTTACAATACATTTATTCATATTATCAACACCAACTTTGTTTAAAGCTTTCCCTGTTTTTTCCGCCTTTTCTAATTTCTCACATCTAACTTGTCTAGATCTCTTAAAAAATATCGCATTCCTTATATGTTTACCATGGGAGTCTATTACTAAATTGCTTCTACAATTATCGCTGCAATCTGAGATCTCTATGCTGATGATTTTACATTATCCCGGATAAGTTTAATACTAGTTTGGCAAGTTTAATAATTGAATTTTCAATTTCATTTTTTAAAAAAATTATAATTTGAAAATAGAAGACAGCTGCTACGCTTAATGAAATTCCCTCTAGCTCTTTACTATCTCTTTCAGAATGTCCCTTTGGCAGATGGGGGTAGCAGCTGCCTCAACTCATGTAACATTCACTGCCGAAACAGCTCATGTGATAGTATCAGTGGTATTTGTTATGGATGTGAAGGCGGCTACACGGGAGACAGCTGTGACAAAGGTAAGTCATGAACTTTAATTGATACCTGAATGTAGAACATGATATACTTTAAAAGTATTTAAACTGTCGCGATTTCATTTTATACAATAAAACAAATGACCATTTTGGAAATAAAATTGAACTCGTGATTGATGTACATATTGATATGTGAATTGGTGAGGTTTTTTAAATCCTTTATATTAACTCGTGGCGTCTGCTTGATTGCTTGATTGATGCGTTGCTTGATTGTTTGTTTGCCGAAAAATTTCGGATCGATTTTTAACCCACTTCCTCTAATGCTAGCGAACTGAAATTTTGCAGGCAGACGCGTGCCGATAATAAAAAGATCTATCACAATTTCAGATCGATCGGATGTACTTTAATTAAATTAAATAATTTTTAGATTATCTATAATTATCTCTATGTAGTATGCTAATTTTTGCGCTAGATTGTCGCGGTGCATATTATATTGAACAACCTTTTAAATATTTTCCTGTCGTGCGGTGTGGTGCGTATTATATTGACGATATTTTTAAAAATATTTTCACGATCTGTAAATGAAAATGCTAGTAATTGCTAGTCTTTCTCGCAGTGCGCAATATATTAAACATGTTTTTATAACCCTTTTCCTGTGATCGAATCGAGCTGAAATTTAGCAGGTAGACTGTAGTAGTTTTTTTACTATAAATCCTTTATATATGAGACATAACTACACTTTTGGATTATTAGATTGTCGTGTGATGCGTATTAAAATGATCATACATTTATTTATGTCTCGTAAATAAATGATTTATAGTCAAAAACTTTGTTTTTTACGTTTTTTAAAATATATTTTTCCAAGTTTTCATGAAAGTTTTGAATTCTACACACGTTTTCACAAAATCGACCAAAAATGATAAGAACTATTGAACATCATATTAAGAAATAATTATTTATATTTTTAAAATATCAAGATGATACGGATCAATACAATAATTGGTACCTAGGCAACGGTGATCAAGAATGTTACACTTGTCTATTGTGGACCTCAATTATTATTGTGACTATATTGTCACGGCCATAAACAATAGAAATTAATTCTTTACATTCTTCAAATTATTGCAGTGTATACAAATCATGAATTTTATATTTGTTTCATTAATAAAAAAAAACTGTGGTAAAATGATTACGTTAAACGGTTAAAATATGAAGATTTTTCGATAAAGAACAATGAGAGATTTATAGATAGATAGATAGATAGAGAGAGAGAGAGAAAGAGAGAGAGAGAGAGAGAGAGAGAGAGAGATAGAGATAGAGAGAGAATAATGCTAACCAATTTACAAACATAGCAACTTCTGGGGGCAAAGCGTTAAGTAATAAAAAAGCACGAAATGTTTTTTTTTAAAAATTATCCTCCTATTAAAAAAAATCCTTCACATTAGTAAAATACGACATTTCACCAATTGTTTTGTTTGCACATTTGTTGAATTTTTTTAATTTATGTACCATGGTATGTAGTGTTGTAAAAAGAGCGATTCTCATATTCTTTCAATTCTATGCAATAAATAATTAATAAATACATTAATGCTGTAAAAGCTGATTCAATTTCATAAATGCATTTAATGATAGTTTATTATTTTGAACACGTCGTTGTTAAACAAATCACAATGGGTTCAGAGGGTTGAAAAATAAGGTCAGGTTTGGTGAATTTACACCAGATATCTACGTCAACTTATCAATATATTGCGTCATTGTTCAGGTTATCAATGCCGTGTTACAAATAAAAATGTGTTATCTTATCTTCTGTTAAGACTAAACCAATAAGCAATCATAAATAAACGTTTATTTTAATTCCCAACAGAATGTTCTAACCTTACATGGGGTTTTAACTGCCAGCATAACTGCAACTGTGTCAATGGAAGTTGCAATAACACAAATGGATTCTGTACGTTTGGATGTTTACCTGGATACATGGGTGATAGCTGTTCCATAAGTAATTTTATATTTATATGGATTATAACTACAGTTATTTTGAAATGGTAATGGTTCTATGTTTTTTTACTAGGACTGTTAACGATTAATTTAAATTTAATCGTTAACTTTTGAAAGATTAACGATTAATTAATCGTTAATTTCGATTAAAGTCAACAATTGAAATGTATGGTGACATAAGTAACATTTATTAAAATACTTGTCAAAAATCGAAATAACACTGGAATTTCTTCTTTATATGAAATCTTTTAACCAACAACGCAAACAGACAAGTGTATTGATGTTATTTGGTTCAAGTGATAAGCGGGTCTTATTGACAATATAACCAGTCAAGTTGAACAATCGTTCACATAGCCTTAGATTGTCTCAGCTGAAGTTTCCGATACTGTAGTGGATGTTTGGTTTGCAGGTGATATGTAAGGAAAGTGTTAGAACCATGGTAGCAATGCTCCATTTAAGCAGCGTGGCTGCGCAGATATTTGACGGACGCCACATAGGAGTTTAGAATCACCGCGCAACAAATTTTGTAAAATATTGCACACAACATGGAAATTGAGCAACTTTGCACACGAGTTGTTTTTTAACTTTGCACATGGACCAACGAACCTTAGACTTGTAGGGAACAATCCATGATAGGCAAACGATTTCCCTCAATGGACACAGTGCATTTATAAGTGGCGGGTCGATTAATCGTTAATTTCCACAGCCCTGTTTTTTTACAAAATAAAAAAAAGAATATAATAGGCTAATGTAACTATGTCTTACAAAGTAGTAGAGTAATGAAACTAAATGTAAGGATGGTAGTATTGAAATTTACAATTAATTATAATGGATGCTCACTTTCTAAAATAAATGAGCGACACAGACAATGTTTATACATCATTAAAATAAAATGTTATTATGCATCATTCGTTAAGTGCAGTAAGAGAAGGCTTGAAGTAACTATAATAAAATATATGTACATGATCTAATGTTATATCTATTAGTTTAAAAAAGGTTCAACTACTAAATAATATTCTTTAAAAACCCCTTTTATGAATAACATAGTAACTATTTTTTAAAAAATAAACGTTCATTTTTTCCAACAACAGTCTGTCCTGAATTTAATTGGGGCTTAAAATGTCTGGGCAACTGTAGCAAAAATTGTGCCAACCAGACATGTGACAAGCGTGATGGGAAATGTGACAATGGCTGTTTGTCCGGATACAAAGGAGACACCTGTACACAGCGTAGGTACTATTTGACCAGAGGTTACCAAACTTATTATAACCGGTAATTTTTAATATAATTTTTCGTGATCCAAAAACTTTTCGCCGTGGGCTTAAATGTAAAATATAGCGGGCAAAATATTAAAACATTTTCCTATAGGAAGTATCAAGCAATCAATTTGAGTGGGTATCATAAATGAGATAACTGTTGTGTGCCGTCCAATTTCCTTTAAATAAAAGTGTTTGCATTAACCTGCGCAAAAGTCATTTACACATTTTCAGTATTAGCGATTCAAATATTTGTTTGTTATACTTGAAATCTGAAGCATGACTTTCCTCTCAAAACACAATATCTTTGTCCAATCCATGTTAAAGAAAATCATAAAAACTACCGGTAATATGAAAGCGGATTCGATACACAACAACAGATTCTGCTCTTCTTTTACAATATCCATTTATCTATGGGGAAAATACTCAATGACTGAAAAATATATCAATATACATAATTCCCGTTGTCTGTTTGTATGGATGTAATTATAGTTAGGTGGCGCTGAGATCGATTTTAGAAAGCAGCGCACCAAATTACTGCACCAAAAAAGAACTCTTTTGGAACGGCCATATAAAATTGTTTAATCGGGAAATAAATAAATAACATAAAAATAAGTAAAATAAATGAAAGTCTGTATTACTTTATTTTTTAATCTGATATGTATTTATTTTGAAAATTTCCGTCATTTTTGACGGGTGATACACTAGTCTTTATAATAAAACATTGTCATTTGCCTATCACGGGTATTTGTTAAAAGCCATCTCTACCAGATTTTCAAATGTTTTTTCCTTCTTCAAGTGAGTTGGTAATTTGGATTTTGTAACCCGTATCAGGCATTTAGTGAACCCTGTGTAGGCCATTAACATTCGTTTAAATGGATCTTCTAAAAATAATTGAAAAATAGAAAAGATTTAACATTAACATCAGGAGACTTAAAGTATCCGAAGTAAATTAGACTTTGTTTAAAACAACAAGGCATAAGAAGAAAAAGAACTATCCGAAGTTAAACATATTAAAAAATTATTCCCGCATGATACAATTCATATACATTACAAATATCAGTTACATAAAGATATAAAGATAATGTAAAATAATACCACCCCCCCATTAACACCAAGCTATTTATATTTACAACAGCTTGCCCTATGTTGTATTGGGGAGACAATTGCTCTAAGAAATGCAGTGACAACTGTGTAAACAAAGAGTGTGACAGATTTAACGGAACGTGTGACAATGGATGTCAAGGTGGATACCTCGGGAATTTGTGTGATGAAGGTGAGTAGTTGTAGTTAATTTACTTTGTACTTAATATTATTTGAAACGAGTGCAGTTCCTTAGCATAGATAAAGGAATGTTAGTTTAGGATTTGTTTGAATTGAACCATGTTAAATATCAGCACGACTAGTTTGAGTTTAAAGGAGAAATATTTCCTTGTATATAACCATATCAATAACTATTTTTGTCAGAAAACTTTAAGTAGATGCGACAGTAGGAAAAAAAACGATTGCACTAACTACAAAATGTAACAACTTCCCACAACCTTCTTCCAGCATGTGAATCGTCTCAATGGGGAGCTATGTGTAAGAACAACTGCAGTGGACATTGTCTGAATAAATCACCGTGTAATATAACCAATGGTTGGTGTGATGCTGGGTGTGAGCCAGGATATACTCAGAAAAATTGTTCACTCAGTGAGTGGATCACGTTGTTGGCATTTGTTATGACCGTTAACACATATTAAAGCGTTAAGTATAGAAATTTTAAAGTTTCTTTCAACACTATCGATATGATGTATAGTGCTATTGATACCACATTGGCATGTTAATTTTGTTTTTTTTTAAAGTTTCTAATAAAATTATTTTCTAAATATGAGGTCTGATGCAGATGTACAGATGACTTACAGTCGAATTTTTATACCAAAATTATATAGCTCTTAATTATGAATATGATACTTAATATAGCTTTTTAGGTCATCATATAATTAATATAAAATAAATACCTTTGTTTTCATGGTTCAATAATATTTTTTTTTGGTTAATTTTATTTATTATTAAGTAATTATTTAATTTATTAAACTAATTTGACTTATCGCTATAATTTGTTGATGACAACAGAGTGCCCAGCTCTGAGATGGGGCCAACAATGCCTCAACAACTGCAGCGATCACTGTCAGAACAAAACATGTGACTTCAGAACTGGGATATGTGACCACGGATGTGAAACTGGGTATTTTGGTCAAAGGTGTCAGGAAGGTAGGAGCATTGTCATAGAATTGAGATGGTTCTTATTGAAATATAGCATGGGCCCTAAGATAGTTAAATGTACGCCAAATGTACGCAACATGTAGGTGTGTAATCCCCAGATCTTTCACTTCCCGGGAAAGAAACATCAATGTTAAGTAAAGATATCAAATCCATTTCTCTACGGGCCTCACGTGATAAATATCAATTGATTTCAGATGGCCAACATGTTATCCGTTGAATGGTGCCGTGGCTTTGCTTTACTTTAACCCTGTGAACAACAAGGAGGATGACATAGACTGTTCTATACATTTATAACGTTTGTCCACTTGGATCATTCTATCTGGTCAATCAAAAGCACTTGACCTTTGCGTTAAAAACACAGAGAATCAAATACAAATCTTCGTTGAACTTTAAATACGAAGTCAATTTTATCAAAGGAGAAATGGCGAGCTTATTTTCATGTTGGTCGAGAGGCATGCGGTCTCGAGGCTCTGTGTTGGCAAGGAGCTGTTCTCGTTGAATTAGGGCAGTATTTCTCAAATAATGTGGAGCGCCCCTCACGTTTTGCGAGGCTCCCTAAAAGGGGGGGGGGCGCGAAATAGTACTTATAAAAATTTTATACACAAATGATAATATTTACTGTCGCGCGGCGGGTGCGAAATGTTTTCTTCTTCCTCTTTGAGGGCTTGACGGAAAATAATTGAGCAACACTGAATTAGGGTGTCCATAAATCTACCCCTCTTGGGAAAAGCTAAAAATGAGCCAGAATAATCAAAATATTGATCGTGGAGCTTAAATAAATAGAATAATAAAAATATTATTTGATAATAATAAATGAGAAACTATCATGGAATCCCAATGTAAATGAAGTAATTAAAAGATTAAACAAAACTTAAGGGTTTATAATGAGAAACTTTTACAGATGTAATAAGAATATAAAACTACAATGCTAACTCACCTTGCTGAGACCTTTACTAAAATATGCATCTTCTGTATGGGACCCATACACCAAAGAAAACATTGATAATCTAGAACAAAATTTAAAAAATAAGAACTGCTATATTCATTACTGAAGAATATAATAATATTCAAAATAAAAGGAGTGTCTGCAAAAGATGAGAGAGAAACTCAAACATTACAAGCTTTGCTATTAAGCAGTCAAAAAAGGTGGAGCTTTCATCGTATGCTATAGGAAACTTTACAATAAAGGGGTTTTCTAAATAATTAAATGATGCAATAGTTTTACACTGCTTTGCACAATTGACCTTTTTGTACAAAAAAAATATTAGTTGCTAAGAACAATATCAAACAACTTTAATTAAGACTTAAAGATTAGGGCAAATTTTTGCGCAGATTAGTCGAGATATACTTATTTATGGGCCATCTAGTTGTTATAAAAGTACATTGATTGGAAGTATAAACATGAATATGCACCAACTGCCACGTTTTAATGACATTTTTGATACTTTTTAACCATCTATAAATTTTACTCCAACAATGTTTAGAATGTCAATGTTTTTTAAATTTTAAATAATATTCAAATTTAATGCACATATTTTCGTTTCTTGGGACAAATATTAATTTTAGTTTAAACGTTTTGTGAAAAAGGACATTTGTTTTTTAGCATTAATAAGTTACCACGCATTTTTAAAATATAATTTTAATTACTTTAATTTCTCTAAGGGATTTATGTCCCTAAGTGATTTAGATATTGGACAAGAAATATCATACACTTTAGACTTTTGATTTTTTTACATTTGTATGACAATAAATTGTTATAAAAATGTATGGTATATTACATTTTTGTGTTAAATTTATTATTTTTTTTCAAGATAAATTTAACAAAGCAAATATAACTCGGTTGAAGTGTCAATTATTTATTTCATCCTTTATTTCATCTAGCTATTAAAAGCGCTGTGGGGGATGAAACAGGTATGTCTCATTTTTCTTTTATTTATAGGATTGTTTAGTCTCTACTTGATCAATATTTTTTTGCTTAAAGTTAGTTCATCTTCATTGTTTTCTGTTATGATAAATTATTTAACTAATGTGATATCTCTGATTTTTACACGTTTTGGCTACGTCTTTTTTACGCTTTTTATATTGCTCGATTGAGGTCAAATTTATTGGACTTCTTTATCTCTGGTGAATTTACAATATTACAAAATTTTATTTAATTTGATTTTCGGCTGTCAAGTTATTTGCATTTTTGTGCACATTTTTTTGCTGTAAGCTCAACAATTGTCTTTGAGCAAATAACAGGGAAAAATAAAAACATTTTCAAAACATATCATTTTTCTATAAAGCTCGCATTACCAATTGCAATTATTAAATCCCAGCAAGGATTGAGAAAGAACAATTATTAACATTTGTAAAGTAAAATAAAATGATAAATAGAAAATGTGTAAAAAAAGTGTTTTTTCATTGTTTTTATTATCTAATGATATTATTATCTATTAATCTGTGACACAAACTCCAACCTCCACTTTAACCAAGTCAAAATATGTTTCAAACTACAATAAATTAATTGTACAAAACATACCTTTTATGAAGCATAACATAATAAATAACGCATTAATTGTAAATCTGACTTAGTATAAAATCATTATTTTTTTCTGCAAATAAAGAGACATCATTTTAACAATTGTTTCTTCAAGTAAATTGTTATTTTCACATATTGTTGCGTAAAATATTATCCAGTTTTTTTAATAAACAGAGTTTAACAAGGGACTTGCCATTGGGATTGGTATAGGAATAGGCGTCATGATAGCCGCTGATATCATCATCTGCATCTTTATGTATGTGTGGCAGAGAAGACGACAAAAACAACCAACAAAACAATGCGATACAACAGACCGTCAATACGATCATGTTGGAGCAATACAAGACAATGAACATCAATATGATACATTGGATAAAAAAGGTACGTTAATTTTGTTTCTCTTTACATAAAATAGATTAATGAGTCATAATTGGTGAGATATTTTGAGAACCATTTATAAGAAATAATTGCTGTCTCCAATAGATTGCAATAACAGCGGGCTGACACAATTGCGTGCGCTGGATAGAATACCACGTCATGGTATAAGGGAAGTAGTTATATTTTTAAAAAGTAGGGTACATGGTGTTGTGGATTCTTAATAATTTTTTTGGGGAATTGTGATGAATAAATATTTATATTTTTAGATCATCTTGTAAAACTATTTTGTGAAAAAATAGGGGAAAAAATTAAATTGGGTCGAATATTAGAAAAAAGTATATAATTGCATTTGTAAAATTGGCATTTTATAAAGAATATGTTTATAGCAGAGCTCGAATGTATTACTATTTTAAATCACAGTTTGAATGTACATGTATCTTGTTTTGCTCACATAAATACAATTATACCATGTCTTTTAAAAAAAAATAGTTTTTTTTTATTCCAGAGAATATCTATGATATTACAAAAGATGTTATAACATATAACGTGAAAACCAACTCAGTAACGGATGTAGCGAAGAAATAAAATTAGAAATTCTTGCTCTTTATGAATTCCTTGATTCATTGTTTTAGTTGTCATTCTAACAAAAGGTATTATTTGAACACGACATTTTTTTAAAAACGCTATGGGTTCAACAGGAACGAGATTTCAATATTTAACAAATTTTTATAACGTTAATTATAAAAGTTAGATTTTAAAATATCCACACATTTTCTTTTAACATACGAGATATGTAAATAATAATAATAATAAATTGATAATTTATATACCGCTATATCCCAGTAAGGAACTGGGCTCACAGCGCTTTACATGAAGGTATTAACATATATAAAATAATAAAATTAGCATTCATACCATTACAACCACATTAATTACAGTACATAACACAAAAAAGCAACTTTTATCATTAAAATAAATGTTGTTTCATTAATTTGGAAAATAAATTTTGAAAAGAAGTGTCTTAAGTGATGTCTTGAAAGACTTGGTTGTTTGATTACTAATGATAAGTAATGGTAGAGAATTCCATTGTTTGGCTGCACAAAAAGGGAACAACCTTTCGACAATTGTGTTTGCGCGTTTCTTAGGAACAAAGAGAATGCGTGTGTCTGCAGAAGACGAGTGGGTGAGTAGACCAACATAAGTTCAGTAAGATAGGAAATGCATGAGTCGGAAAAGAAGTTGTGACAGAGAACAGCCAGTTTGTAATCACCTCGGGCTTGTATAGGTAGGTAGTCAATGAAGTGAGTAAAGTAGCGGAGTAACATGGTCATGTTTTTTTTTCCTAAAGAATTAGTCTGGCAGCTGAATTTTGAACTTTCTGTAGTTTTTCAATGCATTTTCTAGGCGCACCTGACAGAAGAGAATTGCAATAATCAATACGAGCTAGAACAAGAGCACAGACTAGAGTTTTTGTTGCACTAATTGTTAAGTATTGGCGTATTGAGCTGACCTGACGGATGGCGGTGTAGGCTGAGCGACAGATGTGATTGATGAAATTGTTGGTAGGCGTGTTAGAAATAATGTTGTCAATATTCCTAGTCGATGTTGTGAACAGTATATCCGAACTGGCTAACTGAATAGAACTCGGAAGAGACAAAGTACTGCGTGATTTATTGTTTCAAAATAGAAGTGCTTCAGTCTTTTCATCATTCTGCTTGAGTTTGCTGAACGTCATCCAAGACTTGACTTCATCAATGCACTCTTGCATCAATTGGACAGTGGAGTCAATATTAGAGAGATCAGTGTGAGTGTATATCTGAGTATCATCTGCAAATGATTAGCTTTTAACTGAATGCTTTTCAAATAGTAGAAGTAGTTGCCTTGTACAAAAAGTACCGGGCTCAAAACGGAGCCCTGAGGCACACCATAAACCAAGTCATCTTTGTGAGAGATACAGCCATCTACTGATACCACATGTGTTCTGTCAGATATGTATGATTGAAACCAAGCCAGAACAGAGCCAGACATTCCAAAATAATTTTGCATAGTTTTTAGCAGTGTTTGATGGTCGACGGTGTCAAAGGTTGCACTAAATCTATTAGGACCAATATAGAGATTTTCCTACTGTCCTGTGCTAGTAGGAGGTCATTTGTTACCTTCAGCAGGGTGGTCTCTGTGCTGTGAGAGGGTCTGTAAGGCCGACTGATAGGGACTTAGAAGAGTGTGGTCATTAAGATAAGAAAAAAAGTTGTTTTAAGACAAGTTTTTCAAGGACCTTCGATAAAAATGAAATATTAGACACAGGTCCATAGTTGTTTAAATCGTTTTGGTCTAACCCTTGTTTTTTCAGCAAGGATTTATAACAGCAGATTTACATAAAGAGGGAAAGGTACCAGATGTTAAACTCTCATTAACTATATGAGTTATTGTTGGGAATAAATGATCTAATGACTCAACCAATAGTGGAGTTGGAATGTGATCAAGAGTACAGGACGTTGGTTTCGATTTTAGAATAATACTTTTGACTTCATTTTCCGTAACAGGCTTGAACATGTCAAAGCTTGACCTCACAGCAAAAGAAGAAGATAAATTATGTGTAGGTAACACCGTTCTGTCAAGCTAATCGCGAATTTTAGAAATTTTGTTGATAAAAAAGTTACAAAATATATCTGGCTGTTGATGCAAGGGATATGCAGAGGGAAGGACCACAGCCTTACCACTCCCTCTGAGTTTATTACATACATTAAATAGCTGCCAACTAGTTTTACTTGTAATCATTTTATTATTATAATACAAGGTTTTGGCTTGATGTACAATATTAGTAACACGTTGCTTGGCAGCTGAATAAATTTGCTTATGGACGACAAGTCTCGACTTCAACCAAGTCTTTTCTGCTATACGTCGATCTCTTTTGCCGCGTCGAGGTTCATCCCTTATTGTTGAATACCATGGAGCTGAGCGTGCTGACTTGACATTGTGGCGTGTGATAGGGGCATTTCTGTCCAGCACTGAGCGTAGTTCACTATCCGGCATTATCCAAAGTGGGGCAGAGGTCAGGGGACACGGCCACACATAAATCTTGCTGGAAGGCGTCACGGTTCATGCCACGCAGATTGCGAAGGTCCAGGAAATTTGTGGGAGGAGGGGGGGGGGCAATCACCCTAAGTTCACATATAACACAAAAATGATCCGAGAACAGTACTTCTTTTCCGGTTGCGGTTTTGTCAAGGCAATCGGCAGGTCTGTGTAGTACCCACTCAATCATATGTCCTCTGTTGTGTAGAGGTTTATCAATTATTTATTGAATGTTGAATACTTCCAAAGGTTCCACCATTTTTGTTGTCGAGGGATTCTGAAGTTGATTAAAATGAAAGTTCATGTCACCTAATATCATGTGAGTGCCAGGCAGGGTGTTGGCATGAGCCAAAAGTTCCTGGAATTCCTCATGAAATTTGGCATCTGTTACTTTCTTTTTCTGCAAGGAAAGACACGGTAGATGCACATTAAGTGAATGATACTATGGGACATTGACAATGTAAGTTGATCTAACTCAAAGGATTTATGTGAAAATTTGAATTATGTTACAAATGAAAGCTTCTGGGACAGCGTACTTCTGTAGACAGCAGCTAGGCCTCCACCTCGAGTGGAACGTGTAAATGATCGAACGATATAGCCGAGTGGAGCAATATCAGTACACTTTCCCTCATCACCAGTCAGTCGCAACCAGGTCTCTTGAATAAACATGATGTCTATCTACCTATCCATGATAAACTCGCATACAGCCGTTCGTTTGTCACATCGACCAAGGGACTGGGCGTTAAACGATGCGATGAAGAGATTTCTTTCTTTACGGTTGGGAGACATTTTGATAGGTATAGCATTAGTTATGTTGTAAGAGCATTGATGGCTGTCTTTACCAAATGAAAATCAAAGTTAGATCTTTGTTTGGAAATAAGGACAGGGATTCGTCTCTTTTTCCTTTTCCCACCACGAGATGTATGCTTCCAATGAAGGTTTCAGCCAATACACATATCCTTAAGAAAACACACCAGTTCAGATGTATGCTTATATGCTTCGTGTTCATTGATAATAGGCAATTTGGTGTGTAGTGAAATGCTCGCCTACCTGTGGGCTGTAGGGCATTGCTATTGTTATGGTCCGCTTCGTGGACTTGTTCAAGCGTTGATCTTAAGAGCAAAGACGGCTGACCTTGTAGTCAGACATAAGCGTGGAGCCTTGCAAAGAAGAACAGCCAAAAAATAAACAATTCAACATTTTCAGAAATGAAAAACGTAGCTCGTCCGAAACAGGGATCCATAATAAACATCCTGATCCAGAAATAACATTAGCAAAACAATCCAAACGTACAAAATTCACAATTAAACAGGAGCTCGATGCTATGCATGCCTATTAGGCGTAGCCTGGTTCTCAAATTGTTTTTTTAAATCAAATTACATAGAAAATTTTGTCAAACAACTAAAAAATATAAGGTATAAAATGTATCAAAGTCAATGAATATATTTGAAAAAATAGATATTTTGTTCAAAGCAATAAGGATTACACCTTATATTCAAGTGCAAGTCAATCTGGTTGATATTCTCATAGAGATTAAAATTGTCGCAGTCGGGAATAACTGCAGCAAGTAACTGGGTGTCATGACTTAGTTAATATATATATTCTAATGATGTAGTTAAATACTGTGCTTTCCATCCTTTCATTCATTCATCCATACACTCATCCATCCATCTATTCACCTATAATTGCTTTTTATAACCTCAAACATAATAACAAAGAGTTGAATTAAGGTCAAACACAGGGCTATAAATCCATATGCTTACTCAGGACAATAATGTACAAAATCAACATTATTTTAACTCAAATAACTGACCCTGCATATTTAGGCTACGGGGATATAAAATATGCTTAAACTTTACACTGGAAAGTACGTGAAGCTTCAGTTTTAAATTATTTTATAGTTAATAATTCAATTGTGCCGAATGTTGTTATTATAAAAGTTTGCATACACCATGATTTTTATCTAAAGATCACTGCAGAAGAATTTAGCGAAGTTTACTCTATTCTCCTCTTACTAATATAGCTGCTCTTCTACATTTTATCTTTTCCTCAAAATTTAACTTTCTACCCCCTCAAAATAATATTTGTTGATGCATCATTTGAGAATGTATTCCAATAGTGCCAACACACAGGTTGAGAATTACATGTAAACAACACTTGGACACATGACAATTTCTAAATGTTTAAGGTTAACTCATTGTAGGCGACGTCCTACGATTCCGCGTGGCTTGATGCATCCTAATATTTGATATAACTTAATATTCTAGGAAAAACGGTTAGTCACCTAATTAAAAATCAATTAGTTCAAATCGGTCTCCATCACCCAGCTGACTTTAAATTTATAATTTTTTTTTCGTTTTGTTTACTAAGCAAGTTTGTGTACCTATAAACTTTGCTGATTCTTATTCTTCCCCGTATTTGCCAAGATTTACAATCCTTGATCTGAAATACCACCGTTATCTCCAAGTGTCTTTTTTAAAAGTCCTGATACCGTCGAAAGTGGGTGGTCTCTACGGGGCTCGGTGGATGAGTAGGGTCGTGGCGCACGGACCTGACGGTGACTCGACTCGGCGACCTGAAACCAACAACTCCCGGCAGGCAATGCCAAAGTCCGATATGTTAGGTGTTAGGTGCTAGTCACATATGATTACAGTCGCTGTACGGATCTTAGACAAAGCATCTTAAATGCATTGTCGATGATGAAAACCAAAGTACCCGTTGAGGGTCGGGTAAATCCGAAGCGACCGTTTCGTCCCCTTCAATTTTACTAGCAACGCCAATGAGCGGTGCCGGTTTAGGACCAGGAGCACCAGTACGGATTAACAAAAGGAACCGCGAAGAACGCAGCGGACGCCAGCTCTGAGGAAACCTTCCAGTGGGGGTTGCACCCTAGGTAGGACATTGATGATTCCCCGCATAGCGGCGGTCCTAACCATTGAGACTCGTATGCTCGAATGTAAAAAAGAAAAAATCTAACTATCTCCATCCCACTGTCGAGGGAGTAAAGTGAGGAAGGGGAGGGAAGGTGTCTCCTCTCAAGGGCTTGTGTCGGTATGTCAAAGCAAGTTGGCTCCTTTCATTTAAAACATCACCGCCCCTCTTTCCTGTCAAGCCTTCTAGCCGCTATGGCCCCCCTTTTCTCAATATCAACATTGTCCTTGAGTTCGACTTAGAGAGGTCCGACTTTTTTAGCAACACGCCGACGTCAATACGCCAGCTAACTGAAGTGATGAGCTGTAGTCGGTGGAGTGTTACTTAAATTAACTTTTAATTGTGAGTTTCTATCGTTATGAATGAGATAATGAGTAATGAGTATGACACATTGACACTATTGTTTTTATTTATAATACACGTTACTTCAAGTGTTTTGATGTATTGTTTATTAACGCAACAATATCTCGTTTTATCCACCAATTTATTTGGTATTATTTAATAAATAATAAACTGCAAATTAGAATTGTTCCTGTCTTATGCATTTTTTATATTGACGTTGTAGGACTGTCACTGTCAGTCTCTAACAAATGAAAAAATCGCAAAGCTGAAACTTGTCAATGTATCAAGGGCGCCAAAAATAAATTAGCCAAGGGTGCCAAAAACCTTGTTACGGCTCTGGGGGGGAGGTAGGGTCTCTGGACAGACGGGGGTGGGTAATGTAGTGATGTCCTTCCATGAACTTCACAGGTCACCCTACACTTATTCCAGTCCTTGGACGGGCTTTGTTGTTAGTTAACAAATAAACATTCAAACGAAAAACTAAACGTAAATGCTATAAATTACATAATTTTAATGTATATTTTCATTAGCCAACAAATTATGTTGAATGGTTTCTAAACTGTTCCCGGCAGAAACACATAGAGTAAAACCTTTGTTTAAACTTGAAAAAACTTTCAGGACAGACTAGGATGATAGAGAATAGGATTTATTTTGTTTTGTTTTCTACAATGAACTACAACAATTAACAATGAATTCAGTCAAGAGGAAAGCAGTTAGAATCCGAAAAAATCAACATTTCCAGGAAAATGTAAATGTTAGTTATTTTTATGTTTCCATTGACTCCTCTTAACACCTAACAGGTAAGGGTGTTTACATTTTGTAACCAATGAAACAACTGGATAGAAGTGGGCAAAAATTCAATGACTAGATTTCACCTATGTGATCGGTGCAGTTTAGATGTCATCTATGAATAAATAAAAAATGTAGTTTAATCATTGCACCACTTAATATTTGTAACATAAACAAGAGCAGTAACTTAAACGTGTTCTAATTTGTTTTAAAATCGATTATTTCCCTTTATAATGAATCTCACATCGTCTCCTTTAAGATAATTAAACAAGTGATGTGTTTTCTCTAGAAGCTAATAGGGGGTTTAAATTATCGTTATTGCAATATTACAATTATATTATTTAATTTATTAATGTTAAATTATTTAAAAAGGTTTCAGGCTTAAAGTCAATCACAGACATGCACTCAGTACTCGACTCCTTCTACTTCCATTTCTTGCGGACACATAATGTAGATGACAGATTATATTTAGCAGTGTATCAAAGGCCATGAACAAATGTTTACATTTACATTGCTTTGTAAGAACTCATTCACAAGAGAAAGTACATATATTTATGTCAAATGTTCTTGAGGTCTTTGTTAATTAGGTAATGATTTTGAGTATAGAAAAACACCGTAATCCAAAACCTTGTCATGTGTGGATGATTGCAACAAACCCCAGAATTTAAAGGAAGGTTAGTAATACCTATTGGACCTTTGCAGCTTGCTTTAATAATATTCTAAGAAAAGAAACAGGAAATACCTGTTAAAATTCAACGAAACCGAAGTCATAGCTGATTGATTTAAAGATAATATTTTTAAAAATATCCAATGACTTCCTTTTGTTGAACGAATAACCCCACAACATCCTGTCACATTTATAAGGCTCTGTAGACATATCTGCATCAGGTTATTCTAGAGAATCAATTTATAAACAATGTACCTTTAAATAGTCTGCACTCCTCATCGCCGTCCTTTCTGTTAGTTGGCAATTTGGATGTTGTGTGGATGGTGTGTGGATGGTGTTTGGATGTTGTGTGGATGGTGTGTGGACGGTGTGTGGATGGTGTGTGGATGGTACGTGGGTGGTGTTTGGATGTTGTGTGGATGGTGTGTGGATGATTTGTGGATGGTGTGTGCTATTCTGAAGCAATTACGACTATTTTATTGAATAGTCCTCCAAAAGCCTTGAGAGAAAAGAATACAAAGAGAAATATCAAGACTTTGAACTTCACAGTTCAATGATCATGGACAACATCGCTATAGAAGTTATCACAATCATCGACAACCATGTGTTGACGTGTGATGTGCTTTTTCATGATGTAACCAAGAAGGAAGGGCAATATGATTTGAAAGTGATGTATGGGCCCTGGCCATTTAATTATTTTTTAATTCGCCTCGCCCAAATTATTATTATTATTTTTTTGAAGAACGTTTCCTTTTTCTTTTTAATCATTTTTTTTAAAAATAAATAAAAAAACCGAATTAAGTATTTAAAGCCACAAATACGGACTGTTATTGTTTACAGATGTAGACTTTATAACTATAGATAAAACACTATTAGTTAATTGGTCAAACCTAAGGAAAATATCCTGTCTTATTTTACACGAAAAGTTTAATATTTTGTCTTATAAATTATTATTATACATGACTGTGATTTCAACATTATATTTCGTAATATAAACATACAGTTAAATAACATAAAAAAGTTATGAAAATTCACATGTATTTAGAGGTAAGAATGAATAAAAAAAATACAACAACAAAATTTACACACTTAAGGTTTTAGTAAATTTCAAAATTAAAAAAAAACAAAAAACAACAAATTATAAACTATAGCATGTGTGTCACTTAGTCTATAAATTTAAGCTACGGTCTATATTATGTCCACGTAGTCTGTATTTAGAGGTTGTAATCTGTATTTGCAAGTCGCAGTCTGTTTTGTGTGGTCAAAGTCTCAATTTTGTAACCGCAGTATGTATCCAAAGCAGCAGGTTCTCTCTCATTCTGTTACACAAGTAGTAAGAGATCCGTCCACAATGTCTTGCATACCACTAACGAAGGACAGTTATCTCATTTAGAGAGAAGAAGGATTCACCTGGTGGGAGTTGAAGAAAACTGGAACAGCATTAAACGCCTCTCCCTTACCTCTTTACATGGAGGGATACAAGTTTGTTTTGGAGGGGAATTATATTGACTTGAGGGTAAAGAAAAAATTGGTAAACTAAAGTTAAATTAAACATAGCTCGTCGTTTAAGCGAGATAGAAACGTGCATATTGACATTGTATTTAAAAAGAATGTAAAATAGGTACGGGTTTTAAAAACTTTTTAAAAGTCCTATGGACTAGGGATCAGCGCTGATAAAAAATGTGACGAGCCCTGAACTTTGCTGTCCAGTTGAATCTCAATCTCATGTAAATTTTATAAATTCAAGATTGAAATAAATAATTTTACTCTAAATATGAATCACAATTGTTCTTATCTTATCTTATATTATCTGTTTACAGACGCTCCTTCTATACAGAAGATTATTGCGTCCTACGCTTATCTATGGTTTGTGTTTAGTCCTGAATTTTTATTAGATATTTAAATGTTGATAAAGTGTTGGTTTTCCTGGATTCTTCAGGAAACCCATTCCACACCCAAATTCCGGACGGGAATAACGAAAATTTGTATGTGTTTGTTCTTGCATACGGAATAAGAAAGGTGTTTTTATCTGAGGGTTGTATTAAGTTATCTTTATGTTGTATTTCTAAATTAGAATTAATTGCTTTATGTATGATTACTACTTTGCTCTTGGTTCTTCTATCCTCTAGTGTTTCAAGGTTTAATGATTTAACTAATGGTGTTATTCTTGTCAGTTTTGAATATTCTCCAGTAATGAATCGGGCTTTTCTTTTTTTAATTTGTTCTAGTTTATCAATGCTTTCTTTGGTGGATGGGTCCCATATAGAAGATGCATATTCTAGTACAGGTCTCACCAAAGCTAGGTGGCATTTTAGTTTTATATCTCTATTACATTTGTTAAAGTTTCTTTTTATAAAGCCTAAGGTTTTGTTTCATTTTTTAATAACTTCATAGACATGGGGATTCCATGATAGTTTCTCATTTATTAAGACTCCTAAGTATTTTGCATCTTTAGTTTGGGTCAGTTCTTTTCCATGAATGTAATATTTTGAATTTATTTGTGTTTTTTTTCTTTGTTATTCTTAACAGTTGACACTTTTCTGGGTGGAAAGACATACTCCAGTTAGTTCCCCATTTTGTCAATTCATCTAGGTCTTTTTGTAAAATTTTGCTATCTTGTTCTGATTTAATTGTTCTATAGATTATACAATCATCAGCAAATAACCTAACTTTTGTACCTGTTGGGTAAATCATTTATAAAATTAAAAAGAGTAAGGGACCTAGCACAGTTCCTTGTGGAACTCCTGAGTTAACCTTTATTGGTGCATATTTAGATCCATTAATTATTACAGTTTGCTCCCTGCCCAAAAGGAAGTCTTGGATCCAGTGATGTAAGGGACCTGAGATTCCAAAGTAGTTAAGTTTTTTAAGTAAACTAAGGTGGTGAACTTTGTCAAATGCTTTTGAGAAGTCAAGTAATATTGTGTCTATTTGATCATTATTGTCTAAGCCTTTTGATAAGTCATCTATTAAACCTATTAACACGCAATAACGGCAAGGGAAAAAAAACTATAATTGAAACTTTCATACACCATGTAATGCCTGTTTTGATTCAAAAATAAACAAACAATTAATTTGTGTATAGTAAATAAATGTTCATAAATTAAGCGATTGTGTTTGTTAACGAATCACTGGTACATAAATTAGTAGACTAAGCGCTACTGTTTATAAAGCGAAAAGCTGCGTTTACACTACTGGGTAAATTTAATTTAATCTATTAATCTACAAATGTTGAGTGTTTTCAAAAGCCCGTAAGCTATTTCTCAACAGCACACAAGTAGGTCTTGTGTCAATGTGTTCGCGTTATAAAAAAAACAAAACAAGATAAGCTGAAGTGAACCAGGAAGTGTAATGTCAAGAAAACTCTCTCTGCTTGAGTGTATGGTTACACACCCGGATAAATATATTATGTGTTACTGTGTATGCTGTCTCGCGTATCTGTTAGTAAAAGCTGCAAGTGACAAGGTAAGTACATAAAACTACAGCTGCTATTTATTTAATGAAGGTAAAACACTGAAAGAACGTATATTAATAACTAAGCAAAATAACAGTAAAATGTTTTTTCTTTCCATTTAAATTACTCTATTTTTCTAGAGGTTTTAGTTTTATTTACATCATTGTTTAAAACTAGGAAATAAATTACCTGAAACTTCACTGGACTATTTCGCAAGTTGTTCTAAAACGCTTACTTTTGAACCCCTGTGTTTTATGTAGCAGAATGCTCGAGGTTCCGAAACATGAGATAATAATCGTAGGAATCGTCTCTGTAAACGGTGAAAACATTTGATCAACACAACTTGTTTAGCGGCTACAGTTATAATGAGAACAAGTAGTCTTGTACCTGAGTCTGATTTTGAAAGTTATGTCACTGACATTTATTTAACTTCACTTCTTTCTGTTTTTTTACTTGCATGGGTCAGATATTGTGATTAAACTTTACTCTACACCCCTTTGATGAAATTGCTTGAAATAATTTCTTATCTCCCTTGTTTACCCAAAATATAATAAAAAATATTTGAAATTAAATTGTCAGTGTATTTACTTAAATTCGAAACGCCGACCTTTTGATTTAATTCAATACAGAAGCACACTCTACATTGATTAAGAAAATAATAATAAAAAGAAGGCTATCCTCCCTGGCTTCAGTCACAATATTCGTCAGTCTTACGCACCTATATGTTTGTCTGCCTGTCTATTTCAGAACTCGATTAAACAATATTGATTGTCCATGGTACATATCTGGCAATGGTTATATTTCGAAAAAGGTTGCCCTTTCTTGAATTTTCAAATCCATCTGAAAGAACACAATAATGTTAAATATGTCTTCATAACATAAATGTCTTGGCGGGTATAAAATTAAAATCTTTATCAAAATGTTACACCTATAAATTTGTGTAATATTTACTACAGAAGCATTCATGTTTTTTATCTTTGGTTTTGTTAAAAAAGGACTCATTTTCGTAAAAATTAGTTTTAAAATAATTATTCCAACCAATAACTTAATACTATTGATATATTTCACTCAAAAATGCTTATCAATTAATGATAAATTCTATATTTTGATAGTATTGATATCTTTCAAATGTATTATTTGCCTTTTAAATTCTTTTATAGAAACCTTTAATTTATCAAACGAATATTTAAAAAAAATAGAGAAGAACAAAAAACAAAATAAAAAACAAACATTTTTGTCTATAATTCCCCAGCGCAGTGAGCCAAAGTTCCCGCCCCCCCCCCTAAATTATTAGACTAAAAATCTTGTTAAAGTGTTATAATTTTTGTCTTCATTTGAAAAGTGAATAAAAAGTTATAGATACATCTATGAGTATCGACAGTTAAATTTTCATTAAATTGTTTACCATTAATAAAAGTATGTTGATTTCGTTTCGACAATACTCTTTATATAAAAAAAGTAATAAACTAATTTTTTTAAAAATCTTATCTTTATGGTAAATTTGAACACTTTAAAGAACATACTCTTTATAAGGCTTCTCATTTAGAACATTTATGTGACTGGTAAAGTCATCTGGCCAACTTCCTATCAATTAACATATATATATAACACACATTAATCACGGCACATCCATATACACTACTATAATATATACATACTAGTGTATTACCCGTCAAAAATGACGGATGTTTTCAAAATGGATATATTTCAGTTTTCTTAATTGGCCCTTTTGCCTTAAAGCCGCATAGTAAATAATCAGAAAATGTAGAGACCAAGAGAGAAAAATTACATCTCTTTTCCACATTGAACAATTTTATGCGGACGTTTGAAAATAGCGTTTTTTTGTTTTTTTTTCCTTCTTTTTTTTCAGTATTTTTTCAAGGCTATTTTTTTAGCGGTGCGCTTTCTAAAATCTAGCGTTACGAACGGACATAGCAGAGTATATATTTTGATTAGATATATACGAATATATGTGTTATGAGAAAACCTCCAAGTTTAGGCTTCACGTTATTTAAGTTTGCATGAATAATAATGATATAATCAGGATAATAGTAAATGCATAGTGAATTGCACACAGCATAAAGGTGATACTACAGCAAAAAAGTTTGAAGTTCGAAGTATTAACAAATTTTGATGAGGAGTCAGCCGGACGTTAACTTGCGGCATTGAATAGTGCGCACCAATAATACAGCACAGTGGGTTAAAAATAAATTATGTGACTGTAATGTGATCCACATCAAGCACATCTGTGATTTGAAGCAGTTTAAATTTCATTGATGATTATGACTTGTCAGTTTTATCTCCCATTTGACCATACTTAATTACCACAACATTACCAAAACATGTAAATAATAAAATGTAATTGTTACACATGTTAATAACAAAGAATTATTCATTTTGCATGAAACGTAGTAAGCAAAGTTTGTCACAGGATAACAGAAAAGATTAATTTATCAACTGTTAATCATATTTACAATTTAATATAAACGTGTTAGTAATTCACATAAACGTTTTTATTATTGTCAAATCAGCGCCTTTTCAAGATGTATTATGACTTGTCAGTTTATGCGCCCATTGGTCCATACATTATTACCTTTACATTATCAAAAACATGTACATAAATTTTTTAACTATTTACAAATATGAATAACAACGAAATTTTTATTTTGCATGAAACCTTTGAAGTAAAGTTAATCACTGGATAAAAGGAAATATTAAAGTATCAACAGGTAATCGTATATGAAATTTAATATACACGTTTTAGGAATTCTAATAAACGTTTTCATTATTGTCAAGTCAGCACCCCTTCCAGTTCTATATTAAAAGCAAAGATTTTTTTATTCCAAATTAGTCTAAGACACATTAAAATATTACATGTAAATAACAATAAAAAAAACTATTGTGGGGAGGGGTCTGATTTTTAAATATGTTATTTTTTTAAACATACAAATATGCAATCTAAAAGTTTATAAAAGAAAAACAAACGCTAAACTGAAGCATAAGATGGCAAATTTCATTTGCTGTAATAAATAATGGCTTTGTAGTTCAAAAAGCATCGAAACTTGACAACCAAACGACAACAAATTGTAAAATTTCATAAACCGAAAAACTAATGTTATATATTAATAAAGAAAATTAAATTTATAATTACATTAATTACATACGTAATATTGACATGGACACATACACAAAAAACGGACATTTAATACAAAATATATAATAATAATATGAATCACATCAAATAAAAGATGGCTCTTTCTACTTCGTTCCCTTCGCCTTCACACAGTAATAAAAGCTCAAATAATGACGTCGCGTCATAATATTTTATTTTATGGCGACAAACACTTTCTGTTAATCTCGAAAGCAACATTTTTACTTCTATATATTTTTTTATATCGGGAGTTACCTCGCATAGCGTCACAGACAGACGTGAAATTGCAAATTATATTGTTTAATACATTAGGGCTGGGGAAATTAGCGATCAATTTCTCGATTAATTTTTAATAAATTTTAACGATTAAATTATTTTGTAACGATTAATCGACCCATCACTTACACATTTTTGGAATCAAAAAGTAAAAAAAAATAATAATAAAAAAGTAGAGGCCGATAAATAATAAATTTCCTGACGATTGCACGAAAATTTTGGTTTTAAACTATTGACTGACGAGAATGTTCAAAATGTTGATAATGAACACCGATAACCGATAGTTTCATTCCTTGCCAAGACCGTTTTGTGCATACCATTTACCTCAGTTCCATGTGAATGATTGTTCAGCTCGGCTGGTTTTATTATCAATTAGACCCGCTCAACACTTGAACCAAATAATGTCAACACACTAAGGACATGTCTTTTTGCGTAGATGGTTAAAATATGACAAATAAAGGAGACATCCAGTGTTATTTAGATTTTCAACAAGAACGTTTAATAAGTGTTACTTATGACATCATACATTTTAATTTTTAGCTTTAATCGAAATTAACGATTAATTAATCATTAATTTTTCAAAAGTTAACGATTAAATTAAAATTAATCGCCAACAGCCCTAATATACATACAGCACCACACACTTCATCACACCACACATGTAAATAAAAATGTAACTTAAACAAACTCTTTTTTTATGAAGGCGCTATTATGTAAAATTGCAATGGACGAAAATACATTTTTATTTTCAAAGTCTTCCTTCGACTCTACGTCTAAGAAACTTTTGTTTATAAAATTAGAAAATAGCAATTAAATTATTTTATTTCTAACGAGGCAGAGATAATATGGAACTTGTTTGTCGTCAGCTATTAATCATTTCACAGGTCACCTACTGGTGCTTGGGGTCAATCTGTGTTGGACACCTGGATCCGAGTGACAAGAAATACAAGACAAAGATTAAACAGAATGTAAACTAGTGCCCAACATAAGAAACACATAAATAATAAGTTTGTGTATTGTTAGGATATGTCGTATAGACGAAGCATTGATTTCAACTAAACCTATATGACAACTAGAATTATAGAATGATCCATAGAACATTAACCCTGACTTTGTTAATATTTAGTCTCATTGGAGTTTGCATGGCAGGTACGTATTATAGAAATGAATACTTTAAAAAAATGGATTGCATGTATATTCGCTTTTTGCATGATATATGTAAGTTATTAATAACATTGTATTATGTAATACAAATATTGTTTAATATTTGTGACACAGCTACCTGTAGCAGTGGAAGGTTCGGTACAAATTGTGAGTACAAATGTCATTGTACCACAACTAATAAATGTAACTCTGATGGAGAGTGCTCGGATGGAAAATGTGATATTGGATGGTTTGGTCCAGCTTGTCAGTACCGTAAGTAATCAACATCTTCATTAAAAAAATAATAAATAACTCCCCAAGCAATGATTCATAATTTTACCACATGACGCAATGCCAAAGTTTAAAAAACAAAACTAAGCTGAAGACCTTTTGTGAAGGTTTCTAGGCTAATACAGTATAACAGTAAATAAATAATGTAATGAGCTTTTAGTTCTTACGCGTAGTTCTATGTTAAAGTATGTGTCCTTCTCATCTTAAATGTGCAGTTACATTTCGAGTATTTTATTTGTGATATCGACGTTGTTATATTTCTAGGACTATATAATAGTAAATTAATTATTTTTAAATCGCACTGGAAACACAAGTTATTGTAAAGGGAAAATAGTGAGATTAGGTCTTTCCACATTGGAAATTGTCAACTGTCAAGAGGGTTAAAGCAAAAACATCACATAAATACACATTCTTTTATTGATACTAGATTTCTTTGGTCAGATCTGTACTTGAATGTTTTTTTCTTTTGTGACCCATCTACTACAGAAAACGTAAAAATAAAATAATAAAAAATGCTGCAAGATTCATTACTGGTAAGAATTCCAAATTACAAAAGTAACACCGTTAGATAAATATATAATCATATCCTAGAGGATAGCAGATAAAAAAGAAAAGTAGTAAAAATACATAAGGTATTTAATTCTTCTTTGGAAAAATAACACAATAATCTAATAGAACAGTTAGATACTTACATGGATTAAAAAACAAGCAATAAAAACTATAATGAGTATTTCAACGCAATTTCCAACAAAGAATTTCCAACTATTTTATTCAAGGGCAGGTTAAACACCTAAAATCTTAGTTTTGTCTTAAAAAACGTAAATTGTGAAAGTCACGTTTATCCTACGAATATTCATTTCTAAATACAAATATATTTTTATTTTTTAAAATAAACTCATTATAAATATTTCAATGTAATTATTTAAACCAGCAAGGTATGATAAAAAACGCCTCATAAATTATGCAAATTTTAAAATTTTTAAAAATTATTTATATCTTTGGTTCCTATAATCGGATTTTTATTCTGTAAACGCTTAAATATGCGAAATTAAAATCCCTATCATTTTATTTAAGGTAACAAATTAAGTCTGAAATTAATTTTCATTGGTTGATAGAACGGAAATCATTTTGCTTAAGCCAATCACAACCCTTCTTTATAAAAAAAATCCTTATGGTTTCCGGAAATAAATGTTTACTTCTAGAACCCTACGTTGAGAAGATTTTCTTTTATATGTTAACTGTGTTGGATTTTCTGTTTTAAAAGGATTCGTGTCTAGCTTGTTTTAAAATAATTTAAATTTACAAAAGACATGGGCTGGTTATCGCTTCCGTGGCCAAGATGGCGGCTTGTATTTTCCTGGCGAAGTGACGTCACTTCAACGCTACAGTTGCTATACACAAGTTACAATTTTCTTTTTCATGGATTACCTCCCCTTGCCCTTTGTATTTCTCCATTGCCTACCCTTGTAATGTATCTTGTCTGTTGGTCTTCATACGCGTCACTTGTCATAATAGAGAACTAAAGGGGTGGGGTATGGGGGACTGTCTCCCTCCCCATATTTAATTTTTATAAACATTTAATTGAAAAAGAAAGGGTGTGGGGTTGGTGGGAAGTGGTCACCCCTCCCCTTTAGCAATTTATGAAACTCGTTACACGCGGCACTATAAGCTATGATGCGCATGTAGATGCACAACAGCCCGCGAAAATTCCTGGCAGGCAAATTATTCTCGCCTGAAATTCCGGGTGCAGTAGCATCGCGGGATAAATTTTTCTGAATTTTTGTGTAAAATTTTTACAAAAGGAAAGTAAATTTTTCAAACCGGATGTGTCAGGGCTAGGTTTAGCTATAGAATTTTAGGGTTAGGGTTAGGTTTAGCTATAGAATTTTAGGGTGAAGGTTAGGTTTAGCTTTATAGTTTTAAAAAAAGTGTACCCTTCCCGGTCTTCCCATATTCGTGATTCAGAACAGTGAGTATCATTTTTTTCTGACTATTTTCTCTGTTTTCCAAACTCGGCAGGTTGCTTAAATAGCCTTTAATTTTTTTGGTAACATTTTGTTGTTTTCCAAAATTGTCATGTTTCTAAAAAAGCTAACATTTTGAGAATCTCTGTTCCCCTTGGCCCCCTAAATTTCAATGCTTTGCACTACTTTCCGTGGGTCACGTGCCTTAGCAACAAAGGTGGCCGCCCGGAAATGACTAGCCGCCATCTTGGCCACGGAAGCTATAATTTACCAAGAAAAGGATAAAGTTAAAGTAAAAAAGAATGGAAATAAACATCGTTGTCAAAAGCGTAAATTTCAGGGAAATATATAGTCTATACTAAAAAGAATATGAATAAGTTTGATAGTGAGGCTACAATCGCTTCAGTTAGTTGTACTCAGCTAACATATCTGCCTAATAATAGTGGGTAATTTCTTATTTCAGCGCATTTTATTTTTCGGGTAGTTTAAAACCAAAAAATCAACTCAACTTACTAGGAAATCTATTTAAACATTAATTAAAATTATTTTTGATCAAATAAACGTACTATTTTTAAATTTGTGCGAAATAAAAATTTGTATATTTTATGAATCTTCTGTGATTTACGGAATTCTATGTGTACAACGTATGTATTAGAATTGACAGAAAAATTAGCAAATTTAAATGCTAACTTAAACATAAAAATACAGTACGCACGGTTCAGGTAATAAAAGTACAGCACATGATCTCTGTGTGGCGAGTGTTTCGGCTGCGCCACTACCTTTCAAGTCTATTGTTAGCAGTCTCTGATGTACTGACGAAATAGTACGAATATTCTAATTCATTTACTATTTCACTGGCCCACAAACCACCGGGACTCAAACTGGTCAGTGGATCTAATGGTAACTGTCCGCCATTGCAACAGTAAAATATTTTCATTATATTTACTGTGGTGTACTTCTCTCTAAATTTTGCAATTTCAAACAGCTGGGATTGAGCTTGAGCATTCATTCTCCCAGTAGGTACACGATCACTTGCCGAAGAGTCCGTGCGCTACTTCCAAACAAAGAACAATGAGCTGGTGAGGAAAGGATCCGCGACCCTTTTGTCAACTAACGAATCTAGCATACATGTGCAACAAGTTCAACCACTGGATGACGGCAGCCTTAAAACAATGTTTGAGACAACTGGATAACACTTAAAGCCATGTCAAAATTTCTTGAGATTGCATCCATATCCCTTAAATTTATGTAGTCATCTATGGGCTCCGACATAACGGCCCCGACAAAACGGCCCTGGACTAATAGATAGACTAATAATAAAAAGTACAATCAACTATTATATTCGTATTTTTACACACCGATTCAGTGAAATTCCAAAATTTCATTTTTTGGGATTTAACCTGCCCTCAAGGAAAAGCATTCTATATTTATTTAAAGTCATTTCAAATCAATAATTCTGAAAGTAAACAAGACAATAGCTATCTACAAATTGCTGCTAAAATTACAGAGTTCTAAATATTATTAGCTATCGTTTTGCGTTTGTATTAACCCGATATATATTATGGGTGGCGAAAAATTGACAAAATACTGATATTTTGTCGGTTCACTGTCGTGTATTTTCTCTATGACGTCATATCCCCTCACCCTACGTCACACCAAGAATGTGTCAATATAATGCACACTGCGCGACAATCTAACATAAGCATTCACAAAGCGGGGAAAACCCCATTAACTATCATTCTAGATTACATTAAAAGTCATTTCAAATAAATAATTCTGTAAGTAAACAAAACAACTGCTATCTACAAATTGCTGCTAAAATTACGGGAGTCGATCGAAAAGAGATTTTTGAACAATTTCTACTCCAACATTGTTCTAAATATTATTAGCTATCGGGTGGCGTTGGTTTCATCCCGATAGATTTTATGGTGGCCGAGAAATTGACAAAATAATGATATTTTTTCCTTTTAATTTTTTGGATTTTTAAGGAAATCCAGTAAACCTTTTCGGTATTTTTGTTGGCCCGTGCAAATCCTTGGGACCTCCTTAACATATTTGCAAAAGACTCGAACCCTCTATCTGGTATTGTTCAGGAGGAGTTGCTGTTCAAAGCTTGAACAGACTGACCACACATTTCAAATATATAAATGCAATTTTCCTAAGGAAATTGCGTTAAAACTCTTTTCATGTTCCATTCGCAAAAACAAACACATAAGTCCTCTTTCCTCCCGTATTGTATTCAGTAATGAAATACGTTGCCTGATCAAACCAGGAAATATGCTATCAGCATTAAAACTGTAATATAAATGCAAGACTTGATATTAAACATAGATAAGCATTAGGCGCACTAATCTTATGCATCTTATAATTGTCTTAAATAATTAAGCCAAACATTTTATCATGAAAATTTCACCTTACAAAAAAAATGTATTCAACATATCTGTCAATTTCCCCCCCCCCAAATTATACCATTTCTATTATAATACTGCTTTTGTCAACAAAGCAGTCCCTATTTTTTTTCTTCAAATATCACTCGACCCATTTAATGTAAAAAATAATGTGATTTGTTATACATACGTTTAGTGTCATGTAGAAATTATTACATTCGAAAAACTATGCAGCCGTGAATAATCAATAATAACGTAAGTCGTTAGAAACGCCAAAAGTCTATTGATCTGTTTTTTTGTTTTATGGACTCATTTTTACACATACTCTCCATAATGATCACTTTAAAATTAGCAATAAGTTTAACATTTACTAAGACGCATTAGGAAAAGCAAAGAGAGGTGTGCAGTAACGCATTTGAACACTAAATATTGTGTTAGGATTGAATTGATTGTAGACGAACGTGAAAGGGTTTTTAGTCTGAAGACCTCCAGACCCGCACTCTCCCCCCACTCCTACCCTCACACGCACTATTTTTTGAACGAAACTGACATTTTAACAGCCAATAATTTTAAGGACTGTGAACAAAGCACATAAGGCCAACAATAACGATAACAGATAACACAGCTTCTAGTAATCCATACAAAAGCGGGATGCTCATTGAAAGACAATTATAAACAAAATTTTAAATTACATTTACGAAACTCGTCTATGAACATCGCGAACACCGTTTTAGCAAATGTTTTGTTTAGTGCTTTAAAAAAAATACAGCACATAGCTTGTTATTGCTGAAAAATTATTATGCGTTTATTTGTAATTTTCATTTGTAGAATATCATAGTTTCACCGTCGGAATAAATTTCAATTAGAATTTAAAATGAGATGTCGTATTTGCCTAATTAACATGTCTTTCATTTTCGCTATTTTACATTACAGAGGACCTGTTTTCACTACCAGAAGTTACCACAAGTCCATTAACTGTTGCAAACCTCACTGACAGAGATGATGAAACATGTATAACAACAACATCAGCAGTTTTGACAGTTACACTTAATACAAATTATCCAATGACATGGATACGATTAGTTGGGAAAAACACTGGTATGGAATATTCGTTCCTTCTACGCAAATTATAAAGATAGTTAAACTTGTAATAAGTAGTCAAATAAGGGGAAGTACAGAAAGTAGTAAGTCAAGAAATGTGTTAATTTACCTAGGTCTAATAATTAATGGCGGCTGGATAGCGAAGTCACTGGTGCGATCGCCTCACAAGCTGAGGGGCATGGGATCTAGCCCATGTTAAAGCCACAATAAAAATGTTGATGCATGACTATCGCTAAAAAGTCCTCCATTGACGTAACGAGGTGATGGGCGCCGCCAAGGTCTACCAAGCCCCGAGAAAGTTCAAGTGGAAACATTAGAACCTCCTACGACCACGAGGTTATGGGACACACACACACACACACACACACAAACAAAAATAATAATAATAATAATAAGTAAAGATTATTTTTGTTTTGATCTGACGAAAAACTATTCATTATTTACATAAATTTTACCAACTTATTTTTGCAGTTTATTTATATAAATTTTTAAAAGATACAGCAAGTGGCTATTGATGGTTTAAATCAGGGGTTAACGAACTTTTTTGTCCATTACCCCAAAATATAACATTTTATGTTAACGTTAACCCCGAAGTCGCGAGGTCCTGCCCACATGACTAGTTAGTTTAGGGGGGGGGCGTTTAAATTGCCCCCCCCCCAACCAAGGGTCTGGTGCTAAGCCCCAAACGAAAACAAATCTGGTGAGTTTTAGAAACCTTAAAATGAATATGAAAAGATTATGCTTAGATATTTAATCTCAACATGACAGGTAGTATCCATATTTCAGGGAGGAATTTATTCGATTCAATTATCTAGTGTATTTTCGAATATTATGGTTATAAGGGTTAAAGGCACTGGCCATTCTAGATATACTGATACATCGGAAATAATGCTATAAAGTCGGGAAAAAAACGAAGTTACTTAAAATCAAACTGAAATTATAAATTCAATATACATAAATATATTCAATTATTATTATAAATAGCCAACGTTTCTTATATAATTCTCTTTAATGTTCAATTCTGTGAGAAATGATGTTGCTTCATTTTTGACACAATTACATCAAAATTAGGGGCTTTGATGTCACGTCAAGTTGGATGCTATCTTCAGGTCCAATCGAATTTTTAGCTTTTTTGTTTTTGTTTTTTCACAAGAGTGGAAAATCCTTGTTCAAAAAGGTTCGTTGTTGCGAAAGGCAATGTGTGATAAAAAAGCTCTCAAAGAATCTATCGAGATTTCTTGCTTATGTCTCCCGGCGGAATTTTTATGTTTAAAATAGGTAAGTTTTGACGGCCTCGGTATATGCTATGTTAAAAGCATTTGCAGTATTTTACATCCAAAAATGGGTCACATCTGCTTTGTTTGCAAATTCAATTCGCGCCTCATTACTGTATTGAAGTTCAAGAAGTGCCTCTTCCAACCCTTGAGGTTCTGTTGGAACATCCGCAATTTTACATCAAAAGGAATCTACAATCAAACTGACATTATGCGAATAAATAACTGTAAAGTAAGCAGTGAAACGCTCCCTGAGCCTGGTAAGATGTCTGATAACTATATCCTTCATGTCATCAAAAATTATATTTCCACAATCTTCCAACTTCCAAGTACAAGGTAAAAGTGGTAAAGGCCGCTAACTTGTTTCTTTCTGCTTTTTGTTTTCAATATGAAAGTTTTATTCCAAATGCTTCAATCTTTTCCCTGGCTGTAGTTAAATTGATATTTTCCCCCTGCAATTATTTGTTCAACGCATTCACATGCTTAAAAAAATCATCTAGTTATTCGAAATGTGCAAACCAATAATTGTCAGTAATCTTCTCTTCTAGAGCACGCTTTTTACCAGTCAGAATTGTTTGAAGTTTTGATTTCAGAGCCAACACTCTGTTTAGATCATTGCCGCGTGAAAGCTACCGTACCTTGGTGTGATAAAGAAGGTCTGTATATTCAGCCTCACCATCTTTACATAAATCACGAAACAGTCGTGTTTGCAGTGAATTTCCTAAAGGAAATTTACAACCTGTATAATATCATGCATGACGACCTCTCCTTAGGTTCCAAATGTTAACAAGCAGAGCTTGATGATGGATTATACAGTAGTTAACTTCTATTTTGGGATTCCTCTCTCTTTCGAAAGCTGGGAAAAACACGAACACGACCCAACATAGCTGAAGCTCCTTCAAAAGACACAGACATACATACTTCCCATTTTAAATTACCCGTATCTAAATTATTTAGTAACTTTTTGAATACATCTATTCCTTGACATCGCAATTCGAGAGGAGCACAAACAACATTTATTTTTTTCAATAATTGTTTAGAAACCTTTAAAGCAAACATATACCATAAGCTGCACATCACTGTTGACATCCGTGATCTTATCAAGCTATGTAGCTAAGAATTGACTTGCATTTATAAAATGCTTTCTCTGGAAGGAACTTGTCCAAAAGTGGGCTTATCTTCCAAGCAAACACGTACAAAGTACATATTACAGATTTTGAATATATCTGGCAGATTCTATAGGATTTCATATCTTATCTTATCTTATCTTATCTTATCTTATCTTATCTTATCTTATCTTATCTTATCTTATCTTATCTGTTTCAGACGCTCCTTCTATACAGAAGATTATTGCGTCCTACGCTTATATATGGTTTGTGTTTAGTCCTGCATTCTTATTAGAGTTTTAAATGTTGATAAAGTGTTGGCTTTATTGAGTCTGCATTACCATCAAGAATTCCATTTTACCCCAGTTCGCCGATCCCTGGCTTACATCCTAAGGACTTTAAAACAAATATATTCATTCATTCAAAGTTCCCTTAGATTATCTGTGTTTTGATCGTATATTATTGATAATTATCCAGTTGCTATATTGTGGTGAAAAGGGTTTTAAAAACTACAAAGAGACTTGTAGAGAGACATATTTTCTGTAAATAATACATTTGGTTAGCTTAAAATACACTTTCCAAATCTTTCATTTATCAGTTAAAGGTCGGATTTGAATCGTACAAATAATTTATTTATTTTGTTTCAGATGAGCTAAAGAAGATTACACTGAAATTTACGTACACAAATAACGGTGTTACCCAATGTAGTAAAACTATAATACAAGACAGGACTTTGGACATAATCTGTGACGGTGATGTGCTGGTAGAGAAATTTAACTTTACAGGAGAAGGCGTGAACTCACTGTGTTCGCTTTACATTAGTGGAGGTAGGACTTTACATTAGTGGAGGTAGATAGCAGTTTTCAATTCTGATGTTATCCTTATAATTCCCATAACATTTTTCTCAAATAACATTTTCGAATATATTTTAATGAAAATACATGTTATAGTGAACATAAATATATATTAATAAATACTAATGCCTAACGTTTCACTTTTTAAAAAAATTTGAAAACTATCTTTGACATCAATGCTTAAGTTTGGTTACCAAGATAATTTAAAGCTTGATATATAACGTTAACTCAGAAAAGTGTTAATCAGTAGATTGTTACGCATTCAATGATATTAATCACGGGATAAACGAAAACCACCCGAACACACTTGTTAGTCAGTACACGTGCAACTCATCAAAGCCCTTAAAAAAGAAGAATAATCTTATTCAATTAACAAGAAGAGACGCGCTGAGAAATATCGATGCCAATAGTGAGAGTATGAGAAGAGGGCTCAGGCTTAACAGACGGACGAAGCGGATACCGTGCACTGATTGAATACCCCGCGGGAAGACCATCAGTAACTGAACTGTCTGGCCCATGTGGAAGACTAGCCTCGAGTGGGGATGCCGAGCTAGAAGCCATCCACAGGGGTGTGAATGAGGTGCGCCTAAGCCTATGTAGAAGGAAGAGTAGTCTTCACTGACTCAAGATCCTCCCTGGAATCTCTGGGTCGGAGCTAAATGGAGACGAAAACTGTCAATGTTGTACTGGAGATCGTTAACATTAGATCTTGCGGGGGCATGGTCGTCCTACAGTACATTACAGGGCACGCAAAAATACCACAACAGGAAAGGGAAAACCTGCGGTCTGGGAAAATGGTAACTCGGCAAGGGTGCTTTACGACAAAATACAGCGACCGCGCAAGCGAAATCCCTGGTGGAAGCTGCCTCGTAGCTGCAAGTCCCTCATTACGCAAATGCGGACTGGACACTGCCCAACAAAAAGCTTCTTGCACAGGTTAGACAAAAATAGGGAACGTGGCTGCCGTTTATGTGGTATGTCCAAGGAGACAGTGGCACATCTGCTGACCGAATGCTCTGTGGCGATTGGGGACGCGGACGAGTCAGGTAGCCCGCGCACTGTGAAAGAATATATCCATGGCGATGCCATTATGTTGAGGCTCGCAGTTGGTATTGTAGGCCGAGCTATAAGAGTCTAAGTGACTCAGCCCTCCAATGAGAATGTCACATATCACAACAGACAGGTTTTTTTAATAAAAATTTAGAGACCAAATGATAATATAATTGTTGTAATATAAGTATAAATTTCTCTATTTATGAAAATTATAATTCACTTATTTGATAAGTGTATTTTAACCTTAAGCAATTTTTGTTTCCAAAGTTATAAGGCAAATAATAATAAAAAAATAATGTATTACAGGCAGAAACGTAGCACTAAATCAAAGCACGTCACAATCAAGTACCTACGATGCTAGCTCTATATATTATTACGCTTACCTTGCGGTAGACGGTAATACGGACCCCGAATTCAGTCGCGGCAGTTGTACACATACACTAAATTATCCTACCCCCAACTGGAATGTGACGTTCTCTAGACCTCAACTGGTTAACAGATATGTTATTTACAATAGAAATACCGGTAAGTTCTACATTTATTAACATTGCTCTATGTAATCACAAAAAATAACTCATGATTTATTTAATGTGATTTCATCTTATCTTTATCCAAAAGGAAATATGCTATTATCAAGCTCTATTTAATTCGTTGAAACGTGTCTAGTTGGTTTGCACTTATCTTTTTAGAAAAATCAATGAGTGCACGGAAATGATCTTTTAAAGAAAATATACATATTGCATTTAGTTGAATAAAGAATTTTAAGAGCGTTAGGCGAGAACACATATAAAATTAAATAATCATCTGTTCACAGTTTTAAAAAGGAAATGGAGCTTTTCTTTCTTATTATGCCAATAGAAACAAGAGCCCTTAAAATGAAATAAGTCAAAATTACGTTTTATGAAATTCGACAACGGACAGGAGATTGTAATCATGATGAGAAGGAAGGAATTATTCAGTAATATTTTAGTTAGGGATGGTGTATTTACTTTTGCATAACACTTAACAATAAAAGTTATGAAACAGCTTGACTCTATAAGATGTGTATACTATGAGCTCTACACAGACTCATTGTTTCTTTTCCTTAAGTTATTGAAACGAGCACCATGACATTTAAAGTTTTAGATCAAAGAAAGGTTATTTTATTATTTGTAATAATAACGTACCATTTTGATTTAATATGATTTGTGGTGTTCATGCTTGCTGCAAAGAGATTATTTCTAGGTTCCAATTAGTTAGCAACCGTCTCAACGGTCTCGTTGCTTAATAGACAGGACATCTGTTTTTGTTTTTTTGTTTGCTTGTTTGTTTGTTTTTGTTTTTATTTTTTAGGATGTTAAAAAAAAAGGAATGTATTTATTACTCATTATCAAAATTCTGGTAAATATAAAGATAGAAACAGCATAAGAGTTTTCTTTTATGATATCATTTAATTAAGATCTCACCCAGTCACCCTCTTATTTTGGCACTTAAACAACGATTTAGCTCAATCTTACATATTAACGCTTTCAATTCTCGTCTAACAAATATGAAAGTATAAAAGGTATCAACCTTATTTACCCCATCAAAAGTGTGTGTGATAAAAAAGCTCTCAAAGAATCTATCGAGATTTCTTGTTTATGTCTCCCGGCGGAATTTTTATGTTTAAAATAGGTAAATTTGAGCCAGGACTATTTAGGTCTGGATATGTCAAGTCTTAGAAAATGATGTACAGGAAACTAAAACATATTGGTTTGTCTAAATGTTAAAGTGCCATTAAGAGGGTGTAACAAGTGTATGCCATATGTGATCTTTGCTATTGATGGTATAGAGGTTGCTAATATTATGTAGGATGGAAGATGGCTGACTGATTAGTGAAGAAACTGTCTACCTTTCGCCTCTTCGAGTTAAGAGGAGATGACCACAAAGACCCAACTGATGTATTCATCATGGTCAAAAGTTATTTTAAAAAAATAGCTTTGATGAAGAATGAAAGGTCTTTCTCTTAGTTCTAAACAATGGAATTCTCTACCATTTCTTATTTTTAATATCACTACTATTCAGGCCTTCAAATCTACACATGAAACACATCTATTTAATCTCTTCTTTCTCGACTATTAATCTGACATTTATTTGAACAACAAACTTCCAAATTATTGAATGTTTAAAATTTAAAACAGACCTCAGGTCATTAAGATTCACTCTAGTTGGCTTGAAATTGAATGCAGTGTCGATATTCGGTACAATTTGCAATGAGAAATCAAATCAAATAAAAATGTAATGTGATTAGTGTAGTAATGCATTTATTATTTCAGATGGAAATCGGCTACTCAATTTCTCTCTCTCAAGTTTTAACACGGACAATTCCGTCGTCTTCACCTACTCCATTCCTCCAGTAGTGCAACCAATCTATACCGTGACGTCATCTACTCAACTTGTTTCACGAGTTACAATTTTCACCAAAGTCATTCAGTATCTTACTTTGTGTGAAGTCGAGATCTATGGCGGTAAGTGAAATAGGGTTGATTCATTAAGAAATAACATTTTAAATGTATCAAACATATTTTAAAAAGTATAATTCCTGTCAGAGAATGCAAATATAAAAACTTCATATTAAGCTGTATTTGTTTACAATATAAAAATGTAGTGCATTAATGGATTTTAATTATTAAAAATGTTTTAAAAATATTTATTATTCCTAACTGAATACTGTAATGAATGCCTGATGAATAAATATATTATGTTTACTAGTTTATTATAGTTAAGATACTCAGAGGCATGTGATTGTCATAGATAAAATGCTTTTTAAGTGCTAATACGCTCTTCTCTAAAAAAACAAACATGTACTTTTTCTGATTTTTCTGTCAAAAGATTCAGCATGTGAAACAACAAAGTATGGTCTAGACTGCAAAAAAACGTGTAATTGTTTCAATCAATCCGAGTCATGTTTTGTGGCAACTGGAGGATGCACTTCAGGCTGTCCTGTTGGGTATTTCCAGGAGGATTGCCAGACAAGTGGGCTTTGAAATAAATTATTAAATTTATCGTATAGTTAAATATGGTACATACCCTGTAAAGGGTATTTTTCGTTATATTTTCATTAATGACCACACGCTCGCTGCCTCACTCATTCACTCAGTCACTCGATCACACACCTACCCAACATCTTAATCTGTCACTCATGCACTCACCAGCTGAATATTGTGGATATGGCCAAGAAGGCGGGTTTGGATAGTGACTTCACTTCGGGACTATGTTTGCTATTCTGCAGTTTGTCTCCCTTGATAATTTTGCTTTTATTTTTCTCCCATCGGTTTATGGTTGTGTTTTCATTTACGTATATAAATTGATATGGCAATAAAAGGGGTGTAGTTTAACGTGGGCCCCCAGGCCCCATATAAATTTTGTTTATAAAAGAAAAGAAAAATAAAGGGGTAGGAATTCTTAAATTTTTAAGAATATCGCTAGAGGCGTAATTATATGCTGCTATCTATATACAGTGATAACTCGAGATACGAGTTTAATTCGTTCTGTAAACTTGCTCGTATGTCAGATTGCTCGTATCTCAAAGCAATTGTCCCCATTGAAATTAATTGAAATGCCATTCATCCGTTCCAGCCCCAAAATTTGTTACCCTTAATTATTTTTGTTACGTGTTTTTTAATCAGAAAAATGCATATATAAATGACAAATATCGTATAAAAACATAATAAAAGAGAATGTAAGGCAAAAGAAAAACTGGTTTTATAAAGTGTACTTACATATTTAATTTTGGGCCACTTAACTGTAAATTACACACAACTTAAATGCTACTGTATGCTCAATTTTAGTCACTGCTTTTCTCTTCACGGGTCTTTCCCCATATCCGCCGGATTAAAAAATAAAATAAAATTAAGACATATAAATACATTTAAAAAGCTATAATAATAAACTGTCCAAGGAGGTTTGTTTCTTCCCCCTTTCAGAATGCTGCGGAGATGAGTTAGTCAAGTGTCATCAAATAGCTCCGATCCATGACCAGTTGCAACTTTTTCGGGGTGTTTCTATTCCACGAACTGTGAAACTCTCTCCCTCATTCCCAAGATCTCTTTTATCTCACTTGTAGAGATAACCACCTCCACCTCTGGCTCTTCGTGAAAACCAATTTCTAGCACATCCCCCGAATGCTGCTGTGACTGTAACTCTTGTAATTCATCGGTCGTAAGTTTCTGAGAGTGCTCGTATCTCAAATTTCGCTCTTATTTCAAAACAAAACTTCACTTGATCGACAGCTCGTATCTTAAATTTCATTCGTATTTCAAAACAAAACTTCGCTTGCTCGACAGCTCGTATCTCAAATTACTCGTATGTCAGGGCACTCGTATCTCAAGGTACCACTGTGTATATTTCTCCTAAACGATCAGGTGTTTGGTATAAAAGTTAAATGAAGACTATAAGTGAGAGAATGAGTGAACTGTATATGTAAAACCTCATAAGCGTCCGCCCCACGTTTTTAGTCATGTTAAATCAAAATACTTGAGCGTATAAGATTTAAGTTATTTTCTTCTTTTTAGTCCACTTATAAAAACTTGGTTTTAAAAATCCTTTTCTACCTTTACTTATTTTATTACAAGCTTTTATTTAAGTCACACTGTTTGTATGTTTTATGTTGTATCCGTCAAATCTTTTAACGTAAATTTAAACCACTTCTGAGATCTAGAGATCTCAAAATGTTACCACAGATAGATCTTGGATGACAATGCATTGTATCAAAATTTCACATCGATCGAATGTACCGTAGTTAAATAAATGCATTTTTCCTTTATCTCTATATAGAATCTGTATCCGTGCTATTCTTGACTTCCTCGTGCGTGTTTACCTCCAGCCATCGATGACCAAATTCCATGTGTTCAACAGCTCATTAATACGAAACAAAATCTAAATTGACATGATAATACAAGAAGAACAACTGGAGTTTTGATTATTCAAACATTCCCTTTATCATTTATGCCCCTTCTCACAAACACATTTTTAAAATAAAATATCTCAGTCAAAAACACTTTAAATATAAAATACTTTTTACAAAATCCTTATTTTAAAAAGTACACACTTTTATTTACACATAGAAAGTGCACTAACAAGAAGAAAATAAAAATATATTTTAACAAAAAAAGATTTTAAAAACACGCTTTTATTTACATATAGAAAGTGCACTAAAAAGAAGAAAAAATTTTGTTCTTTCATAACAGGTGAAATGAGTGAACCTATCCACTGCATATAAAATGATGGGGCGCTAATCACAACTCTCTATCATGTACAAGGCTGCGAAACATACATACAAAATTGTATGAATATTAACAAACATTAAAAGTTTCACAACTTTTATCATATACATGCTACTGTCATATTAATTAGAAATATTTATCTATATGCAAAAGAATAGTTGCAAACAGAAATGAGTTAAGTTAATCTGAGAGATCTCAAAATTTGAGCGCCCCACGCTTTTATGTGCAGTGGATAAGTTCACTCATTTCACCTGTTATCATAGAAAATTTTTATTTTCTTCTTTTTAGTGCACTTTCTATATATAAATAAAATCGTGTTTTTTTTAATATTTTTAAAAAATATATTTATATTATATTAGCCCACTAATAAAAACGTGGTTTTTAAAAATCTTTTTTTTACCTCTATTTATTTTACTAAACACCTCATCAGCACCCGCCTAACGTTTTAATAAGACGTTGATGAGGTCACGAGGTGAACTCGGCACGTGAAATCTGACAACGGCAGTCGGATACAGATGCTTATAGAGAGATAAACTAAAAAATGCTTTAATTTAATTACGTTACATTCGATCGATCTGAAATTTCCCCCGGTTTTAAAGCCAGGGGATATCACTCGGTGTCAGTCTGTAAATGCTTGTCGCGTTTGAACATAATCAATACTTTTAGTTATGTCTCATATATAAGGGATTTATAGTCAAAAATTGTGTTTTTACGGGTTGTTTTATTTCTTACTTCGAGCTGCTGTTTGTGTCCGTACTCTACCCCCCCCCACACCGTTCTTTGCACTGTCAATAATGAGCAAGTCTGCGGCGTATGCTACACCGCGGGTCGTATCTAGTATGCTATATTGATGCTAAATGGCACGCAAAATTAGCATTCCTTTACGAATTGCGTCCGGTCCGCTAACACTGTAGTATAAACATTTGTTTTTTATTAGGAGCGACTTTCACGTTTGTTTCAAGACTTTTTTGCCGGGTAGGCCGCAAAGCTTATCTCGTAGTACAGAGCAAAGAACCAACGACTTACTGAGTTTATTTTGTAACTTTATTCTTCTTCTTCATTCTCAATTTGAGTTTTGCGTGCCGACGAGTTTTGCGCAAATTGGCCCGTGGTCTCCGACTTCAGCCTGCTGTTTTTTCTGGATGTGCTTCCATAGCCTTTGGTCAGGCAAGACCATCTGCAAGGCAGCAGTTTATTTTGCCCATCGACCACCGTATCCCCTTTATTTAAAGATAAAATTTTCTGGAGACGAACAGTTCGATTCATATTTATTTTATGCTTAAACTCCCAGTTTTCGTGATTCGGGTTACATCAAATGTGAGTAGAAAATTTAGTTTAATTTTTATACATTTTTTTTTATTTTCTGAAATCAGCAGTTTGCTAAAATAGTCTTAGAATTAATAATATTTACCCAACTCCCAAAAATCCCATGTTTTGCACTACGCACTATTTTTTTTTCCGATTACCCTCTTTGTAATTTGTCTTAAAAACAAAGATTGCGGCTGGAAAAGACCGTATATTGGATGGGCCATATTAACGTTAATAAACCCATCAATCATTTTAATCACGCACTGGCTCACTCACCTACTGAATTATTCACAAAACGGCCAAGATATTTACAGAAATATAAAATAATATAAACACCCTTGTAATAGTATGTAATGAAATCATGCCCTCCCAACATTTGATGTAAATATTAAGGTAAATTTGCAGCTTTTGTGCGTATATTATTTCACAGTGAATTAAAACTTGCTGCGAAATAATTTACAGACCATGAAATCTTGTCTGTCGTCATCTCTTCGTACGTTGGACGGAAAAAGAAAAGTAAAAAATGACCCACTTTACGTGATCCGATAGAGCTGACATTTGGCACAAAGACCCGTCTTACCTAACAATGCATCGTATCAAAATTTCATTTGGATCGAACGTACCGTAATTAACTTAATGCATTTTTAGTTTATCTCTATACAACGTATGTAATTCAATTTCACGGTTTGTTATTGTTTTTCTTCCACGTGAGAGTTTGAGTTGACGCGTTGACGTTGACCGTCGTGCCGACACCCCCTCACGTCCCATCCCCCGTTATTAAAGACAGGGGACATCACTCGGTGTCAACCTGTAAATGTTTGTCGCGTTGGAACATAATCAATACTTTTAGTTCTGTCTCATATATAAGGGATTTATAGTCAAAAACTTTGTTTTTAAATCCCTTATATTAACTTCACCGCCATCTCTCTCTCTCTGTCATTCTGTCGTCATCTCTCTCAGTCGTGATCTCTGTCTGTCTTGTTCGGGAGGAAAATTAAAAGTAAAAAATGACCCACTTCCCGTGATCCGATCGAGCGAGCTGAAATTTGGCACACGGACCCGTCTTGCCTAACAATGCATCGTTTCTAAATTTCAGATCGATCGAACGTACCGTAATTAAATTAATGCATTTTTAGTTTATCATAATATAACGAAAGTAATTAAAATTCACTGTTTGTTATTGTTTTTTCTCCACGTGAGAGTTTGAGTTGACGCGTTTACTTGACCCATCGAAGTACCGGCGTGCTTTTGTTTAAATTTTACGTGTCATGCTGAGCTCGGTCCTCGGGTTATGAAGCAAAGTTAAGTTAAGACAGATTCAGTCTGTAAATGTTTGTCGCGTTTGAAATTAATCAATACTGTTAGTTATGTCTCATATATAATGGATTTATAGTCAAAAACTTAGTTTTTACGGGTTTGTTATATTATTAAATCCCTTATATTAACTTCAACGCCGTCTCTTGGGTTCCCGGTCGGTCGGTCGGTCGGGCAGAAAAACAAAAGTCAAAACTGACCCACTTCCCGTCAAGGCATCGAGCTGAATTTTGGCACACGGACCCGTGTCACCTAACAATGCATCGTATCAAAAATTCAGATCGATCCAACGTACAGTTATCAAATTAATACATTATTAGTTTATCTATATAAACTATATGTATCGGTCGCTATTGTTTACATTTTACGGGTCACTTGACTTCACGCCAGCCATCGTGAACACATCTCGTGTTTTAACCAGGTGTTGAGTTAACGCGTTGACGCCACCCGTCCATGTCCAAACCCCCTCCCCCTTCCCCCTGCTTTAAAGTCAGGGGAGATAATTTCGGTTTCAGTCTGTAAATGTTTGTCGCGTTTGAACATAATCAATACTTTTAGTAATGTCTCATATATAAGAAATTTATAGTCAAAAACTTTGTTTTTACAGGGTTGTTTTATTTAATCTCTTATATTAACTTAACCGCCGTTTCTGTCTTGGGCTCTCGGTCGGTCGGTCTGGAGGGCGGAAAAACAAAAGTAAAAAATAAACCACTTCTCGTGATGCCATCGAGCTGACATTTGGCACATAGGCTCGTGTCACCGAACAATGCATCGTATCAAAATTTCAGATCGATCAAAAGTACAGTTATTAAAATAATGCATATTTAGTTTATGTATATAAACTATATGTAGCTGTCACTATTGTTTAAATTTTACGGGTCACTTGACTTCACGCAGCCATCGGTGACCACATCTCGTGGAGGAGGATTTCACTAAGTCATATGTTGTAAATATTTGTCGCGTTGGAACATAATATATACTTTAAGTTCTGTCTCACGTATAAGTGATTTATAGTCAAAAACTTTGTTTTTACGTTGTTGTTTTGTTTAAATCCCTTATATTAACTTCACCGGCGTCTCTCTCTGTCGTACATCGTCGGGCGGAAAAATAAAAGTAAAAAATGACCCACTTACCGTGATGCCATCGAGCTGAAATTTGACACACTTGAATTCACGCCAGCCATCGGTGAACACATCATGTGTTTTAACCAGGTTTACTGGCGTGCTTTTGTTCACATTTTACGTGTCACGCTTAGCTCAGTCCAGCGATCGGTGACAAGACCTTTCCCCCCTCTCCCACCCCTCCCCCCGGGTTAAAAGCAAAGGGGAGTTAAGAAAGATTCAGTCTGTAAATATTTGTTGCGTTTGAACATAATCAATACTTTTAGTTATGTCTCATATATAAGGGATTTATAGTCAAAAACTTTGTTTTTACGGGTTTGTTTTATTATTGCGCTAATTTTTAAGTTATTTTAATTTCTAAGGCATTTTTCGTCTGTCAACTGTACAAAGCCCGAACATTGTGCCTACATTTCATTTATTTCTCACCCTAATTGCCAGTTTGTTTCCAAAAGATTTTAAAGAAATGTTTTAACTTCAGACAAGTTTACAAAGAAAAAACATAAATTTACCACTCACAGCTTCTCTCATTCTCACATCAATCTGATAATTTATTTAATCTTATCAATCTTACATTTAATATGAGAATATATATATATATATATATATATATATATGTATATATATATATATATATATATATATATATATATATATTAGGGCTGTTATCGATTAATTTAAATTTAATCGTTAACTTTTGAAAAATTATCGATTAATTAATCGATAATTTCGATTAAAATCAAAAATAGAAATTTATGACGTCATTAAACTGAACATTTCTCACGGACATTGAAAATTAAGAATATTTTGAACTAAATTTCACGACAATGTGTTGATACTTGATTTGTGCTGAAGGTGGTACGTCAGCGATGTATTTTATCCTTAAAAGAGGATTGTTTATGGCAGTGGACACAGAAAATGTTTTCACCATCTTCGAATTTGCCATCGGCAGTTAGCTTAAAAACAACATATTTGCTCAACTTTCTAGTTATATGTTTAAATTTAACTGCGCTGATGCTGTCAGCAGGACCGTTTAACGCATAGGCCCGTTGGGCATTTGCCCGAGGGCCCACGAGCATATGGGCCCCATGGGAATATGTTTATTTATATATATTATGTATATTCATTTTTTATTCCTGCGGGGGAAGGGCCCAACACTATTTTTTTGCCCGGGGGCCCAAAATCGTGTAAAGACGGCTCTGGCTGTCAGACATTTAATAATTGACGTCTGCCGGTCAACATAAATTAATAAAATAAATTTTAATATTACGCGGGAGATGTTTGTACGTAAAAAAAAAGTATTATTAATTATTAATAATTTATTATTTATTACTAAAATTTAAAAAAAATATTATAAATATTTTCTTAAATTTTAATCGAATTTTAATCGATACAATTTTTAACGATTAATCGAGAGATTAATCGATAATTTCCGCAGCCCTAATATATATATATATATATATATATATATATATATATATATATATATATATATATATATATATGTAAGGGTCGAGAAAAAGAAATTCGAGTTAGGGAAATGGCGTAATAGGTGCAGAACTTGGCAGGGACCTAACAATTTATTTGATATAGCGAGGGTTTCAATTTAAGACAATTTGACGTACAGAGGTCCGACTGTATATATATTATTTCAACTAGAGTTTGTTAATAGTTTTTGTTTGTTAGTTGAGTCCCATACAAAAGATGCATATTCTAGTATATTTCTGACCTATTTAACTCCTTTACAGTTCAAACAGACTTTGGCGTTGTGATAATTCTGTCAATTAACATAATAATATAAAAATGTTAATAGCTGTATCTGCATTGCATTATTTAAAACATGTAAATGTAAATTTAATATAGACCTAGATTATTAAAGATACTTTTATGAAGTTCAGATATAACTCTTTCCTATCACTTCAGAATGTCCCCCAGACAAATGGGGTCAAAATTGTGCCGATTCATGCAACACCCACTGCAAAAACAAATCATGTAACAGCACCAGTGGTAAATGTAATGGTTGTGAAGATGGCTACACGGGGGAAAAGTGTGACCAAGGTAGTTACGTACATTCATAAGGAAGTGCATTTAACGACACGTCAGTGTTAAAAAAAAATTTCATCTGTCAATTGCAAAATCAAATACGTTGCCACATGTTTATGTATATTAAATTAAAACTGGAATGTGCATTGTTATAAAATTAAATGTATGAGTGGCTGTGGATGTTTTCGTTCATACTTTTTAAAAAAAATTCTTTACATGTATTCACATGTAGGCCTACAAGATCATAACTGTTGAATTTTACAGAGGAACTCCTTTTATCTAAAATAATTTATATTTAAATACATTTATGAAAAAAATTAACTCTAGTTTTAACAACAGTTGTATCCAAAGAAAATGATGATCAATAAAACTTAAATACTTTTGATTTAAATAATTAAAGTGATTAAATTTCACAGGTTTAAAACCATGAAAATAACATGTAAGATGTCATTTTAAGCACTATTAGATATAACATTGGAAAGGTGCCAGTATAATATTTAGTGCCGGGAGTGCTACTATACATAATCCATAAAAAGCTGAGGATGCCTATAATATATGACTTAAGATAAGAGATGAAACATGTGTTTCTTCATTGAAGATTCGCAGGCTTTCAAGGTGAACATACAAGTGAAGGTCGTGGGAGGGTTTGGGAGATGGTAACCAAGATTCATGAATGGAGCCATGTCGGGACGAGGCCATTATGTAATTAAAAATACAAAGCAACGAAAATGAAATAAAAATTATATTTAATTTACAAATTATTAATCATTGCGTCTTCATTTTTTTTCTTTTGGTTTGTATTTATTCCGTCATTAAGCTACGCGCACATTAGATGAGATAAAATGATCACAATATTGATTTGTGGTCATTTAGAGATTAGAACATGTCTCATGGCCCCTACCAACCTTCTACCCTGAAATAAATAATTTAACAAGTACTTAAATTTTGTAAACGCTGATTCATTTCCTGTAGTTGCTCTAAATGATATTTTATTATTTTTGAACAAGTCGTTGTTAAACTTAAACGCATCACCATTAAAGAGTAGAACTTTTTTTTTGCTGGGGGGGGGTGGAATGTGACGTGGGATTTGGTTAATTTACTCCAGATATGCGCATTATCTTATTCTGTCCGTGTTCAGGTTTGCCAATATCTTGTTACATATACAACACAACCGTTTAATCGTATCTTCTTTTAGGGCTCAAGCATAAGCATTTAAAATAAACATTGCTTTAAATTCCTAACAGACTGTGCCAACCTTACTTGGGGATTAGACTGTCAGAATAATTGCAGTGAGAATTGTTTCAATAAAAGCTGCAATAACACAAATGGATTCTGTACGTTCAGATGTGTATCTGGATACATGGGTGACAACTGTTCCATCGGTAATTTTATATTAAATATATTCTTAAAATAAACTTAAAAGGATAATTTTTTAAAATGTCAAATGCAAAGATATATAAAATTAAAAAGGGTAATTTAACATTTAAATAGAAGATTAGTAGGCAAATGAAACAACATTTAATGATCATAGATAGCTCATATATTTATTTAAAAAATGAATGCTCCTTTTAAACATGTCATTCCTTCTAGTAGATGCATTGCTCTAATAAGCAGTAAGCCATGGCCGTAAGGAACTGATTTTTAAATTGTTTTAAATGTACGTAAAGGCCCCAAGCAATAGTATATAAAATATTGAAGTTCTTCAATAATTTTCTTTGTGAAAGCCCTGCTGAATAAATAATTACTTGTTTCCCACAACAGCCTGCCCTGAATATATGTGGGGCAAAAATTGCCTTGGTAACTGTAGTCAAAATTGTGCCAACAAGACATGTGAGAAGTTCAATGGCAAATGTCATAATGGCTGTTTGGCTGGATACATGGGAGACAACTGTACACAATGTAGGTAAAATCAAACACGGATTACCAAACTTTGTATTTTTAAAATCGGTAAATTTTAAACATATTTTTTTCGTGACCCCCTTTCATTTCTTTAACTCCAAACTACACTGGCCTAATGAAGCACATAATAACAAGAATACATTTTAATATGTTATTTAAATAAAATAAGAAACTATGTTTACCTGTTTAAATGTTTGAGTTAATCAACTTACTGTTGATTGTAATAAATGGATATTTGATTAGTAGTACAAGAATATAAGTGTATTCATTATTGAGCTATTTAATATATGAGCTATTTTGTAAGGCAGGGTAACGTTATAGTCTTGCAGCCAACTTTTGTTAATTTAGTGAAAGGGGTGGCTCAAAATCAAATTTGTTTTTGGATAAAAATTATTATAATTAACATGAGTAGAGATTTTTAAAACGTAATTAATAATAGCGTTCTAATTTTTAAAGGTATTTGCACTTTGGAGTTGAACATTTCTTTCCTCTCAAATTACGATATGTTATCTCATCAATGTTCACCACTAAACCATGAAAACCACAAATGATATTTAAGCTGATACAAAGCAAATATATTATCCTATTTTGCTCTTTTCTATATGAATACCTCATTCTACGTTCCCGCAGGACGATATATCTCATTAGAGAACAATATATTTTAGTAGGTCTATTCCTATTACACGAAACAACATATACTTTATTTCCAATCGTTTTTTGTTCTCCTTTTGAGGTGGCATGTAAAAACTCTGATAAGGACGATAGTTCAAATTTCAGTTTTTATACATTTGGCTAAGAGTGCACTAATTAATAAAAGGTCATTTCTATGGTGTTTTCTTTTAAGGAAATGCTAACCATCCAGTTATCGTATATAACAAACAACATGTAGAGTAGTCGGGTATGTGGGGGAATGAAGATTGGGTGAGAAAATAAGATGACAGTGTTAAAAGTAATATTTTGGCCAAACTGCATAGAAAAATACGTTATCAATACATTTAACATTTTATGAGAAGAAGAAAAAAAATGAGCGCCTCTTGCGTGAAACTTTAGAGATTTGGAGCTGCGTTTTAGAAGGACCTATTGAACAACATCTTCATATTTGTTTTGGTATGGTCGGGGAAGTGCAAATGAATTGTACATAACACGTAAAACTGATGCAAAAAATATATTTTTTGTTTGGTATCGATAAGAGTCCGTGGATGAGCATGTTGAGATGGGTCCTAAATATTTTTTTTTAAAGGGAGGAAACATATAGTGAAAAAAATAAATGAAAAGAAAATCGAGGCAGGAAATTTGAAAGGGCTTATTATGAAATGGGATTAGAAAAAAAGCACATATAGTATAATTTTATTAAATTAATACCCAAGCTTCAATTTTAATCAAAATAGCTTGTCCTGTGTTGTATTGGGGAGAAAATTGCTCAAAGAAATGCAATTACAATTGTGTCAATAAAACGTGTAACAGATTTATTGGAACTTGTGACAAGGGATGTCAAGCTGGATACAAAGGGAACTTGTGTGATGAACGTGAGTAGTTGTAGTTAGTTTTAAAATAAATATCTTCAATTTATAGATTTAAACCAGTTAACAAATATTTTTCGAAATGAGTTCAGTGTATCAGCATAGATGAAATAACTTTGGCTGTGCTAAATTTTCTTGAATTGAAACGTGTAACAGTGGTTAACAGCCAGACAGCGTTGAGTTAAAATTAATAAATGAGTCCTCTATTCACCACTATCAATGCATATTTAGGTTAGGATAATTTAGGCAGATTAACATTTAAAAACTGTAACAACTTCCTACAACCTTCTTTCAGCCTGTGAAGCGTCTAAATGGGGAGCTCAGTGTAAGAACAACTGCAGTGGACATTGTCTGAATGGATCACCGTGTAACATAACCAATGGCTGGTGTGATGCTGGGTGTGTGCCAGGATATACTCTGGAAAATTGCTCACTCAGTGAGTTGATCACATTCTTGGCATTTAAATACAATTATATGATAAAACCAGTTTTTAAACATCTCTTTTTATATGAGTAACGCTCGAGGGTAAGGTGGTGAAATCGTTAAAAAGAAAATGGAGACATTATAGTTTTAAAATTATATTTTGCTTAAGTTAAGCTTTTAGCAAAGAGATCATTTCAAGTAGCTTACAAATAGTACAACAATATTGTTAGTAAATATATATTAAAAGGATGAAGATACATAACTTTTTCCAAGGTGATCAAATTAAAACTATGCTTTTAGTGGTCATATTTTAAACTGGAATATTATTTTGCATCACTTGAATTCAACCAAATTGACTTATAATTAAAATTTGTTGATGACAACAGAGTGCCCAGATCTGAGATGGGGCAACCAATGCCTCAACAACTGCAGCGATCACTGTAAGAACCAAACATGTGACTTCAGGAATGGTAACTGTGATTACGGATGTGAACCCGGGTATTTTGGCCCATCGTGTCAACAAGGTAAGGGAAATATCATAGACATAAGATGTTTTTTTTTAAAATACAGAATGGGTTAAAAATTAAGTCAACTTGGAGCCTGGGGCTTTTCTACATAAAAGTGAAAAATTTACGTGGAAAACATGAAAATGATTTAGGATTTTCAAACATCGGTTAAATCAAAATTTTTGTCATAGTTTATTAGGTGTTAAAAATTAGCATATATATTAATGATGTACCCTAGACAATATTTTCATTAAATTGTCCATTCATGTTTCAAAAAAAGTCATACTCAACTCAAAATAGACTTTTTAGGTAGACTGAGTACAGTTGATGTGTGTTTTGAAAGATGAACAAATTAAATGAAGGCTGCCGTAAACGTTTATGCAAAGTAATAAGAGTTTTAACATCGCGTCTGTTTTTTTAATTTGTACAACTTTTCTCTATATAAAGCCTACAATTTACTTAAATAAAAATAAATTAAAAAATAACTATTACATTAATATGATGTAGATTCGAGAACAATATTTATTTATTATAAACCTGAGTATCTTTAGGTTTGATTAGCAATTTTCCATAAAGGAAATTTATATTAAATCTTGACACTCTTCTGGGTGGAAAAACATACTCCAAATATTTTCCCCTTTATTCGTTCATCTAGGACTTTTTGCAAGATTTCAGTATCTTCTTCTGACTTAATTTTTCTAGACATAATAACATCATCAGCTATTATGCTAATTTTTGTTAGAGGCGTATAAAAACGTATGAATTAATGTTGTTATTGTCAATGAACAATGAAAATAAAAATTCTTGTTTTTTAAATGTAGTCCAAGTAACAAATTCAAAACTATCTTAATCGTTAAAGTTAATGATAAAAATTATTTAGTTATAATTTTAATAAAAAATAAAATGTAATATAAATACATTTTATGTGTTTTTTAATTGTTCATCGTATTATTAGTATACTGTAAGCGAGTTTAAACAATAAACGTTTGGTTTACAGCAAATTAAAAAAAAATGCAGATTTTTTTAACTTCTGCGCATAAATTTCATAAAGATGTCAGATATTATGTTATTAAAAAGGCAATAGTGTATGCCACGTTGTAAAAATTTTTTTTTACTTTTCAGATTGCCTCTTATCCACGTGGGGTGACAAATGTCACCTGAACTGTAGCCTACAATGTACCAACCAGAGTTGTTCTAGAAGTAACGGTACATGCGACTACGGGTGCATTGCCGGTTTTAAGGGACAATGGTGCTTAGAGAGTGAGTATCTAAAAAGTTTAAGTTCGTCTTAGTCTTAGCAGACTGAATCAACTTGTTGACGCTAAGAGGTTTTAACAGCTTCTGGTTTGATTTTGATGTAGTGATCGTGTTTGGTGATTGCGTTTGGCGAACGTGTTTGGTGATGGCGTTTGGTGATCGTGTTTGGTGATGGCGTTTGGTGATCATGTTTGGTGATGGCGTTTGGTGATGGCGTTTCGTGAGCGTGTTTGGTGATGGCGTTTGGTGATGGCGTTTGGTATTGGTGTTTGGTGATCGTGTTTGGTGATGGCGTTTGGTATTGGCGCTTGGTGATGGCGTTTGGTGATTCTGTTTGGTGATGGCGTTTTGGGATCGTGTTTGGTGATGGCGTTTGATAATCGTGATTGGTGCTGGCGTTTTGTGATCGTGTTTGGTGAATACGTTTAGTGATCATTTTTGTTGATAGCGTTTGATGATCGTGTTTGGTGATGGCATTTGGTGATGGCGTTTGGTGATGGTGTTAGGTGATCGTGATTGATGATGGCGTTTTGTGATGGCGTTTAGTGATGGCGTTTGGTGATGGCGTTTGGTGATCATTTTTGGTGCTGGCGTTTGGTGATCGTGATTGGTGATGGCGTTTTTTGATCATTTTTGGTGCTGGCGTTTGGTGATCGTGATTGCTGATGGCGTTTGGTGATCGTGTTTGGTGATTGCGTTTGGTGATCGTGTTTTGTGATGGCATTTGGTGATCGTGTTTTGTGATGGCGTTTGGTGGTCGTATTTGGTGATGGCGTTTTGTGATGGCGTTTGGTGATGGCGTTTGGTGATCGTGTTTGATGATCGTGTTTGGTGATCTTGTTTGGAAATGCCGTTTGGTGATGGCGTTTGTTGATCGTGTTTGGTGTTGGCGTTTGGTGATGGCGTTTGTTGATCGTGTTTGGTGATCGTGTTTGGTGATCGTGTTTGGTGATCGTGTTTGGTGATCGAGTCCGTCTTAGCAGACTGAATCAACTAGTTGACACTACGAGATTTTAAGAGCTTCTGGTTTGATTTAATGATCTTGTTTGGTGATGGCGTTTTGGGATCGTGTTTGGTGATGGCGTTTGATAATCGTGTTTGGTGCTGGCGTTTTGTGATCGTGTTTGGTGATTACGTTTAGTGATCATTTTTGTTGAAAGCGTTTGACGATCGTGTTTGGTGATGTCATTTGGTGATGGCGTTTGGTGATGGTGTTAGGTGATCGTGATTGATGATGGCGTTTTGTGATGGCGTTTAGTGATGGCGTTTGGTGATGGCGTTTGGTGATCATTTTTGGTGCTGGCGTTTGGTGATCGTGATTGGTGATGGTGTTTGGTGATCATTTTTGGTGCTGGCGTTTGGTGATCGTGATTGGTGATGGCGTTTGGTGATCGTGTTTGGTGATTGCGTTTGGTGATCGTGTTTTGTGATTGCGTTTGGTGATCGTGTTTTGTGATGTGGTTTGGTGGTCGTATTTGGTGATGGCGTTTTGTGATGGCGTTTGGTGATCGTGTTTGATGATCGTGTTTGGTGATCTTGTTTGGAAATGCCGTTTGGAGATGGCGTTTGTTGATCGTGTTTGGTGTTGGCGTTTGGTGATGGCGTTTTTTGATCGTGTTTGGTGATCGTGTTTGGTGATCGTGTTTGAAGATCGTGTTTGGTGATCGTGTTTGGTGATCGAGTCCGTCTTAGCAGACTGAATCAACTAGTTGACACTACGAGATTTTAAGAGCTTCTGGTTTGATTTAATGATCTTGTTTGGTGATGGCGTTTTGTGATGGCGTTTGGTGATGGCGTTTGGTGATCGTGTTTGGTAATGGCGTTTGGTGATCGTGTTTGGTGATGGCGTTTGTTGATCGTGTTTTGTGATGGAGTTTGGTGATTCTCTTTGGTGATAGCGTTTCGTGATCGTGTTTAGTGATGGCGTTTGGTGATGGCGTTTGTTGATTCTGTTTGGTGCTAACGTTTAGTGATCGTGTTTGGTGATAGCGTGTGATGATCGTGTTTGGTGCTGGCGTTTGGAGATCGTGTTTGGTGATGACGTTTGGTGATCGTGTTTGGTGATCGTGTTTGGTGATGGCGTTTGGTGACACTGTTTGGTAATGGCATTTCGTGATCGTGTTTGGTGATGGCGTTTGGTGATGGCGTTTGGTGATGGCGTTTGGTGATGGCGTTTGGTGATTGTGTATGGTGATCGTGTTTGGTGATCTTGTTTGGAAATGCCGTTTAGTGATGGCGTTTGGTGATGGGGTTTGTTGATGGCGTTTGGTGATTGTGTATGGTGATCGTGTGTGGTGATCGTGTTTGGTGATGGCGTTTGGTGACACTGTTTGGTAATGGCATTTCGTGATCGTGTTTGGTGATGGCGTTTGGTGATGGCGTTTGGTGATCATTTTTGGTGCTTGCGTTTGGTTATCGTGATTGGTGATTGCGTTTGGTGATCGTGTTTTGTGATGGCATTTGGTGATCGTGTTTTGTGATGGCGTTTGGTGGTCGTATTTGGTGATGGCGTTTGGTGATGGCGTTTTGTGATGGCGTTTGGTGATCGTGTTTGGTGATGGCGTTTTGTGATGGCGTTTGGTGGTCGTATTTGGTGATGGCGTTTTGTGATGGCATTTGGTGATGGCGTTTGGTGATCGTGTTTGATGATCGTGTTTGGTGATCTTGTTTGGAAATGCCGTTTGGTGATGGCGTTTGTTGATCGTGTTTGGTGTTGGCGTTTGGTGATGGTGTTTGTTGATCGTGTTTGGTGATCGTGTTTGATTATCGTGTTTGGTGATCGTGTTTGGTGATCGAGTCCGTCTTAGCAGACTGAATCAACTAGTTGACACTACGAGATTTTAAGAGCTTCTGGTTTGATTTAATAATCTTGTTTGGTGATTGCGTTTTGGGATCGTGTTTGGTGATGGAGTTTGATAATCGTGTTTGGTGCTGGCGTTTTGTGATCATGTTTGATGATTACGTTTAGTGATCATTTTTGTTGATAGCGTTTGATGATCGTGTTTGGTGATGTCATTTGGTGATGGCGTTTGGTGATGGTGTTAGGTAATCGTGATTGATGATGGCGTTTGGTGATGGCGTTTAGTGATGGCGTTTGGTGATGGCGTTTGGTGATCATTTTTGGTGCTGGCGTTTGGTGATCGTGATTGGTGATGGCGTTTGGTGATCATTTTTGGTGCTGGCGTTTGGTGATCGTGATTGGTGATGGCGTTTGGTGATCGTGTTTGGTGATTGCGTTTGGTGATCGTGTTTTGTGATGGCGTTTGGTGATCGTGTTTTGTGATGGCGTTTGGTGGTCGTATTTGGTGATGGCGTTTTGTGATGGCGTTTGGTGATCGTGTTTGATGATCGTGTTTGGTGATGGCGTTTGTTGATCGTGTTTGGTGATCGTGTTTGAAGATCGTGTTTGGTGATCGAGTCCGTCTTAGCAGACTGAATCAACTAGTTGACACTACGAGATTTTAAGAGCTTCTGGTTTGATTTAATGATCTTGTTTGGTGATGGCGTTTCGTGATCGTGTTTGGTGATGGCGTTTGGTGATGACGTTATGTGAGCGTGTTTGGTGATGGCGTTTTGGTGGTCGTGTTTGGTGATTGCATTTTGTGATGGCGTTTGGTGATGGCGTTTGGTGATCGTGTTTGGTGATTGCGTTAGGTGATCGTGTTTGGTGCTGGCGTTTTGTGATCGTGTTTGGTAATGGCGTTTGGTGATCGTGTTTGGTGATGGCGTTTGTTGATCGTGTTTTGTGATGGAGTTTGGTGATTCTGTTTGGTGATAGCGTTTCGTGATCGTATTTAGTGATGGCGTTTGGTGATGGCGTTTGTTGATTCTGTTTGGTGATAACGTTTAGTGATCGTGTTTGGTGAAATCGATTGGTATTGTCGTTTGGTGATCGTGTTTGGTGATAGCGTTTGATGATCGTGTTTGGTGCTGGCGTTTGGAGATCGTGTTTGGTGATGACGTTTGGTAATCGTGTTTGGTGATCGTGTTTGGTGATGGCATTTGGTATTGGCGTTTGGTGATGGCGTTTGGTGATTCTGTTTAGTGATGGCGTTTTGGGATCGTGTTTGGTGATGGCGTTTGATAATCGTGATTGGTGCTGGCGTTTTGTGATCGTGTTTGGTGATTACGTTTAGTGATCATTTTTGTTGATAGCGTTTGATGATCGTGTTTGGTGATGGCATTTGGTGATGGCGTTTGGTGATGGTGTTAGGTGATCGTGATTGATGATGGCGTTTTGTGATGGCGTTTAGTGATGGCGTTTGGTGATGGCGTTTGGTGATCATTTTTGGTGCTGGCGTTTGGTGATCGTGATTGGTGATGGCGTTTTTTGATCATTTTTGGTGCTGGCGTTTGGTGATCGTGATTGCTGATGGCGTTTGGTGATCGTGTTTGGTGATTGCGTTTGGTGATCGTGTTTTGTGATGGCATTTGGTGATCGTGTTTTGTGATGGCGTTTGGTGGTCGTATTTGGTGATGGCGTTTTGTGATGGCGTTTGGTGATGGCGTTTGGTGATCGTGTTTGATGATCGTGTTTGGTGATCTTGTTTTGAAATGCCGTTTGGTGATGGCGTTTGTTGATCGTGTTTGGTGTTGGCGTTTGGTGATGGCGTTTGTTGATCGTGTTTGTTGATCGTGTTTGGTGATCGTGTTTGGTGATCGTGTTTGGTGATCGAGTCCGTCTTAGCAGACTGAATCAACTAGTTGACACTACGAGATTTTAAGAGCTTCTGGTTTAATTTAATGATCTTGTTTGGTGATGGCGTTTTGGGATCGTGTTTGGTGATGGCGTTTGATAATCGTGTTTGGTGCTGGCGTTTTGTGATCATGTTTGGTGATTACGTTTAGTGATCATTTTTGTTGAAAGCGTTTGACGATCGTGTTTGGTGATGTCATTTGGTGATGGCGTTTGGTGATGGTGTTAGGTGATCGTGATTGATGATGGCGTTTTGTGATGGCGTTTAGTGATGGCGTTTGGTGATGGCGTTTGGTGATCATTTTTGGTGCTGGCGTTTGGTGATCGTGATTGGTGATGGCGTTTGGTGATCATTTTTGGTGCTGGCGTTTGGTGATCGTGATTGGTGATGGCGTTTGGTGATCGTGTTTGGTGATTGCGTTTGGTGATTGTGTTTTGTGATTGCGTTTGGTGATCGTGTTTTGTGATGTGGTTTGGTGGTCGTATTTGGTGATGGCGTTTTGTGATGGCGTTTGGTGATCGTGTTTGATGATCGTGTTTGGTGATCTTGTTTGGAAATGCCGTTTGGAGATGGCGTTTGTTGATCGTGTTTGGTGTTGGCGTTTGGTGATGGCGTTTTTTGATCGTGTTTGGTGATCGTGTTTGGTGATCGTGTTTGAAGATCGTGTTTGGTGATCGTGTTTGGTGATCGAGTCCGTCTTAGCAGACTGAATCAACTAGTTGACACTACGAGATTTTAAGAGCTTCTGGTTTGATTTAATGATCTTGTTTGGTGATGGCGTTTTGTGATGGCGTTTGGTGATGGCGTTTGGTGATCGTGTTTGGTAATGGCGTTTGGTGATCGTGTTTGGTGATGGCGTTGGTTGATCGTGTTTTGTGATGGAGTTTGGTGATTCTCTTTGGTGATAGCGTTTCGTGATCGTGTTTAGTGATGGCGTTTGGTGATGGCGTTTGTTGATTCTGTTTGGTGCTAACGTTTAGTGATCGTGTTTGGTGATAGCGTGTGATGATCGTGTTTGGTGCTGGCGTTTGGAGATCGTGTTTGGTGATGACGTTTGGTGATCGTGTTTGGTGATCGTGTTTGGTGATGGCGTTTGGTGACACTGTTTGGTAATGGCATTTCGTGATCGTGTTTGGTGATGGCGTTTGGTGATGGCGTTTGGTGATGGCGTTTGGTGATGGCGTTTGGTGATTGTGTATGGTGATTGTGTTTGGTGATCTTGTTTGGAAATGCCGTTTAGTGATGGCGTTTGGTGATGGGGTTTGTTGATGGCGTTTGGTGATTGTGTATGGTGATCGTGTGTGGTGATCGTGTTTGGTGATGACGTTTGGTGACACTGTTTGGTAATGGCATTTCGTGATCGTGTTTGGTGATGGCGTTTGGTGATGGCGTTTGGTGATCATTTTTGGTGCTTGCGTTTGGTTATCGTGATTGGTGATTGCGTTTGGTGATCGTGTTTTGTGATGGCATTTGGTGATCGTGTTTTGTGATGGCGTTTGGTGGTCGTATTTGGTGATGGCGTTTGGTGATGGCGTTTTGTGATGGCGTTTGGTGATCGTGTTTGGTGATGGCGTTTTGTGATGGCGTTTGGTGGTCGTATTTGGTGATGGCGTTTTGTGATGGCATTTGGTGATGGCGTTTGGTGATCGTGTTTGATGATCGTGTTTGGTGATCTTGTTTGGAAATGCCGTTTGGTGATGGCGTTTGTTGATCGTGTTTGGTGTTGGCGTTTGGTGATGGTGTTTGTTGATCGTGTTTGGTGATCGTGTTTGATTATCGTGTTTGGTGATCGTGTTTGGTGATCGAGTCCGTCTTAGCAGACTGAATCAACTAGTTGACACTACGAGATTTTAAGAGCTTCTGGTTTGATTTAATGATCTTGTTTGGTGATTGCGTTTTGGGATCGTGTTTGGTGATGGAGTTTGATAATCGTGTTTGGTGCTGGCGTTTTGTGATCATGTTTGATGATTACGTTTAGTGATCATTTTTGTTGATAGCGTTTGATGATCGTGTTTGGTGATGTCATTTGGTGATGGCGTTTGGTGATGGTGTTAGGTAATCGTGATTGATGATGGCGTTTGGTGATGGCGTTTAGTGATGGCGTTTGGTGATGGCGTTTGGTGATCATTTTTGGTGCTGGCGTTTGGTGATCGTGATTGGTGATGGCGTTTGGTGATCATTTTTGGTGCTGGCGTTTGGTGATCGTGATTGGTGATGGCGTTTGGTGATCGTGTTTGGTGATTGCGTTTGGTGATCGTGTTTTGTGATGGCGTTTGGTGATCGTGTTTTGTGATGGCGTTTGGTGGTCGTATTTGGTGATGGCGTTTTGTGATGGCGTTTGGTGATCGTGTTTGATGATCGTGTTTGGTGATGGCGTTTGTTGATCGTGTTTGGTGATCGTGTTTGAAGATCGTGTTTGGTGATCGAGTCCGTCTTAGCAGACTGAATCAACTAGTTGACACTACGAGATTTTAAGAGCTTCTGGTTTGATTTAATGATCTTGTTTGGTGATGGCGTTTCGTGATCGTGTTTGGTGATGGCGTTTGGTGATGACGTTATGTGAGCGTGTTTGGTGATGGCGTTTTGGTGGTCGTGTTTGGTGATTGCATTTTGTGATGGCGTTTGGTGATGGCGTTTGGTGATCGTGTTTGGTGATTGCGTTAGGTGATCGTGTTTGGTGCTGGCGTTTTGTGATCGTGTTTGGTAATGGCGTTTGGTGATCGTGTTTGGTGATGGCGTTTGTTGATCGTGTTTTGTGATGGAGTTTGGTGATTCTGTTTGGTGATAGCGTTTCGTGATCGTATTTAGTGATGGCGTTTGGTGATGGCGTTTGTTGATTCTGTTTGGTGATAACGTTTAGTGATCGTGTTTGGTGAAATCGATTGGTATTGTCGTTTGGTGATCGTGTTTGGTGATAGCGTTTGATGATCGTGTTTGGTGCTGGCGTTTGGAGATCGTGTTTGGTGATGACGTTTGGTAATCGTGTTTGGTGATCGTGTTTGGTGATGGCATTTGGTGACACTGTTTGGTAATGGCATTTCGTGATCGTGTTTGGTGATGGCGTTTGGTGATGGCGTTTGGTGATGGCGTTTGGTGATGGCGTTTGGTGATTGTGTATGGTGATCGTGTTTGGTGATCTTGTTTGGAAATGCCGTTTGGTGATGGCGTTTGGTGATGGGGTTTGTTGATGGCGTTTGGTGATTGTGTATGGTGATCGTGTTTGGTGATCGTGTTTGGTGATGGCGTTTGGTGACACTGTTTGGTAATGGCATTTCGTGATCGTGTTTGGTGATGGCGTTTGGTGATGACGTTTGGTGATCATTTTTGGTGCTGGCGTTTGGTGATCGCGATTGGTGATGGCGTTTGGTGATCATTTTTGGTGCTAGCTTTGGTGATCGTGATTGGTGATGGCGTTTGGTGATCGTGTTTGGTGATTGCGTTTGGTGATCGTGTTTTGTGATGGCATTTGGTGATCGTGTTTTGTGATGGCGTTTGGTGGTCGTATTTGGTGATGGCGTTTTGTGATTGCGTTTGGTGATCGTGTTTTGTGATGGCGTTTGGTGGTCGTATTTGGTGATGGCGTTTTGTGATGGCGTTTGGTGATGGCGTTTGGTGATCGTGTTTGATGATCGTGTTTGGTGATCTTGTTTGGAAATGCCGTTTGGTGATGGCGTTTGTTGATCGTGTTTGGTGTTGGCGTTTGGTGATGGTGTTTGTTGATCGTGTTTGGTGATCGTGTTTGGTGATCGTGTTTGGTGATCGTGTTTGTTGATCGTGTTTGGTGATCGAGTCCGTCTTAGCAGACTGAATCAACTAGTTGACACTACGAGATTTTAAGAGCTTCTGGTTTGATTTAATGATCTTGTTTGGTGATGGCGTTTTGGGATCGTGTTTGGTGATGGCGTTTGATAATCGTGTTTGGTGCTTGCGTTTTGTGATCGTGTTTGGTGATTACGTTTAGTGATCATTTTTGTTGATAGCGTTTGATGATCGTGTTTAATGATGTCATTTGGTGATGGCGTTTGGTGATGGTGTTAGGTAATCGTGATTGATGATGGCGTTTTGGTGATGGCGTTTTGTGATGGCGTTTGGTGATGGCGTTTGGTGATCATTTTTGGTGATGGCGTTTGGTGATCGTGATTTGGTGATGGCGTTTGGTGATCATTTTTGGTGCTGGCGTTTGGTGATCGTGATTGGTGATGGCGTTTGGTGATCGTGTTTGGTGATTGGCGTTTGGTGATCGTGTTTTGTGATGGCGTTTGGTGATCGTGTTTTGTGATGGCGTTTGGTGGGTCGTATTTGGTGATGGCGTTTTGTGATGGCGTTTGGTGATCGTGTTTGATGATCGTGTTTGGTGATGGCGTTTGGTGATCGTGTTTGGTGATCGTGTTTGAAGATCGTGTTTGGTGATCGAGTCCGTCTTAGCAGACTGAATCAACTAGTTGACACTACGAGATTTTAAGAGCTTCTGGTTTGATTTAATGATCTTGTTTGGTGATGGCGTTTTGTGATCGTGTTTGGTGATGGCGTTTGGTGATGACGTTATGTGAGCGTGTTTGGTGATGGCGTTTTGGTGGTCGTGTTTGGTGATTGCATTTTGTGATGGCGTTTTGGTGATGGCGTTTGGTGATCGTGTTTGGTGATTGCGTTAGGTGATCGTGTTTGGTGCTGGCGTTTTGTGATCGTGTTTGGTAATGGCGTTTGGTGATCGTGTTTGGTGATGGCGTTTGTTGATCGTGTTTTGTGATGGAGTTTGGTGATTCTGTTTGGTGATAGCGTTTCGTGATCGTATTTAGTGATGGCGTTTGGTGATGGCGTTTGTTGATTCTGTTTGGTGATAACGTTTAGTGATCGTGTTTGGTGAAATCGATTGGTATTGTCGTTTGGTGATCGTGTTTGGTGATAGCGTTTGATGATCGTGTTTGGTGCTGGCGTTTGGAGATCGTGTTTGGTGATGACGTTTGGTAATCGTGTTTGGTGATCGTGTTTGGTGATGGCATTTGGTGACACTGTTTGGTAATGGCATTTCGTGATCGTGTTTGGTGATGGCGTTTGGTGATGGCGTTTGGTGATGGCGTTTGGTGATGGCGTTTGGTGATTGTGTATGGTGATCGTGTTTGGTGATCTTGTTTGGAAATGCCGTTTGGTGATGGCGTTTGGTGATGGGGTTTGTTGATGGCGTTTGGTGATTGTGTATGGTGATCGTGTTTGGTGATCGTGTTTGGTGATGGCGTTTGGTGACACTGTTTGGTAATGGCATTTCGTGATCGTGTTTGGTGATGGCGTTTGGTGATGACGTTTGGTGATCATTTTTGGTGCTGGCGTTTGGTGATCGCGATTGGTGATGGCGTTTGGTGATCATTTTTTGGTGCTAGCTTTGGTGATCGTGATTGGTGATGGCGTTTGGTGATCGTGTTTGGTGATTGCGTTTGGTGATCGTGTTTTGTGATGGCATTTGGTGATCGTGTTTTGTGATGGCGTTTGGTGGTCGTATTTGGTGATGGCGTTTTGTGATTGCGTTTGGTGATCGTGTTTTGTGATGGCGTTTGGTGGTCGTATTTGGTGATGGCGTTTTGTGATGGCGTTTGGTGATGGCGTTTGGTGATCGTGTTTGATGATCGTGTTTGGTGATCTTGTTTGGAAATGCCGTTTGGTGATGGCGTTTGTTGATCGTGTTTGGTGTTGGCGTTTGGTGATGGTGTTTGTTGATCGTGTTTGGTGATCGTGTTTGGTGATCGTGTTTGGTGATCGTGTTTGTTGATCGTGTTTGGTGATCGAGTCCGTCTTAGCAGACTGAATCAACTAGTTGACACTACGAGATTTTAAGAGCTTCTGGTTTGATTTAATGATCTTGTTTGGTGATGGCGTTTTGGGATCGTGTTTGGTGATGGCGTTTGATAATCGTGTTTGGTGCTTGCGTTTTGTGATCGTGTTTGGTGATTACGTTTAGTGATCATTTTTGTTGATAGCGTTTGATGATCGTGTTTAATGATGTCATTTGGTGATGGCGTTTGGTGACGGTGTTAGGTGATCGTGATTGATGATGGCGTTTTGTGATGGCTTTTGGTGATCATTTTTGGTGCTGGCGTTTGGTGATCGTGATTGGTGATGGCGTTTGGTGATCGTGTTTGGTGATTGCGTTTGGTGATCGTGTTTTGTGATGGCATTTGGTGGTCGTGTTTTGTGATGACGTTTGGTGGTCGTATTTGGTGATGGCGTTTTGTGATGGCGTTTGGTGATGGCGTTTGGAGATCGTGTTTTATGATCATGTTTGGTGATCTTGTTTGGAAATGCCGTTTGGTGATGGCGTTTGTTGATCGTGTTTGGTGTTGGCGTTTGGTGATGGTGTTTGTTGATCGTGTTTGGTGATCGTGTTTGGTGATCGTGTTTGGTGATCGTGTTTGTTGATCGTGTTTGTTGATCGAGTCCGTCTTAGCAGACTGAATCAACTAGTTGACACTACGAGATTTGAAGAGCTTCTGGTTTGATTTAATGATTCTTTTTGGTGATGGCGTTTTGGGATCGTGTTTGGTGATGGCGTTTGATAATCGTGTTTGGTGCTGGCGTTTTGTGATCGTGTTTGGTGATTACGTTTAGTGATCATTTTTGTTGATAGCGTTTGATGATCGTGTTTGGTGATGTCATTTGGTGATGGCGTTTGGTGATGGGGTTAGGTGATCGTGATTGATGATGGCGTTTTGTGATGGCGCTTAGTGATGGCGTTTGGTGATGGCGTTTGGTGATCATTTTTGGTGCTGGCGTTTGGTGATCGTGATTGGTGATGGCGTTTGGTGATAATTTTTGGTGCTGGCGTTTGGTGATCGTGATTGGTGATGGCGTTTGGTGATCGTGTTTGGTGATTGCGTTTGGTGATCGTGTTTTGTGATGGCGTTTGGTGATCGTGTTTTGTGATGGCGTTTGGTGGTCGTATTTGGTGATGGCGTTTTGTGATGGCGTTTGGTGATCGTGTTTGATGATCGTGTTTGGTGATCTTGTTTGGAAATGCCGTTTGGTGATGGCGTTTGTTGATCGTGTTTGGTGTTGGCGTTTGGTGATGGCGTTTGTTGATCGTGTTTGGTGATCGTGTTTGGTGATCGTGTTTGAAGATCGTGTTTTGTGATCGAGTCCGTCTTAGCAGACTGAATCAACTAGTTGACACTACGAGATTTTAAGAGCTTCTGGTTTGATTTAATGATCTTGTTTGGTGATGGCGTTTGGTGATGGCGTTATGTGAGCGTGTTTGGTGATGGCGTTTTGGTGGTCGTGTTTGGTGATGGCGTTTTGTGATGGCGTTTGGTGATGGCGTTTGGTGATCGTGTTTGGTGATGGCGTTTGGTGATCGTGTTTGGTGCTGGCGTTTTGTGATCGTGTTTGGTAATGGCGTTTGGTGATCGTGTTTGGTGATGGCGTTTGTTGATCGTGTTTTGTGATGGATATTGGTGATTCTGTTTGGTGATAGCGTTTCGTGATCGTGTTTAGTGATGGCGTTTGGTGATGGCGTTTGTTGATTCTGTTTGGTGATAACGTTTAGTGATCGTGTTTGGTGAAATCGATTGGTATTGTCGTTTGGTGATGGAGTTTGGTGATGGCGTTTGTTGATTCTGTTTTGTGCTAACGTTTAGTGATCGTGTTTGGTGATAGCGTTTGAAGATCGTGTTTGGTGCTGGCGTTTGGAGATCGTGTTTGGTGATGACGTTTGGTGATCGTGGTTGGAGATCGTGTTTGGTGATGGCGTTTGGTGACACTGTTTGGTAATGGCATTTCGTGATCGTGTTTGGTGATGGCGTTTGGTGATGGCGTTTGGTGATGGCGTTTGGTGATGGCGTTTGGTGATTGTGTATGGTGATCGTGTTTGGTGATCTTGTTTGGAAATGCCGTTTGGTGATGGCGTTTGGTGATGGGGTTTGGTGATGGCGTTTGGTGATTGTGTATGGTGATCGTGTTTGGTGATCGTGTTTGGTGATGGCTTTTGGTGACATTGTTTGGTACTGGCATTTCGTGATCGTGTTTGGTGATGGCGTTTGGTGATGGCGTTTGGTGATGGGGTTTGGTGATGGCGTTTGGTGATTGTGTATGGTGATCGTGTTTGGTGATCTTGTTTGGAAATGCCGTTTGGTGATGGCGTTTGGTGATGGGGTTTGGTGATGGCGTTTGGTGATTGTGTATGGTGATCGTGTTTGGTGATCTTGTTTGGAAATGCCGTTTGGTGATGGCGTTTGGTGATCGTGTTTGGTGCTGGCGTTCGTTTATCGTGTTTGGTGATCGTGTTTGGTGATCGAGTTTGTAGATGCCCTTGGCTAATTTAGTGGGATTATTATCAACCCATAATGATGGTGATTGTTAAAGGCTTTAAAAAGTATGACAAATGAGGCTTCTGAGTACAATATTGCGCCCTACGTTTCTCTAGGAACACACAGAAAGTGCTGGCCTGTAGGCATGTGACGCAGCTTAGCCGGCTTTATTTTCCTATTATCTGTTACTCATCAGAGATGGGTGGACTCAGGACACCTTCGTCCACGGGAACAAGTCCTCTACTTTCACGGTTGTATCGAACCCGCGACTCTGGAAGCGCGCAACACAACCTTGCAGCCAAGTCAAGGGGCACATTGAAGTGAATCATGTGCTGTGAAACTTATAAAATTATATAAGATAATGCAATCATTATGGTGATTTCAAATGTGTAAAAATTATCAATTAAACAAAAACGTTTGATGTATAATAATAATAATAATAATAGTTTGATGTTATAAAGCGCTGTACCCCAGCATGTAGCTCTACCCACATAAAAATAGTTATAAAAAAACATATTTATCAAAACTTCAACATATAACGACATTACAGTGTAAAATTAGCAACGTTAATCACTTAAGGAAATGCTTGATTGTTAATTGTAACAATTGTTAATTGTTAAAATAATTGTGATAGTAAAGTTTGCAGAGATGTGTTTTTATTGCAGTCTTGAAGGCCTTAGAATTCTACGAAGATATGGGAAGGGCATAAACAATTTTGGGTCATCACACGATTAGTTGTTTGTATTAATTAAATAATATTCACTATGTATCAAATTAAAGTGTTGTGAGGTGTACCGGCTCAAAATATAATATGACTACCACACACCGCTCATGTTTTACAGACGTAGATAAGCCTAGATTCAAACTTTCCCGTTACCTTTTTTCGTGTGATTTTACTTGCTAAATTGAACTGTTTAGACAGGGGTATCCAAACGGGTTGCAAAGAGGACCATATTCCATTAGGTAAATATGTGGAGGCCGGGTTAAACTAATAAACACAAAAAAGATAAACTGAGACTGAGCACAGGCTTTTAATTTATTCAAAGTTTTTTTAGTTATTAATTTGTATTTGTGATTTTGATTTTTTTCCAAAAGGGGAGAGAAACGGGGGTAGGGGAAAAGGAACGAAACTGTTGCGGTTTTCAAGACTTTATGAATATCTTCTTCCATCATCTTAAAAAAATATACCAAATTGAGGAATAAAGTTTTTTTTTAAATTTTATGTGTAAGTTATTTAAAAATAAATAAAATATCTTGAAGTAAAACTTAATTCGAAAATGTTGGGTCAAAACTTGAGATGAAAAAATATATTTTTTTTTAAATTTAGTGCACCGACACCATATTCATTTCCTTTTCGGATTTGTCAAAAATGAACAAAATAAGACATCGCTTGTTGCCAGCAGACGTCATCAAATTTTATTTACACAACAGCACATAACTTCATGGGCTTTGTGTAGTGAATACTCACATTAAACAATACAACGTATTCGATAGTTGCCATCATTTGACGTTATTGTATTTGTATCTAAAAAAATATGTGAGTTCTGGCTTTTCTGAAACACATACTGTCGTGGTTACAGAAGACAACTACAAGATAATTAATTATTTAAGATGAAGCTGCAGCCAGTTAAAATTTAAGCGCTGGCCATATTTGGCCCGCTGCCCAGATTTTAGAGACCCCTGGTTTAGACTTTCCCTAGACATGAATTAACACAAATTGACAAATTCTGTTACGCTGAGTCACATGACATACCTTTAATATCCGTTTAAGTATTATAAATATATTTTTTGTCCTGATGAAGTCATTGACAGAAAACTTAAATTTTTCGTCTGGTGTTTAACTATTTACGTGAATTGTTTTATTGATGCGGGTTGCTTGTGTTTTTTTAATCTATCAAAGAATTAGTTCAAGAGGACAAGACATCAGCAGCTGCAATTGTGGTACCGATTATTGTTGTAATCATCATACTCTTGTTGATCTTTGCTGCTATTATTATATATAGGTACGTTAAAGTCTTGATATTTATAAATAAAAATAATAAAATCTACCGGGATTTTAAGAATAAATTAACTTAAGTAAAACATTAATATAGAGTTTTATTTATAGCAGCAATTTAGTGGGTTTTTTTTTAAAAATCTTAAACTAATAAATAAGTACGATACCTTTAGATGTGTATTTCACTTTTATGTAATGTACTGATTTAACAGTTAGTCGCAAGTGCCATTAGCATTAGAAGGTCATTTATATGATTATTCTGACTTATGACTTCTGAGTGAGCTTAAAACAACACATGACGCTGAAAGGAAAGTTTAAACATAATGTCTTCTCTGCCAACACAACATCAATTATCCCTATGAAATCGGACCGACAATTTTGCTTACGTGTACGGGCCGTCCATAAATGACGTCATGGAATTTCGACAGATTGTTCACCCTTTTCCCCCACCCCCTCGACATACGTTATGACAAAAAGTTAGGCCCCCTCTCGAGTATGACGTCACAAAGAGTTGCACTCCCACCCCAATAAAAGCCGTATTTCCTATTCGAAAATAAACATCTTTCAAATCACATTCTTGTCATTTAGTATGTACCTAGTGTAAGGCTGCACTTTAATATCGTAGCTTTTTAAAAGGACATTAAACAAATTTAAACAATCAGATATTTTAGTGGAACTTTTATTTAAATTTCGGCGTTTTTGATGTTACGTCACAATTCTTAAACACCCCCTCCTCTTTGTCACACGTCGTCACAAATGTGTGACCCCTCCCCCTACCCCTAGGTGCGTGGCGTCATTTATGGACGGCCCCTAACATGACAAAAAGAAGTTAATATCAATCACTTTGAAACGGCACGAAGATCAACACAATAAACTAGAAGTTGTCTCTTATTATCAATGACAGTTCTCCTATCTTACTTTAAGATTGCCTTCCTAAAATTTTTGCTATAACTATATTAGCCCATAACTTCTCCACATTTAAACATGTCTTAAGATCAAATCCAATTGGTTTTGACAAAATGTAAAAGAGGCATATTTACTGTATTAAATTGTCAATGTGTTGTTTTTTTTCCCCTCACATTTATAATAGACGAAGACGACAGAGTAAAAGTAAAGCTAACGAAGAACAGCTATCAAAAGAAATGTTATTCATCAAGTCCAAACCTGTCAGTAATAGTAATGAATACAACAAATCTGATCAAACTGGTAAGTTTCAATTTTTCTCTCATATACAGTGGTACCTCGAGATATGAGTTTACTTCGTTCCGTAACCTTGCTCGTATGTCAATTTGCTCGTATCTCAAAGCAATTTTCACCATTGAAATTAATTGAAATGCCATTAATCCGTTCCAGCCCAAAAATTTGCTACCCCTAATTGTTTTGTTACGTGTTTTTTAATAAGAAAAATGTATTTATAATTGACAAATATGGTTTAAAATCATTAAAAGAGAAAATAAAGCAAACAAAAATAAATAAACTGGTTTTATAAAGTGTACATACATATTTGTATTTTGGTCACTTAAATGTAACTTACACACAACTTAAATGCTGCTGTATGCTTAATTTTAGTCACTGCTTTTCTCTTCACTGGTCTTTGCCTTTTTCGCCGGATTCAAGCAAAAAAAAACAACTGTCTAAGGATGTTTGTTTCTTCCTCCCTTTCAGGATGCTGCGGAAATGGGTTAGTCAAGTGTCATCAAATAGCTCCTATCCATGACTAGTTGCAACTTTTTCGTGGTGTTTCTTTTCCACGAACTGTGAAACTCTCTTCCACATTCCCAAGATCTCTTTTATCTCACTTGTAGAGATAAGCTCCTCCACCTCTGACTCTTCAACAAAGCGAATTTCTTGTAGAACCCCCGAATGCTGCTGCGACTGTAACTCTTGTAATTCATCGGTCGTCAGTTACTGAGAATGCTCGTATCTCAAATTTTGCTCGTATTTCAAAATAAAACTTCGCTCGCTCGACAGCTCGTATGTCAAATAACTCGTATGTCAGGGCATTCGTATCTTAAGGTACCACTGTATACCTTATTGCTTCCCGTTGTTCACCAAATAAATATTTTTAGTTCAACAAATGCCATTAGAATCACTCATAGTGTTTATATCTATGTTAGTAAATACTCTACTAGCACGACACATAAAATTGAAAGAAATTTAACTAAAGTCTAGAAATTGTAAAAGGAATTATATATGTTGGTTATAAAAATGATTTTAATTGACTCTTGGCATTTGAAAAAAAAAGAAAAATAATTAACTTAATTAAATTACATTGATACTAGTTTCAATACCTTATAAAAAAACAAAAGATTGCTTATTTTTAGTCTCTCTCTTTTAGTTTAGATGTTGTTGTTAACTGTTGCTCCTTTCAGATCGACTTAGCAAAAGTCTAAAGGAAATCCCTGCGAAATCCGATAATGAAAACACTTACTCGAACATAGTCCTACCAACGGCCAAGGACACATCAATAGCTGTCCCTGACTTGAACGATGTTATGCGTCATCATGAAAGTGAATTCTTTTCTAACCAATTTAAGGTTTGTTCAAATGGCTTAGTTTATCATTAAAAAAGCTACTAAACAAAGAATTTACAATCTACATCGGCTCAGATATGACTCAATGTTACAAGAGATTAGCTGCTAGAAGATTGAAAATGTATTACTAAATAATAAAATATGTCACCTATTCATTGCATATTTTCATGTATGTTTTACTTAAAATTACAATACTTTTGACATTCTATATTCTTCTGTATACTAGTTATATTTTTAAGAAATAGACAAAATACACAAATTGATTTATTAACAAATCATTAACTTAAGATAATTGATTAAATTTAAAAAGTCATGCATGAAAAAATTAAGATATGTAAATTAATTTCAAATGAACAATGCGCCTTAAAGACAATGAAAATGAAAGCCATTTAAACTAATTACCAAATTTAATATTTCAAACCTGAGAGCTATTTTCTTTCAATGAACTCTCGGAATACAAATATGACTACTTTTATTTCAATGTAATTTTTAAATATTGTAAAAACACTTGAACAAAATTAATTGAAATATGTCGCGACAAAATAAATTGATACAATTTAAAACAACTTTCTCAAATCATATTTGGTGAGACGATAAAAGATGATCTATATTTGTAAAATGTTTTGCATCGAATTATCAAACAGTAATAAACATTTTAATAAATAAAAAAACGTAAAAAACAAAGTTTTTGACTATAAATATTTTATTTACGAGACATAACTAAAAGTATGTTCATTATAATACGCATCGCTCGACAATCCAAAATTTTAGATGTGTCTCATACATAAATAATTTATAGTTAAATAAAAATTACTACAGTCTGCCTGCAAAATTTCAGCTCGCTAGCATATTCGCAATTGTGTTAAAAATACATCCAAATTTATTTCGGCAAAAAATCAATCAACGAGACGCCACGAGTTAATATAAAGGATTTAAAAACGAGTGTTTGTTACCCTAAAGCTTCCAACTTCCAGTTACTCATTTCAAGTTTTTATGAGCCTAACTCAAGATTTTCAATCCTTTTTGAAATCCTTATACTTCAATTTTAGAACAATATCAATATCCTGTACCATCACGGAAAGCATTTATTTTTATTTATGTATATTTTTTTATATTTAATAGAATATTCCTGTTCCAACAAACGTATCAATGGAGGTCGGCCAGAGTGATGCAAACAAACATAAAAATAGATACAAGAACATCTGTACATGTACGTATGCCTGAATTTTTTACATTTATTTGAATCTCATCCTTGTTTCTTCTACTTTTCAAATTATTTAAACACATTAGCAAGTAATGCAAGTAATTATGTCGTATTTTTATTGATCTGTCCACAAATAAACACAGACATAATTAGCATGTTATAGATAATTTTATTCTAATTTTAGATGATCATTCCAGAGTTCATCTGATGATAAACACAGCAAATCATGAAGGAGATTATATTAATGCTTCATATGTTGAGGTGAATGTGTTATCTGTTTGAATTAAAAGAATACTTTTCATATGACACAGACATTTTAACCCAATAACTTTCTATTATTAATTAGATTTATTACTTATTATAAGATTAAATGAAATAAATACAGAGTTTATTTTTTAAAAACGCAGACATTTGATTTAAAAAAATACACTCTTAATCCCATGTTATAGTTATAGTGGTAAAACTTTCACATACTACTTTCAAAAATAAAAATAAAAATCTCTGACAAAAACTTCTCCACATTTTAAAAATATTTATGTATACTTTACATCGTGTATTGTTTCTAAATTATCAATATTGATATTTCATCATTATTATAATTTTATTAAAATGTCTACTTAAAGGGATACATGAATAAAGAAAAGTTCATAGCTAGTCAAGGTAAGTCTTATTTTTGCTTGCTACCATTCAAATGGGTGCCTTGTCCACGTTTTAAATAAAAAATGTAACTAAACAAAAGAAATTATCTACATTAAAAACTCCATGCACAAAGTTTTTTTAAAAATCTATTATAATTCAAACTCTTTTACTACTTATAGGTGCACTGCACTTTATTAAACACATTAAAATAATATAAATGATCACCGGGAAAGGAAGTATGTCTAAAACCTAAGAAAAGCTTTTAATTTCAAAGACAGATTTATTTACTAGATAAATTAATACACACTGTTACAGCTTTCAAAACACAACTAGAGTCCTCAAACTCATCTTTTAACCAGATGTTCGATAAACTAATTGTGCAGGTGCTAATAAAGTCAACATTTATTATTGTGTTCATTTTTGTACAGGTCCTAATAAAGTCATCATCAATGATTTTGTTCGAATGCTCTGGGAGCAGAAAGTAGACAAAGTTGTGATGCTGACAAACTTGATTGAGGAAGGTCAGGTCAGTATCTCATCTAAAAAACATGATATACATCTATTATAAATTAAACCTTATTGTCACAAATATCCCAGTTTAGTACAGTATGTAAAAAAACTAATTAACGTTTCTTAAAATCAAACCCACAATACGACCGATGTTCTCTCTAAGGTTCGTAGGTCTGTGTGCAAAGAACAAAACTCATGTGCACAGTTGCACAGCATCCATTTTGTGAGCAATATTTTACAAAATTTGCTGCGCGGTTATTCAAAACTGCTGCGAGGCGTTGGTTAGATACCTACGTGGCTTAAAGGGAACATTGAATATCACCCCTTTATCCATCATTTATTAATGACCATTAAATTTTTTAGAAATTTTTCAGATTCATTGATTTTAAAAGGAATGAGTGAACAATTAAATGTAGGAACAAAATCTCATAAAAGGCAGTTGAACATTTTTGAGGTTGATGGAAATTCAATAAATATTTTTTAAACTGAAATTTAAAACTAGAAGAAACTAGATACTTTTCATTTGTCTTTAAATTAAATTAGCAGTTATTTGTGGTAGAGTCACAAATGTTAAAATGCATCTCAATGAACATCTCTGTGGATAAATTCATGAGGATATTGTTGTCATTTATTTACTTGATAAATTTACTCATCAGGTTAAGTCTGAAAGATACTGGCCAGAAGAAGGAAAAGTTGTTTTTGGTTCTATAAAAGTCAGGCTGGCATCCACCCAAGTGTTTGCTGACTACACCATAAGAAAACTGGAACTAAAAAATGTAGGGACTGAAATTAAAATAAAGATATTTGTTTTTAAAGGCGTGCATTTTCCCTTTTTTTACCATTAAAATTTGTAGTCTGTATATATTTGATAAACTTGATAGCGAATATCAGTCTAAAATTACTCTGTTTTTTGTTGGCAAATCTCATTCTCTAGAAAGATGAACCCATCCAACAAATCACCCAGTTCCACTTCACCTCCTGGCCAGACAAAGGTGTTCCACTAACACCATGGAGTCTTGTAGACTTTCAACAAAGAGTGGCATCTGGACCTACGACTAGTCCTGTTGTTGTACACTGCAGGTAAAGACACAACAGTTTATAGAATATATTAGAACATCAGCAGGTTATATAACTGTGTAATTTAAGTTTTAAAAATATTTGGGTTAGATAACTGTTTAATATAATTTATATATATTCAGGTTAGATAACCCGGAATATAATTTAAAAATTTGGTTTGAATTTTAAAGCTGAAATTTTGTGGAGTAGATAGATACCCTTTAAATAAAAACACACTGGGCAAGGAAATGCATTTTTAATATAGAAAAGTGCTCTGGGTTTTTTTATCTAGACAAATCAACTGTTTGTCCTTCTTGATTGCAGCTCAAACTATTTTATGTTGATTTTATGTTTATTTTTTAAAAAATTAAATTTTTTTCAGGGTCTAATAAATTGTTACAACTGTTTATGAGGATTTTTAAATTTTTGATCATTCTCATTTCATTGTTGCATAATTTGATTACAATCTCTCTCGTATTTAAAAAAAAATGTTGTAAAACATATATCACTAAAATTAGTTAGTATCTTTTCATATTTTTTAAAGATTCATAATGTTGTTTATACAATTTGTATATTCCTTCTGCCAGCGCTGGTGTTGGCCGCACTGGGACATTTATTGCCCTGTGTAATGTTATAAAAGAAGCTGAAGCCACAGGTCAAATTGACTTCTTCAAGACACTAGTCAAACTGAGACAAGACAGGGTCATGATGATTCAAACGCCGGTATTTCTTTCAGTTTAATTAAACATTGGCAAAATTGATGATAAGACAAAGTTAATAAAAAATATTGCAAAATACCTGCGAAATAAAGAAATAAAACTTGTTAAAATTAATCTTAGGAGCATTTGAGTCTACAATAATTGATATTTTGTTAATTGTACATTCTTTTGAATACGTCAACAGGCTTCAAGCGCTTTTTTCCCTACTTTTAGACATCAATTATTTTGTAGGCTAAGAAACTGAAACTGTTTAAATCAATAAAGATCCTTGTTAATACGACTAGTTGAAATAAATTTTTGTTTTTCTGCAAATTAAAAGAAGTTAATTAAATATTTTAACACTTTAATTACTTATAAGTATGCATGTACTTTTATTTTTGTCCTTACCGTAGGCTCAGTATGAATTCTTACACAGAACAGCCCAGGTGGCCATTGTATGTATGGGAACCACTGTCACATCAAGAGATATCACAGACAGAATTCGAACACTGGAAGTGAAGGATTTCTTGGGGAAGACTAAAATGGAGATAGAATACAAGGTAACATCAAAAATCAAGAAAGGAATTAAGTTTTTCAATATAATTTCTGTATTAAATAATATTGAGTTAGTTTATTTTAATGTCTAAGCAAAGCATAACTTAACGTATTTATTTGAGATTATTGCAAGATCTTTCCTGTCAATACATGTAACAGTTTTATACTAAATCTCTATTGAGCAATATTATATTATTATGACACAATTTCAACTTTATATTTAAGTATTTCCGGGGAAAGATACCGAGTATGCATAAACGGTCTTTGACTTTAGGCAGACTGAAAACTTAAGTGTAAACATTATAATTATTTGAACATAAAAGCTAGATCGGATCGTAGATAAAGATATATTGTACATTTATTATGACAATCAGAGCTACATGTAATTTATATTTTTCTTAGAAAAAACAAAACAAAATTTCAGTATCATCACTTCCATTACTTAAAAATAATAATAATAATAATAATATGATTAAAACAAATAAAAACGATTGTAAAAATTAAAAAGCCACATAATTATGCTACTAAAAACAGGATGTTTGCAAAGTGAGTGAAGATTTCACAAAACATAATAAAGAAGTGGAGAGCACTGAGCAGGAAGCAAATGTTTATGAAAACAATGTGAACAACTCAGCTATTGCCAAGAATAGATTTCCTAATATTTTACCAGGTATGTTTTCCATTTATTTCAAACCTGCCATGCAAAAAATTTTTTTTTAATTTTTAAAAAATAAAAGCAATACTTAATCCATGAAAGTAGGCACTTCGATACTCATTCGCGCATCGTTATGCGCATGTCGAAAATTCACGGAAAAACTTTTTTAACAAATTTGACGGTTCGCTATTCGGTACTCTACGGGTGCCTCAGAATTGTTGTGTTTACGTCACAGTTTGCTAAAAATAATTCAATTTTGTATTCGAATACGTCAGATAAGTGGTTTCCGGTTACTCTCTCACTGTTTTGAGTAGTTGTAAACATTGGGATTTTTTTTTACTTCACTTTTACGACTCGCAACGACTCGGTTGGCTACACATGTCTTAACAATACTGGTGTTAGTAAAAATACACTAATGAAACCTAAAAATACACGATCTGCATCCAATTTTTGTTGTAAAAAACATCAACATCGTCAGCTTAAACTTTTTACAAGACCTTTTAAAATTTTTACAAAGCCATCACCCCCTCAACATTGTTTAGATGGCGCCGACCATATTTTCTTCATTGAGCCGATGGGGTTCCCGATATGATTCTCAATCATTTTTCAATCTCTAAACATCTAAATAATTAAAAATAAATGACTGATAATATACACTGCTACTTCTAGTATTGTTTAATTAGTATTAATATTAATAATAGTATTAGTAAATTTAATTCTAAACGAAACTTAATACTTAATTATAGTTAACACTAATAATAGTAATATTACTTAAAACTAATATCCGTTGCAGCAGGGCTACGTACATTTCAACTTTAAATTACTTTAAATAAATAAATAAAACTCATAACAATCAATAATTACAGTTAAATTACCTTAAAATTAATAAAGATAATAGTGTTGTAATCCTTTTATTTAATGTTTGTTGTTAAACATTTTTTGTTATATCTTACTCACCACCTTTTCTTCTTTTTACAAAGATGAGGACATATACATTTGAAAAACACTTAATTTTTTTTTACATATGTTATATTATAATTAAAAGAAATAAATCTCAATAATTAAAATTAAATAATATTACTAAGTAAAATAGACATAGAAATAATTACAAGAGAGAAATAATTACAAGAGATAAAAATTATATTTATATTTCATTGCAGAACTCTGAATATCTTCAATAACCAAATATTTGATAAGGCAAGGACAATGAAAAATGTTATGAATGACATTTTGAGAAATGTACATACAATAATACAAGTTATTTACTCAGAAATTGACACTAAAAATGTTATTCTTATTATCATTTAATGAGACACTTAAATCTTCAAATACTAATTGAATTTAATTTTAATTTGAAATTTCAGTAATCAGGCATAGAGGGTGTGCGATATTTCCAAAAATAATTTATTATAAGTTGCAATCAGTTTTATTTTAAAAGTCAAATACTTACCCTTCAAACATTTAAATGTAGCTATTTATTTAAAGTTACCATATAATTAATTAAAATACATTAGGGATGCAACTGTTTGTTCTGATTTGTATATCTATATATATATAAATTAATAATTTTTTTCAATAAGCCTTTAAATATATTTTTACAAAATTCAAAATCTTGATATACTTTTAACATTTCTTGTTCATTGTTTTGTAAATTGGATTGTGAATGTCTCCTGAAAATTTGATACCTTTATCTCTAAAATTAAAAAAGTTGTGAGGGAAAGAGTACAGAATTTTGAAATTTGGGTCACAAGTTTTTTAATAAATAATATAGGTTATATCAGGGGCAAAAAAAATCGACAAAAAAATTCATAACTCCACTTCTATAAAAGATAGAAAGACAAAACAAGTGTTTTTGAAAAGGTCTTAGCAAGCCCTTTAAAATGGTATATTATTTAAGCCTATTGGACTACATTTAAATTTTCTGTCAAAGTACCTAATGAAAGGTAATTTGAAAAATTTCGTGTTATATGTTAGTTACATTGTAAGCATTAAAACCCGGGAGTTTGGGAGGTAAAATATAAATAACACTTTCCTATATCTATTGAAAATCTGTATAAGAGAAGGGAGTAAAACCTTTACAACGAACAGGCAAACCATACAGGTTGACAAGTATATGATTGTTAAAATGAGAGAGAGACACAGAGAGAATGAAAGAGAGAGTGTGAGAGTTCACAACCCATCAATTCCCTAACATGTGCCTCTAGGCTCTAGAAGATATTTTTGAACATTTCATTATTTTATTATTTCCTAGAAAAAGTTTTTAGTGCATTTCTGACTCCTGACGGCAGCCAATCAGGGGATTACATCAACGCCGTCATAGTTCCGGTAATGTACATGTTTATTGTCAATTATGTTTCAATATTATTTGTTGCGGGATAAATGTTTTAAGCAATAGGGCAACAAACTATAATTTGTATTGAGCGTTATCATTTAAATTTTTACAAAAAAATATTTTTTTCCTATAGTTTAATAATCTAAATTGAATGAATAAATTAACCAAGTTCATCCTTTAAGTAATATTTGTTTGTGTCATTCAATTATGGCTGTGACTTTTTTCTTGAGGTATTGAAGAATTGATTGTAGGAACTTTGTTTCTGTTGTAATGAAATAGCTTATAAAAATTGTCTGTTTATTCCCAGAGTTTAAAAAAGAAAGATCAGCAAATCTTGAGCCAACTTCCACTGGCCACAACAGTTACTGACTTGTGGAGACTTGTCTTGGACTATAAAGTTTCTCTTATTGTGGAGTTTGAGTTTCACCTCAAGTCGTCTGACCCGGTAATTTTTAATATTTCATATTATAGATACAAGTGCAAACCTACCAACAACAGAATTTTATTAAAGCAACCAATATTTAAGAAGTTCATGGAACTTAAAAATTAGAATATAGCACTCGTATGTAATAGATATATTTCTCTAGACTGGAATATAGCACTGGTATGTCATTGATACATCTCTGTACATACTATTTTTATTTTGAATTTTTAGACTATTGCAGATTACTTGCCTTCACGACCAGGTCAGTCCTTGACTCTGGGGACAAATGAAATACATCTTCTTTCTTCAAAAAGGTCAGCTTTGTGGGAGGAGTCACAACTGTCAATCAGGGCAAAAAAGAGTTCTTCGCATACAACATCAGTAAGTTCAAAGTATAATTGACAGTTATCTCACTTGAAAATATCCATACATTTGAAACTAATTGAAAAATTGTTTCTTTTATGATGTATGTTTTTGTGTTACATGATTAAAGTTATATAAAATTAAAACAGATAACTCTAAAATAATGGAAAGTAATATTTTTATTGCAATTTGCTAAAAGTTTCATTATTGAATATAAACAATTTTTTATATTCAAAACTTGTATGGATCTTCTTTGCTGAATAAAGATTAGAGATACCACCCCCTCCTCCCAACTCCTGTAATGTTATCCACAGTTTGGTGAGTTAAAGGCAACTCACTTAAAATGTTTCTCTACTGAATTGGATGTCAAGAATCTTCTTTTGCTAATCAAACAAATTAAGTCAACTAAATCCCCAGGTGATGAAAGAGTTTTATACCTCTGCAGGTGAGTCTTTGTAAAATTAATATTTCATTTATTAGATACCTGTTGATTTGGACATCAATCTTAAATTTAGTCCTTTGAAATATTTTTAAAAAACATAAATGATTATTTAAAAACATAAATGATTATTCAGAAAGTTAATAAATGCAAACACACACATTCATGTATATATATAATAAATAAAAATGAGGGATGTATTAAAATATGGTTGTTTGTATTTATTTTAAATGTTATGTTCATTGTTTTGAATACAGAGATGGCGCCACCTACAGTGGACTGGCTTGTGTGCTGACTTTACTGCTGGACAGAATGGACAATGACCTCTGCCTTACTGTACCCCTGGTGGTTGGGACCATCAAATCTATTAGACCACAGGTCATTCCTACACTGGTAATAAACTCAATATTTTGTAATTTAGGCAAAATAATTAATAATATAATGAAACAAAAGTTAACCTCATGAATATTTTAAGGTGAAATGAAATTTAATAAAAACACTAATAGATTTTTAATATCATTTGCGAAGAATCAGAGGATTATAGTTAGTTCTATTTTTTGTTATTTTTCATCAGGAGCAGTACAAAGTACTCTATCAAGTGTTGCACCGATACAGTGAGTTGACATCATCCTACACAAACTTTGGTGACTATCAACAGATGAACTTGGCAAACAACTTGGACAAGTCAAAACATATGGACAATGAGAATATTTACTCAAATACTTAAATTCTGTTATGAATTTCAATTATATAAATTAATTATTTTTCATGTACTCTTGTTAAGAGGCAGTTTTTATATTAAAATAAGGAAACAGTGTGGTAAAATTATCTTTATGGGCAGTGTACTTTATTGAGCCCAACGATAGAGAGAATTTGATAGTGGCTAGCTTATTTTTGACTATGCTACCAGTTGTAAACATTTTATAAACAAATACTTATATTTATACTTATATTAAACAAATATCATTCATTTTAGTGTTTTATAATTAAGCACTGACAATTAGGCAATTAAGAGCGTAAAGATTACACATATTTAGCAATTTGCTTTTAAAACTTGTTGTGTTAAACTTAAGTTCAAGTCCTATTAAAGAGTGCTTAAATTCATAGACAATTATAAAGTATTAAAAATAATCAGTTCTGTTTTGCTTACATACTTAGAAATAGAAAACTTTTAAAGCATAGTAAATCTTATCTTATCTAATAATTATAATTTAACTAGCCGGGTTACCCGGCGTCGCACGATTAAAATAATAGTCAACAGATTTTTAAAAAAAATATTTCAATTCATGCATTGAAAAACAATTTAAAAAATAAATTGAAATGTAATTAAAAATAAGTACATGTAATTTATATATTGCTTATATTAAGGCTTGTCGATAGACTATATTTTTGGTTTTTCCGTCTGGTGCAAAAATGAAAAGATTTGTTGGTGACCCAACTCTAGAACATGCCACATATAGCTGTCCGTGGGCAAAGCATGCTTCCTCAAGTACAATGCCTGCCACTTTTAAAGACTGTCCCTGTGCCTTGTTGATAGACATGGCAAATGCAAGCCTGATTGGAAACTGGAGGCGCTTGAAATCAAAAGGCATATCTGTTGGTATGAGTGGAATTCTTGGGATGAAGACATCTTCTCCTTTGGCGCAGCCTGTCAAAATTGTGGCTTCTATTACATGAGGTAAGAGATGCTTGATGCTCAATCGTGTTCCATTGCATAGTTTAGGGGGATCCAAATTTCTCAGAAGTATGATAGGAGCTCCGATTTTAAGTTCCAAGTTATGTGATGGCATGCCAGGAGGATCTAATGAATTCAAAAATTCTGTTGGATAGTAAACAGCTTGGGCCGGATCTGTAACCGTATCAATAGATTTGTAGTTGTTTGAAATGTCTGGTAGAAAATTTTGAATTTGAGAATTGATGCTGTTGACACTTGAATTCTTTGGAGCAAGAATGGCCCTTTCGCACAACCACTCAGGATTTTTAAACTGGTCTTGGATGTTTGGAAAAACGGCAAGTTTCAACTCTTCAAGTGACTTTGCTACAGTGCAAAAATTTGATGGGAAAGAAACTGTTCCTGATGCTGGGTCTACCTGCCACTTTCCATCGCCAAGTTGAAGCAATTGATGTGAGAAGTAGCCTGCTGCATTATCTCCATGTAAATGGACTCTCATGTTGGTGGTCAGAGTCATTTTCTTGACCTGTTTCCACAGAGTTGAAGCTTTGAGGAAGGCATTCAACTCATCGCTTGGTGTTGACCTTGGAATGACAGGCAAAGTTTGTCGAAAATCTCCAGCTAATACCACAACTGTTCCTCCATTAGTTTTGTGTTTCCTTTTAAATCCTGAAGAGTGTTGTTCAAGGCTTCAAGAGCTCGCTTGTGTGACATTGTACACTCATCCCAGACAATGAGAGAACACTGTTCTAGTACCTTGGCCTTTCCTGATCCTTTTGATATGTTGCAGGTTACATTCTCAGAATGGTTCATGTTCAAAGGTAACTTGAAGGCAGAATGAGCTGTTCTACCCCCGGCAAGCAATGTTGATGCTATGCCAGAAGAAGCAACGGCTAGAGCAATACCTTTGTCTCGTCTGATTGTAGCCAAGAGCAAATTGATCACAATGTTTTACCTGTACCCTCCTGGAGCATCAAGGAATATGATTCCACCTTTTTTTGAGGTAACCAGTTCTAAGATGTGAATGTAGGCAGCTCTTTGATCCTCAACTAAACGTGGTTGATTTCTGAGACATAGGCCATCAATTCATTTGTGTTATAATTTTGTTCTCGTAGAATTTCACTATTCTGAAGATTGTTTTCATTTCTTTGAGGCGTTGGTAACCCAAACTGGTCAAGGTTCCTTCCTGACATTGATACACACAAATCCTCCAACAACATAAGACACCTTTTGTAAATCTCATTAGAGAACTCAATTAGCAGTGTTTGATTCTCTCTCTTGGTTTGCAACATAATGTCCTCACTCGAATATGTGTTTAAATGTATCCAGAGAGCAAGTGATTAGAAACAGCATGTTGTCAGCAAAATTGAAAACAGATGTCTCAAACGGTAGGTGATTGAGATGTACACGCCTCCTCCATGGTCAAGACCCAATGGTGATCGTTTCTAGTAGCCCTTGCATTTGGCAAGCTTCCCTAAATGGTAGCACACACATGACCATCAACAGTTTTTAAGTCAGTGTAGGATGTTGGTCCTCTAACAACATGAAGTAGCATCCTCAAAAAGAAGCATTCTGCATTAGATGGTGTGAACGGTGTACACACGTCCCAATGCATCTGAAGATTTTATCCCTGGATGATATTCAACATCTGCTCCTTGTTTTCGGGCGTTTAAATAATTTTGAGAAGCATTCCAAGTATAGTACCTTGGAACAACACAATAGAGAATGGTTTTTGCACATGTCGTCTTGTTGGCACAGTTGAAAAAAAGCTGTCAAAGTTGTTCTTGGTGGCTCCAGAATTTGATGATATATATTTCTTGGTTGAAGTATACTCTTTGCCCATTTTCAAGATGAACACTCAAGTGAACAACTGTTGGATACCGTTCATGAATTTGGAAATTTCAAAATTCTCCAGACTGCTTCATTACTGCTGATGTAACGACCCATTAGAAATTTTGCACCTCATCTGGATTCTCTTGGTTTCCTTCAAGACCAAAAACGGCCTGGTCACTTCCTTTATTGACGTACTTGCAGATGTATTTGATGGCCTTGACAGATTGGCAAGATTCGACATTTATGTGAGCTTGAAACATTTTTGTCAAAATTGGAGTGTAGGGAACCACCCATCTGTTGTCCATTTCTATTTCTGATATGTTGAACCAACCTTCATTTTGATTTTTGCAGTAAAACCACCATCTCCTGGTTTACGGCGTCTGTACACAGGATAGCCATCTTCACCAGTTTTAGTTTCTTGTATCAAATTCCTTGGATATTTTTTTGAGCATTTCCCATCAACCATGCAAGCAGAGTTTCTGTTCAAGTTTCCACAGGGTCCATGCAGCATATTTTTCACAACAATTTCAAACAAAAAATTATCTTGTGTAGAGTTGGTATTTCTGCTGAGATTACATTGTCAATTTGATTAGGTCGTAATTTTTTCATCAGCCAGATTAGGATGTGTGCATGGGGTAAGCCTCTCTTCTGCCATTCAATTGAGTACATCCAGCATCTCGTTTCACCATAGACATGACTTTTTGTAATGACTCCCATTAATTTTGATAGTTTTCGTTTGAAGACTCTAGCAACCAAATCATGTCGATCCACTGCTGATTGGCCAGGTAAAAGATGAGCCTGAATTTCTTGCCATAGTGGATTGCATGTAAAGGTGATAAACAAATCTGGCCTTCCATAATTTCTGACATAAGTCATAGCATCTTGAGTGTACTCATGCATGTGTCTTGGACTTCCTGTAAATGTTGCTGGCAAGATAACCATTTTCCCCAGATCATTTGGATTGGCATCATTTGCAATGGCATCTCTGAGGTGAATGTAGTCTTCAACTCTCAGCTTCTTTTGATTTAGACGGATGTAGAGCAAGCGTTCACTTTCAATTTTCGCGTACATATCTACGATGAATTGATGGAACAGCTGTCTAAATTTCAAGAGATGGTTATCTTCACCACTGCGAATCATGATTCGATATGCATAAAAGTCCATTGCTGTAACCTTTTTACCCAAAACATTGTTTCCCGTGTCTGGGTTTGTCTGAGGAATGCCAAAGGAGTACCCATCTTCACCTTGCCAAAACATTAGGGGATATTGCAGAGCATCATAAGAGCGATGAGTTTCTGCAACTCTTTGGAGAAGGTTGTTTCGCTTTTGAAGGACAATGTCACGTCTGTCAAATTCATTTCCTACCATGACAATGGCCACTTCATCAAATGTTGGTACATTGAACCGCCTTTGGTGTTCATGTCTTGGTGCTTTGTCAGCTCGTATCACAACTTTGTATTCATCAGTTGGCATTCTTTCTAGAGCTGTCTTGAAAATTTTGAAGGTAGGCATTGTTTGCATGTAGGAGTTCTTGCAACTCCAAAACAACATTTTGTTGCAAGTCTGGAAAGTTTGCACATCTTTGTTGGACTTCTCTAGCTTGGTCTCCCATGAAATAGATCTGCAGAAACTGTGGTTCGCCTTCAGCTGGCAGCAGAGATCCAGCCCTGTGATAAATTTGGCCTTGAACTTTAAATGTTGGCATGAATCCTTGTTCACGAATTTCTTTGCTGGCACCAAAAGATGTCATTTGAAAGCATGAGTTGTATTTTCTGATGTTGGCTAGGAAGCGTTTAGACGTTTGAGATACACCTTGAAGCAAATGATCAAGTGGCTCAGGTGGATGTTGCAGAGTCTCTAGTTTAACTTTGCCATTTGAACAGCACATTCCAGGGTGCTCATCTTTCCATTTAAATGCACTGCAATGCTTGCAGATCAAGTTCATCTCACCAATGTTGACCTTTTCATGTTGATGGTATGGAATATCTGGGTCATATTGATGAGCAGCACCTTTAAGGTCTTGCTGCATTTCATTTCTTCTTCTGTTTAAATTTCCATTTCTCTGGTCTGCAAGTCTTATTTGGGTTTGTTTTTTGTTTCATTTGCTCTTCTCATTGAAGATCTGACTCTTTTTTCATCAAGTCTTGCCTGTGCTTGTTTATTGGTTTCATTAGCTCTTCTGATTGAAACTCTTTCTCTCTCATCATCAAGTCTTGCCTGTGTTTGTTCACTGGTTCATTAGCTCTTCTGATTGAAACTCTTTCTCTCTCATCATCAAGTCTTGCCTGTGTTTGTTTCACTGGTTTCATTAGCTCTTCTGATTGAAACTCCTTCTCTCTCATCATCAAGTCTTGCCTGTGTTTGTTCACTGGTTTCATTAGCTCTTCTGATTGAAACTCTTTCTCTCTCATCATCAAGTCTTGCCTGTGTTTGTTCACTGGTTTCATTAGCTCTTCTGATTGAAACTCTTTCTCTCTTATCATCAAGTCTTGTCTGTGTTTGTTCACTGGTTTCATTAGCTCTTCTTATGGAAACCTCTTTCTCTCTCATCATCAAGTCTTGCCTGTGTTTGTTCACTGGTTTCATTAGCTCTTCTGATTGAAACTCTTTCTCTCTCAACAGCAAGTCTTGCCTGTGTTTGTTCATTCGTTTCATTTTCTCTATGTAAGGCTTGCTTCTTTGCCGTTTTAGAAACACGACCTAATTGAGTTTTTCTTTTTGGGGGCATGATTTCTCTGAAGAAAGATTGGAACATAATAGCTTATATATTGTTTTAGTGTACAACTGCTTTTAAGTATTTCCCTTTGTTAAAACTTTCTTCTTAAATACCATACTGAAGGTTCCCCCCCCCCTTTTAGCATCAATAAACTTATAAGTAACTTAGATAAATAAGTAACTTATAAGTAAATTATTAAATTAGTTTAAATTTTGCTACCCCATGACTATTTGTTTAATTCGGAACACATCAATTGTGTTTAGACATTTGTAAAACAGGTGAAGTGTTAATTTAAGTTTTGGATATATAATTTGTTTAGTGGATATTTTGTATTGATTATAAGATCCAAAAAAAAATATTCAGAAGAGATTTATTTAATTTAACCTTCACAAGATCAATAAATATATGTATTTAATTCATCCTTCTTAACATCAATGAACAGATGAATTTAATTTATTCTATTAGCACCACTAAATGGCTGAAAGGTATTAGATAAGCTAATATATAAACTTGTTTACTACTTCAAGTTTGGTTAGGTAGGGTTAGTTATAGTAAAATCTTAAAAAACACATTCTAAAGAGATTAATTTCATTTGTTCTTCTTAAGAATGTCAAGTTCTAATGATTTTTATGACTCACAAGGCTTCAACTCAATAAGTAAAAACACCATCAGAAGAATCAATATTTTAATTGAACAAAGAAATCCTTCAAGGCAAAATAATAACAACACTGTGCGTGCTCTCCGCTACAAAATCGTCCCTCTAGCATATCTCTCTATTGACGTCATCCCACACCAAACTACGTCACACCAAGCATGTGTCAAAATAGTGCGCACTGTGCAACAGTCAAACATTGACATTCCCAAAGCGGGAAAACCCCATCTAATATATAAAGATGAAAGTTTGTTTGTTTGTTTCTTTTGTTTGTTTTGTTACTCATAGAATGCCACACCGTTGGACCTAGGTGCTGAAATTTTGCATGGGACCCTCATTTGACCCGGGACAGGTCATAGGCTATGTAGTTTTTTTCTTATATAAAAAACTGACTCATCACTAATTGAATTCTCCAACTTCGCGTGTAGGTAGAAGCATGAAACTTTGGGAAGTTGTTGAGTAGCCTCTCACGACGATCATTTGCGTAAAAAAGTTGCAATTCAGTCATGGGGGCCGGGGGCACAAAGACGTTTTTTTCATTATATGGGCTATATGAAAATTGATATTTAAATATTTTTTTTGCTCGTTACCACCACGGAAGTGTACTTAACAACCACCCAGAGTTTTATGCTTCTAACTACACGGAATTAGTGATCTTTAGGTTCACTTGTGTTAAGTTTAATGACTTTCTTAATAAGTTCGTTAGCTAAAGTTTAAATAGTTAATTTGTTTAGCTTATGTAAACATAAAATTATGTAAACATGAAATGACAACATAGGTCCTAGGCCTTTATATGCATGTCAAGATCATTGATTCTTATTTTTAATAAGTAAGTTTATAGTAATGAGCAAGTTTTATTATGTTGTTGAAAATATTCAAATAGTTATTTGTAAAGTATGTATGTGTATGCAACGATTTACTTTCTTCTTATTTTTTTGTATTTCTCTTGATTAACTTCATTTAGTGCCCTCCCCTTTTCTATACTAATAAAAGCCTAAGCCCCCTCTCACTAATGGTCCAACTTCCCATTTGACTAAAAGTCTGTAAAATTTACGAATCATACTAAAAACAATTAAGCACGACTCAACTCTGAACTAAAAGTAATGAGTAAAAATCACCCTTTATCTAATTTCCAGCAACAAAAACAGGAATTTTTTTTTACAAAATATAATGTCTTATCTGAAAACGGGAATCAAAAAAGAATTGAATCCCCTGGTGAAACAGCAACATATAAGATTTTGGAATCCATCGCTAAATGGACCGTTTTGTAGAAAGGGACAAAAGTGAAAAAATTATAGTCAATTTTTAGTCAAATAAAGTTAATGTAAAGGCGTATGCTTAAAATGAAGTCTTATAATGCAGTACTGCTCCAAAAATAAATTTTATACTTGTTTATAGTCTTTTTTAATTAGTGTTTTAATATGGTAATGATATATAATGCTTTTTTATATTTGTCTCTATGTTATACGATTTAAATTTACGGCTTTTATGTAATAGGTATAATTTTAAAAAAGAATTCAAGTATATTTTTGACCATGTTTCCCGATGGGACGTCATAGTTTGTAAATTATATTTCAAACACCAGATTTAGTTTCTGAAAAATAAATAAATTATTTACGAAATAGGAAAAAAAGATGCTATGTTTGACTAAACATCTATTTTTAAAATGGCTTTTGTTATTCCGCAACAGCGTAATGACCATGGCATATTCAATTCGCTACCCAACTTAATTAATTGCTTATAGGTTCACTTGTATTGAGTTTAATATGCTTATGTTTATAAGTCCGGTAGAAAGGTTTAAATTGTAAATTTATAAAGCTTATGTAATAAAAAAAACAAAGCATTTGGCCGTAGGCTTTTATATGCATGTAATAATCATTGATGATTAACTTTAATAATTAAATTTAAGGGATTGAGCAAGTAAAATAAGCAAGAAAAATTAATATAGAACACGCAACAAATTTTAAGAAAAACAAACGTATAGTTCCTCTAAATTACGATTAAGCTTTTTTGACTTGGGCAATTTCTTTCCACATAAAATACCCTCACATAATTAGTATTTGTTTAAATTAAAATTTGAGTCATTAGAAACAACATAATAAAACTCTTAATTTAAAAATAAATACCATACATCGTGTGACAAATGTAATGAAATAGTGTTAACAGATCTATACTATCAAGAAAGTATTTGTATAAAAGGCCACTGTTTTGTACCGCAAGGCCAAAACAAATATGAATGTTATTATAATAAAATTACACTGCTCACTTTTAGATGCGTGCACGAAAAGGTGCGCACCGTAATTTGACAATAAAAGATTTTTGAAAGCGCACAGCTAAAAATAAAGTATTGTAAAAAATAACGCACCAAAATGAACTCGTTTTGAATGCCCGCATGAAGCTGTTCAATATCGAAATGAGAATTTATTTTGTCTTAATTTGGCTCTACATTTTCTGATTATGGGCCCCCTTACCCTAGGGGTGGTCACCTGGGGTTGAAACATAGCCTACGACCTGTCTAGGGTCGAATGAGAGCCCCATGCAAAATTTCAGCATCCTGGGTCCAACGGTGTGGATTTCCATTGGTAACAAACAAACACACAAACAAACAAACACACAAACTTTCATCTTTATATATTAGATAATTATTATGTATATATCTAAATTTATATTCAGTAGCTTATCTATTACAGAAGCTACATATAAAAATAAGATTATTGCCTCCCTATCCTTATCCATGGTTATGTGTATCCATGGCTATGTGTAATCTTGCATATTCAGTAGAGTTTTAAAACTTGATATTAAGCTGGTTTTCCTACTTTCTTCAGGCAAACCAATCCCATGCATTTGAACATTAGATTTTCCTTGTGCTTTACAAACAGAAGATATAGAAATCATTTGTAAGTTATGTTTCACTAATGTTATTGCCATTGTGTGTAAACTATAAAATAATCGTCTAAATTAATTATTGTAAATAAATGATTAAATAAACTACAAAAGCGCTATTGTTATTTTCAATTATAACTGCAGAAACTATGATGTGACAATAAATATAGACTCCTATTTACTATATTTTTGTGACACAACCAATATTTAAGTAGTGCACTTTAAAAGATTCACAATAATTTAAGCCAGTCAAAACAACTTTACAACCATATTATTGATATTTAGCTACAGAATTTATGTTTATATGAATATTTGTTGTTAAGCATTTTTCAGTCTGATGACCTTTTTAACCAAAATCCAAATATAATTATTTACACGCTCTCCCTTTCCCCACAGCAGACACAATGAACTTTGCAGAAAGACACCCATCCCCCCAGTCCCCAGGTATCCTCCACTCCTTGTACATTTATTTTGACTTAAAATTTAAAAAAAAACACTGGTGGAAAAGGGGGGGGGTTTTAAAAACACAACCAAATAAGTAATAATACATTTACACCAGAAGCAGTATATGCGTCCATTTATACACAGTGACGTAGCGAGAAGGGGGCAAATGCCCCGGGTGACATTTTTTAGGGGCGGAAAATTCCTCGTTGTTAATTAGCTTTTAAGAATGAAAACTATTATTGAACATAAATTATTCTGATACTGAAATGAATAACCACAAAGCTTAAGTAGTATGGGCTGGTGACTTAATTGATTCTTCAAATTGGACAGCTGCTCTTGATGTAGAAGCGAAATTACTGTTCCCTATGAATTTAAAATATGAGCCAATCGAATGCTCCGGAGACGGCAAATTCCTCATTTTAATTAACTTCTAAAAATGAAAGACGTTAAAATAAAGTTTTTAAAAAAAGTTAAGGTAAAAAATTAGGAACTGTATTAAAATTTGTGATTGTTCCTAATGCCAAAACTTTATAACTTCGTAATGAATATAAAGTCTTCTGAAACTAATGCTACTGAACTGAAAACCAAGGGGCTGAAGTAGCATAAAAACATGACACTGATGTGATGGTACCTATTATTTATTAAAGTTTGTGAACCGCCCATCTTTTAGAAAAGAAAATTGCTGTATCCTTTAAATCTTAACTAAAACCAATAAACCATAAAAAAAACATATGGACTTAATTGATTTAAATAAATTCCCTGTACGTACAAAAGTAACCTACACTTCACTGTAGGTGCAGCGCGATTGAAAGAATGACCAACATATTAACATTCACTTTTTCAAATTAGAAACGGACCTTACACCAAAATAGAGACGAGACTGATACGTGAGAATGATTTTAACGTAAGTAAACTACTGGAACATTGTTCGCGCTAAAGGGCTTATTATCTTAGAAAAGCAAAAAAAAATAGCAATCATGTCTTTTGTTGCATAAAAAGAAAAATTCGTTGTTGTAAAAGGAAAAAAACAAACATTTTTTTAGAATGTGTGGCGTTATTAAATCCTAGAAAAAAATAGAAATGGCTTTTTTTAGGTCACAGAGAGGACAATACTAATGCAAAGATAAGCAATATTCTGGAACTGAGGCTACTCACAGAGAAACTAATGGAGTATTTAAAAGGATGCTCTGAATTTTGCTTAAATTTGTATGTAGATACCTTATTATATTAATTTCTCTCTCATTTGGTTAATTTATTTGCGATAAGAGCGAATTTACGGCCATGTTTTTCAGAAAAACAGTTAGAGATGTAAGTTGTATTCTTTCATAAGATGATATTTCTGTAGAAATTCGTGAGATGTTTTTTGGAAGTTACAGAATCCGGAAAAAATATATGATTTTTGTACACCAGCTAATCTACTAGACTTTTAAATTTTGCCTTCAAATTAGAATATGTATCGCCCATGACATTGTCAAGCAAGGACTATTTTCAGTGGCGTAGCTTGGGGGCGGGGGCGGTGGGGGCGGTTCGCCCCGGGCGGCACTCATTTAGGGGCAACCATTTTCGACAACCGCCCTCTTCTTTTGAAGGGGGGAAACCAAGGTGAAACAAAAATATTCGTAACTTCAAGTCTTAATTAACGGATTCGCCCAACGTTTGTTTTATTACATAATGGATATTACAGCTAACGCAAAACCGTTCAAAAATTTTAAATCGCTTAAAAAACGTATCCATTTGTTTGGAAAACTAAGCGGTATAAGTCACAGATGACGCTTTTATAAGAAAACTACCAAAAAAAACACAACACGGCCGGGCCGAATAATGTATGCTATTAATATCGCCACGACGGTTTTTCGTGGAATTTTGACTTTGCAGAATGATGCACGAACAAGTACTTACAAGGCATGGTGGTTCAAATATTGTGTTTAACTTGCAAGTAGTAATTTATATTACCGTTTCAGTTTTCAGTAAATTATTGTAAGGTAAGTTGATAAAAATTAAATTTATTTTGTTTTTATTGCGTAAAGTAGCACAAATAATTTGTGTTTTTCATTAAAATACGGTTATTCCTTAAGCATGTTACGCCTCTCCAATTAAAGTAATAGTAATGTGTACATCATTTGAATTCGTCAATCTTATAGAAAATTTAGTAAGATTTATGACAAATATATGTACAAATTCAAATTTCTCTATTAATAAACACCACAATAGGCAAAATAATTTCGAAAAGACATACTTTAAACTTTCAAGCGACTTGGAAAAATTGAAATCTGAAGTAACTAGGAAAACGAGATCATATGCTGTAATTTTACTCAATTCTACGAAATCTTTTTCTCTTATATGTTATCTCCATTTATGGGAACACGTCATTTTTTTAAAAATTAATGCAAAGCCATTGCATGGAACAAAGAGATGTGCTAATACAAAATGCTGTTATATCAGCCAAACAATTTGTGAAGAGATGGAGATATCAACTGAACGCCTAGTTAGAAGGAGAAAAATATGAGTAGGGAAAATTCAGAAGACGTGGTTCTATCTTTAGAACAAGAAGTACAACGGGAAATATTTTTATTCATGGATGGAATTATAAAATAAAATAAAATAACACTTTTATGAGTTGCATTTTCTTGCAAGAAAATATTCGTATATAATACTATGAAACCTAGTAAATGAAGCATTTGAAAAACAAATAAATTACTTTATTGACATTGACAGTTCAATATGGAAAGAAAAAGGATCCAGGTTTTTATGGCTGTACCTACACTACAAGAAGAGGCATTATGTTAGAAAAACGGGGGAAAAGGCACCTTTGATCGATTAAAATTTATTCAACTGTATAGATTGGAAAATTCTGTAGCCAACATTGTAATTTTGCTATGAATTTTTCAACTACTGCTATCAGTGTCACTAGTTGTGAAAGGAGGTTCTCCAAACTGAAGTTGATAAAAAATTATCATCGTTCCACAATGAGCGATTAAAGACAACAAAATCTTGCAATACTGTCCATAGAACAAGATATTAAAAATAATTTTAATTTTGATAGCGTAATACACGATTTGTCTATTATGAAAGTTAGAAAAGTAAATGTATGCATATGTTTACATACTAATGTACAGAGGCGCAACTGGATTTTTGACGCCCTTGGCTAATTTTTTTTGCGCCTTTTATTTAAATAAAAATTTAAAAATTAGAGATTTTGCGGCGCCCTTTAGAACTGGCGCAGGCCGGTGCCCTTGGCAACTGCCCCAATGCCAAGCCGTTGTTACGCCACTGCTAATGTATACAATTTCTTTGTTTGTAAAAAAACTTCATTTATTTATAAATACAACATAAACGAATAATAACAGTAATTCGTAAGGTTTTTTTTTGGAGTGTAAATTTGGAATGTTTTGTCTTATGGGGAGGGGAGGGGGGACCTGCGACCTCAGTAACTTTCTTGTGGCCTTTAAAAAAAGTATCTTGTATTTTTATAAATGTGTATTTATAGGTATATAATCTTATGCGGTCTTTTTTATTACTTCTTACATAAATATTGCATGCAATGGTAAATACGTTCCCCACCTTTACTTCGTTTCAATTACAATTATTTATTCATGTTCATTAATTGTTAAAAACCATAATGCAATCGACTAAGTGGCCGTCCATAAATGAGGCACGCTATTTTGGCTGATTTTACCCCCCCCCTCGTCACACATCGTCACAAAAACTTAGACTCCTTCTTCAATAAGACGTAACAAAGCCGTATTTACTGTTTGAAAATGAGCATGATTCAAATTAAATTTTTGCCATTTAAGTATGTTTTTAGTTTAAGGCTGCATTCTAAATCGTAACAGGCGTTTTACATAAACGTCATTAAATAAAGTGTCAGTAATCAAATATTTAAGCTGAAATTTATTTATAGTTGCGCGTTTTGATGTGAAGTCACATTTCTTAAACACCCCCCCCTCGTCACACATCGTCACAAACGTGTGACTCGTTGCGGGAAGTCATTTATGGACGGCCCATAAAAAGGGCTGCAAATTGGAGACCGTCCCGGGCGGCAAAAGTTCTAGCTACGCCACTGACTATTTTACCTCACGGTTAAATATAATGAATTAATGAATTGAAGCAGATATGATTTTATTTTCAAGTTTATTAAGATATTTAATTTAGGCTGGATGTTTTCCCTGCCTACTTCGAATATTCCTTAAAACTGCCATAAGTAATACCATATGTGAGAGAGGCTTCTCTAAATTTAAGTACATGAAAATTTGATTAAGATCAATAATGAACACACCAGAATGAACTAATCCATAGCTTTTGTGGATATTGAACCAGGGCCGTCTTAACGCATAGGCCCGTTGGGCATTTTCCCGGGGGCCCACGAGCATAGGGGCCCCCTTGGAATATGTTTATTTATATATATTATGTATATATATTTTCCTGCGCGCACTCTTTCTTTGCTCTGGGGCCCAGCACTATTTCTTTGCCCTGGGGCCCAAAATTGTGTTAAGACGGCTCTGTATTGAGCATAGCATGGCTGGCATTAGGGGTCGCCCATAAATGAAGTCACGCGAATTTGGCCGTTTTTCACCCCCTCCACCCTCGTGACAGGTTGTCACAAAACATTGGACCCCCTAAAATATTACGTCACATAACTTAGCCCACCCCCCTCCATAAAACGTTTTTTCTATTTGAAATGAGCATGTTTCAAATCACTGTTTTTGTAACATTCTAATATTGTAACACGCGCGTGAAGTCATGTAAAACGTCAATTACATGTAAATAAAGTGTAAGCAATCAAATATATTTAAGTGGAAATTGTATTTAAAGTTGCGTGTTTTGATGTGACGTCACAATTCTTAAACTCCCCCTCACCCTCGTCACACATTGTCACAAATGTGAGACCCCTCCCCCAAGGTGTGTGACGTCATTTATGACCGGGCCCTTATGGTTACATCGAAGATTGTGCCTTTAAAAGAAAACATTAAACCTCAATTTGAATCAAAAAATGTGTGCCCTTTTATTTATTTCTAATATAAAAATTTATAGGGTCCTCATTTTTTTACTTTTGTAATCAGAAATTATTTTTTTAAAATAGCATCAACATTTTTTGGTGGGGGGGGGGCGGCAAATCTGTGTTCTGCCCCGGGCGGCACATACCCAGGCTACGCCGCTGTTTAAACAGGGGCGGATCAATATGCATAGGTCCCGTGGCTGCAATTCCATCTAGAATCCGGTCCAGCAACCTTTATTATACAATATAATAAGTTTTGGGCCCTAAAATCACAGGGCGGGCTTGCTTTAGCCCAATAAGCACCCCACTTAATCCGCCATATGATTTATATATATATATATATATATATATATATATATATATATATTACTAGACGCCCTGCGGCGTAATATACTCCGCATACTTGCTAATGGAGAGTGCAAAGAAATTGGAGAAAGAAAGGACACAAACTAAAGCACGAAGAAATCAAAACAACGCAAGTGAACGTTTGTTGGAGGAACTGCCAACTCATTGTTGGTTTCGAGACATTTTCAGATGAAATTCGGTACACCCCTAACTTCTATGAATAAGTCAGATATAAAACGATAATCGGTTTAAAATCGAAGTTATATAATCGATAATCGGTTTTCCAAAAAAAACACAACAAACAACACGCAATTAACAACCCTAAATATGACTAACCCTCCCTAGGGTCGGCCAATCTCAGTTTATGTTTAAGGGATGGTAGTATTAAATAGGAGGCGGGTAACAACAACCTCAGTGTGCATGTCTTCACGTTTACTCGCTATTTTTTATTTACTTGGTGCTGCTTTTTGTGTCTGTACTCTCACCCCCCCCAACCGTTCTTTGCACTGTCTATGATGAGCAAGTCTGCGGCGTATGCTATGCAATAAAGAGGTAAAAGAACGGGAACAAACAGACATTTAAAAAAAAACAACAAAAAAAAACAAATATATAGTCGCCGGGGCTTGAACTCAGGACCTTCCTCGCATGAGGCAGGAGTGTTAAAAAGTACACTACGAATCTCACGTTTTCTGTGAAATAACAATGCAAGTGAAACTCAAGGACCATTGTTGGTTACCCCTCCATTACCTTTGCTTGCCAACCGTTAACTGTGTTTAGTTGACCCCAGCGAGGGTCATTAGTCATGCTTGTTTGCACATACTTGCTTGCGTCGTGGTATCTCGCATGGTCCCATGAAGAGAATTATATATATAGATGGCTGCGGAAATTAACGATTAATTTCTCGATTAATCGTTAAAATATTTTAACGATTAAATTATTTTTTTACGATGAATCGACCCATCACTTACAAATTATTGGAAGTCAAAAAGTAAAAAAAAATTTGCAGCCGATAAATAATAAATTTCATGACGATTACGAGAACATTTTGGTTTTAAACTATTGACTGACGGTAATGTTCAAAATGTTGATAAAGTTTGCCAAGCATGTTTCTAACATTTTGTCTACTTATCAAACCAAATAAAAAGCGTACTAAGCTAATGGCAGTAGTGGAATCAGAGACAGAAAATGACGACAGCTCTTCTGATGAATTTGTGCGTTACAAAATGGAGATGAAAGTTCCTGAATCCATTAACCCTCTACAATGGTTAAATTGTCAATTAGACCCGGACATCACTTGAACCAAATAATGGCCAACACACTTGTCTTTTTGCGTTGTTTGTTAAAAGATGACATATAAAGAAGACATTCCAGTGTGATTTAGATGTTCAACAAGAACGGTTAATAAGTCTTACTTATCATCAATGTACATAATTCCCCACGTCTGTATGTATGTATGTATGTATGTATGTATGTATGTATGTATGTATGTATGTATGTATGTATGTATGTATGTATGTATGTATGTATGTATGTATGTATGTATGTATGTATTTATGTATGTATGTATGTATGTATGTATGTATGTATGTATGTGTGGATGTGACGCTATACTGCTATACTAATTTTAGAAAGCAGCGCATATTTGTCATATCATTTAAAAAAATATTTTTTTTAATTCAATGGGTAAAACCCATAAGAGTTTTGCTTCCTGGTGAAGTATAGCACAATTTCAAATACCCTGAGCTTGGTAGCTATTATATAGATGTACATCTGTTAATTTCGTTTATCTAAAATTAGACTTTGATGTGAAATACACTTGATGTGAATGCTACCAAAAGCAGATGATGATAATCTTTGTGAGTGCAGATGTCAATCAATTATAAAACGTTTTGAAAATCATTGGTGACTAGGTCTTCCAAGGAATCAGTCCATATCCTCACACATTACTTTAGTTCTCAAGACATCTCTGTCTACGCAACCACGTAAAAGTTAAAAAAAAATTAATGTGTAAAAAAGTTTTTAAAACTAAAATGGAGCAGTCAAGAGGGGGCATTTTTAAAAAAATGCTTTTAATTAGCATTCGATTATGTCTGATTGTCTGTGATATGCCTTGATACTCAATTTGGACCAACTTCTCCATTCCCAAAGGAGCTGAAACGTTATATATTTGAATAAAACGTTACACAAAATAAAACTTTAAAAGATGTGGCTTTCCAAGGTCGTAATCATAATTATACAACGAAAGTTAAGAAATGCAATGACTTCTGCTTAATCCACTACATCCATATAGGAGTCTCATATTACTTAATAATATGTGTCATGTGAGATTCCTGAATACAATTTATATATGTACTAGTGTATCACCAGTCAAAAATGACGGAAGTTTTTAAAATAAATACACATCAAATTTAAAAATAACGTAATACAGAACTTTCATTTATTTTCTTTATTTTATTCATTTATTTCCCTATTGAACAATTGTATGCGGCCGTTCCAAAAGACTTCTTTTTTTTTGGTGCAGTAATTTGGTGCGCTGCTTTCTAAAATTAGTAGCGTCGCGGACAGACATGACAGACAGACGTGACAGAAATTTCAAATTATGTAGATTGATATGTATTGTGGTAAATATTTGTTGGGTTACGTGGGGAAAAAAAGATAAATTGAGAAGACAGGATGAGTAAATGTTGTATTTTGGAGGTTCAAGGGGAAGGGGAGGTAATGAGAACTTGACTCATATTAACGTAAGGTCAGGCTTGATTTATTATTCTGCTGTTGTGGGCTTGGAAGACAGAGGAGCACACACCTATACAGTTGTTTGAGACAAATAAATTTCTTGCGGCGGTCCTCATAAGGTTCGTATAATATCAACTCTTTTTTAATTATCAAATCTAATATAATTTTAAAAGAATAAACACATTTAATTTTATTGAACTAAGAAAAACAAAATTTATCTTTTTGCAAATAAATGGATGATATGATATTGACTACAATAAGAGATAGTAGCACCATTTGAAGCCTGAATCTGTATGAAACGCATTCTGCTCCTGGCCTTAATATAATAATTAATTAAATGCCATGACAATAGAATCGACCTCATTAAAGGAAAACATATTTTCATCAGAGTTAAATAGCCCTTGTCATGGCAGTTGTTTTCAATGATTATTCCCTCGAAATATCTTTTATTTCACATGGGGCATAATACATATCATCTTCAGCATAGGGAGAGATCAATTATCTACCAGATTTCAACAGTTTCCATAATACATTAGTACAAGATGATGATTAATTCAATTTCTTCCTTTTTCACCCTGATGAAATGCAGCAAACATACAAATAAAGAAAAGACTTTCCTGTGGCAGATCTCCCCCCCTCCTACCATCTAGGGGTGTAAATATTGTTTGAAAAAAAGCTGCCCGGGTGCCCGTTGAAATTTTGAACGGGTACCCGCGTACAAGGGTTTTAAAATTAATAAAAAATTCATTTATTTGTTCATATTACAGAGAAAATCATTTAAAATCTGAAATATTAAACAAACAAAAAACCAATAATAGACAAGGTTTTTTTTTAAAAGTATGGTGGGGATAGGAGTGGACTGATGAGTTATGAGTAGAGTTAGGTTAACAACATTTGCTCGTCGGTAACTCAGTGTTATCGGTGCAGGTCAAAGTCAAATTAGCGTCCTGTCATATTATAAAACAAGGGATTTTATATATATCTATATATTTCACCAAAGCAAGTATGTGCAAATGAGCATGACGAATGACCTTCGCTGGGGTCAACCAATGTCTCGAGACAAACAATGGTTCTTGCGTTCAGTTTCATTGTTCCTTCACTGAATAACATGAGATTCATAGTGTAGTGGTTATCAAGTCCGCCTTACACGTGGAAGGTCCTGGGTTCAAGCTCCGGCGAAAACAATTTTTTTAATTTGTAAAAATGTGTGTTTGTTCCCGTTCTTTTCCCCTTTTTTGCGAACATGGCTGACTAGGGTCGGTCAATCACAGTTTATGGTTGGCAAGCTAGGGTGGTGAAAGGTGGTGGCAGGTAGATAACCGAAGTGCGAATGTTGAGACCAACAATGCGTTGGTGGTTCCCTCCACCGACGTTCACTCGCGTTGTTTTGATTTCTTTGCGATGTGTCCGTTTTTTACCACTTTCTTTCCACTATCTATGAGCAAGTATGTGGCGTATGCTCCGCCGCGGGGTGTATCTATTTACGAATAAAACAATACACCGCCCTTCTTTCATTTCAAGCCCTTTGTTATTCTGGGCGGTGTGGTCGTGTTTTTCTTGATTTATTCAAAGAACAAAAATCTTTTAGTGTTAACAGATTTTTGTTTCATGTTTAGAGAACAAAAGGAGTATCAAAATACATTTTAGCCTGCTGTGACCGTATTTTATTTCCCGTGGGCAGATATTTATTCTTAAGTGTTTTTGTGTTCAACGTATGTCACAGCAAATGTTTCATATGAAAAGTTTTAATTTGATAAATTGTTCGTCAGCTGCAGTTTACCCAACGTTGGTATAAACATTGCAGCCACATTTCCACGGGTACCCGGGCGCATTTTTACTACGCGGTTTATTGCACTCCAACGGGTACCCGGGTACCCGTTGACAGGCCTACTCCAATCGAAAGTCACTAGGTGTTATATAATTCATATTATAACAATGTACAGTTCAGTAGATCTCAAAGTTGGAGAAGTCATTGATACACCCAAATAAATACACTCTATGCAACAACCGACTGAACTGGTTAGGTCAAAAAAAATATTGATTCATAGAACCGTGTTGTGAATGAAGTCTTTACAGCATAACACTGGGCTTGCTTGGGCTGCGTATTGTAACATACACAACTTTACTATTGAATTTTAACTGAGTCTATATGTATGGGTTACACATTAACAGGAATTTAATACTTCAAGGAGTTTGAAAAATTATCCTCATACATTAAAAGGTGTAAATACGTATTAGCTATGTATATCTGAATTTGTTCATTAATGAAATAAAAGTTATTTGTAAATAAAAAAAAACAACAACATACAAGCATAATAATACCCCAAGTATATGTCAAAGCAGGAAGTAAAACAGGTAAAATCTATCACATGATACTACCAATGTTTAAAAGTGCTAGGCATAGTCATGTCTGTAAAGGAATAGGTAAGACTATTTGCCTCGGGACAAAATGTAAACACATTCATCGGAGACAGGAATGATCACATTATATAAAATATAAATGTTTACCACAAACTTTCTTTAATGTGGTTCACAACTTTAAACAAATTAAGGAAGCGTAAGGAAATGACAAGGATGTGTTTATCAACCCAACTAGCTGTGATGTTATGTTTACTGTGTTTCATCACTCCAGCGTTGTCAGGTAGGTTTTTTTATGATTGTGCACATTTATCTCATAAAGAGAGATTGTTAGAGAAAGAAAGAATCCTAATAAAATGATAATTAATGCAGACTATTTAGTGCAACCTCATTTTAATTTCAGGTTGTGCCACTGGTTGGTTTGGTACCAACTGTACCTACCAATGTCATTGTAGTGGCAACAATTGTGATGACAGCGGGGAATGTAGGCCAGGATCAAAGTGTCTCAGTGAATGGTTTGGTCCAGCTTGTCAGTACCGTTAGTATCAATTCTCAATCAATAATTAATTACAATAATACTACTAATTTACTAATTTATGTAGCGCAGTACCCCAGAAAGCTGCCAAGACCACAAGGCTTGAAATAAAAATAGAAACACGCAAATATTTATGAAGGTATTTAATTTAAGACATCCATTTCCAAATTAAAATAAGTAATGACATCATCGCGCACGTACGATACGTTTATTAAAGTTTGCGTCTCTGCTCTGTGAAGGCAGAGATTTGTTCTGGTGGTTTAAAGCTTAAAGTGTCTCTGAGTCCACCCACCTCGTATGGGTACCTGAAATTAGTTTGAAAAAGTAAAAGCTGTTGGGCATTTTGAAATCCTCTCGTATGCCGTGACCTATGAACGCTGCTTCACTAGCCCAAAAGGTCACAATTTATGTACGTGCTAAGTAGGACGCATAATCATCTGTAAAGTAGATGAAAAGGCTTAAAGCATGTTATCGAGATAATTGTAAGAATTTAGTGACAGGAGTATATGAATGGTTGACATAGTAATACATTTGAATAAAGCTCAGCATTGTGGCACACATAAAAACACGTTGTCATAAATTGCATTGTCATTAAATAATAAAAATTGGGGAAAAAATCATTTCATGAAAAATTTGCTCTATTTTGTTTGTTTTACAGAAGACTTATTTTCACTTGCCGTGACATCAATTACACCACCAGAAGCACTAACTACACTTAAAGATCAAAATGACACGACGTGTTTGAACGGAGATACAGAAGTTATAACAATAAACTTGAACTCTAGTTACGCCATCACATGGATCAGAATAACTGTAAACAATCATGGTGGGTGCTTTATATATATAACAAATTAGAAAAAAAACAATACACTGATATTTTATGAGCTAAAAGATTTTTTTATTTTCACATTTAATTTTCAGATTATAAAAAAAAACTAGTTAGGCAGTCAGTAAACAGCCATCTTCATTTTATTAAGCGATCCGGAATTTGAATTTTAAAAAAAAATTATATTTGTTATGTATCATAGCCTACATGCTCGATAAAACGTACAAAATCTAACATGTTAAAAGTTTTAGCTGTAATAAAGCTTTAAATATTAAATATGCTTGAGACACAAACAATGGGCTTAGCTTTTCTCAGATCGTTTCATTTTGATAAAACGAAATACAAATAAAACATTCTGGCTTTTACGGTAAATGTCATAATAAAATGTATTAGTTCTAAGCCAAAATGTTCTTGAAACGATACTTAAAAATGAAAACAAAACACAAAAACATGAACTTTAATGGGTCCTACAGAGTGATATATGAAAAAATACCATATCATTAACTTTTAAATTAATCATTATAACAAACTAGCTGGGGTACCCGGCGTTGGAAGATTTAAAAAATAGTAAACAGATTATAAAAAAAAAGAAATTTATTTCAATTCATTCATTATAAAAAAATAATTTCAAAAATACATTAAAATTTAATTTTAAAAAAGTATATGTAATGTATATATCACTTATAAATAGTAAATATTACCCTAAAACAAATTTAAATAGACGTTCTGTCGTAATTAATTGATAGCAAGCCTATTTATATAGTTTGTGAAGTGGTTCCATTAAGTTCGAGAAGGTTAAGGAAGCAATAAACTTCCGGGTCATTAAATCGTATCGTCGTAATTTAAAAACAAATCCAAATTATAATTGTACTCGATATTCGAAATTGAAGTAAATAGAAAATTAAATAATACTCGATAATTCTATTTTATAAACCAAACATGATCTACAACTTTTATGTGTAACATTGTTGCTAATTTCATCTCCTTGGGGTATCTACTTTAGTAAATCAAGGTGACCATGAGTAGGGTTAGGTTATCCTAGGTGTGGTCACCTGGGGTTGAAACAGCCTATGACCTGTTCCGGGTCAAACAATGGTCCAATGCAAAATTTCAGCACCCTATGTCTAATGTAGTGGAATTCTATGGGTAACAAACAAACAAACAAACTTTCATATTTATTTATTAGATATATGCTGAAGACCATGACAAACTAATATTTTAAAATGATGAAAAGCCGTTAAATAATTGTTTTCAATTTAAAACTCGCCAATATAGGCCTTTTCATAATATGGCAGAAATTTATTAATAGAAATATTTAGGCAGTATACATTAAATTTTAAATTTTTTAAGGATAAATTTCATAAAAAATTAATGAAAGATACGAGTCAATATGTAAATGTAGGAATATTGAGAAGGATGTATCTTATCAGCTATTTTTTAATTCTTCGTTAATTTAAGACAGCTTATTGGAATTGAAAAAGGAAAAACAGTTTCGTATTTTTACTATGCTAACAAATTTGAGAACATAGTGATTCGACTGTATTTATGTTTTAAAACTTTGTTCCACTAAAATGTAATCTAATAATAGAACATTACTCATTGATCTATGACGTTTCCCGGTTTTAGAAATGACAAGGACTTATCGTAAATTAACATTGGCATATGGAAAATTCATGTTTTTAAAAATTGGAATGATCACAAAAAATGATTACCTTGTTTTTAAAAAAACAAACAAATAAAATCAGTTTAAAAACCAAAATGAAATAAAATGTTTAAAAAATTAAATTTGAGTACCCACAAAAGAGAAGAAGAATGATTATTACTAAGAAAATATTCAGAGGATTTTGATAATACATAAATCTCATTTTTCTAATAGAAAAAAAATTGTTGAAGTTAAAGTTTAAGTTGTAAACATTCAATCTCTTCTTTGTAGATAAGTATAAGGAATAAAAACTTTTAAATCAATTACAATAGATTTAGGGATTGGTTTTTTATCATTTGATAAATAGCGTAGATAAAACTTGAATAAAAATATCAGAACATTCATTTAAATCTTAAAAACTTTATCAGAAAGTGGAAAATCGAAGAAAAGGATGATTAACTTTCATATTAATAATAGACATAGCATATAGCAACTATATATATCTTTTACCTATTTTATAAAACAAGAAATCGCAAGGCTCACACGATTTAACAATGTTTTAATTACAATGGTTGCACCAAACAAACGTTGCTTATTACCTCTACTAATCTTACCATTTGGGGTGGTCTAAAAACAATGCAATATTTTTATATTCTCTATGATTTGATATTTCTAAAAGTATTTAATATATAAAAAATAAAACACATCTCAACATAGTGAAACCGAGAAAATGTGAACAAAGTAAAAGCCCAATACACTTACTGTTTCTATTTTTACTCTCTTTCAATTTCCAATTCCTGATACCCTCGCAAAGCTGCTCAGCGACCAGCGAACTGCCCCCTTCAGTGGCACTTTAGATATGTCACAAGTTAGTTAGTTTCATTATTTGACCCACGCCCCTTTAGGGAATATATATCAAATGTATGGCCTTGTTAAGAGGGGATGGCTTTTGAAACCCTCGCAAAGCTGCTCAGCGACAAGCGAACTTCCCCCTTCAGTGGCACTTTAGATATGTCACAATATGTAGGAGCCACAATAATCATGGATATTACAAAGAATTGAGATGGGTTCCTTAGATATAGAAGAAGTGGAATGGGTTCTGGAGAAGAAAAGAGATGGGTTCTGTAAAAGAAGTGAGATAGGTTCTGTAGAAGAACTTTGATGGGTTGTGTATAATAAGAAAGATGCGTTGCGTAGAAAAGCTTTATTGTGTTCTGAAGTAAGAAGTAAGATGGGTTCTGTAGAATAAGTAAGATGAGTTCTGTGGAAGAAGTCAGATGGGCTCTGTGAAGAGACAAACAATTATACAAAATGTATACTGATCAACACAATTTGATATTATTCAGATTTTAAACACAATATCACGATGGGTATAAATGGTAACCAAGGCTCGACATACTACTGCACCAATAAATATCTGATTGATAACAGAACCATGGATTTATTCTGTGATGTCCAGATCTCAACACAACAACTGACACTTAAAGGCAGGGATGTGGGTCATCTGTGTTCTCTCAGTATCAGTGGAGGTAAATCGTAAACTAATTTTAACGTTAGCAACTCCAAGACTTCATGTTTTCGATATATTGAATTTTTTCTCTGACTTATATGGCTAAATCAAGTCGTATTTCGGTAGAGCGATGTATTATTAATACAGTCGGGCGTCTCTAAGTCGAAATTAAAATTACCGGAACAAAAATTCGTCTTACAGAGACTTCGATTTAGGGAAAATTACGTAATAATTGAAGAATTTGGCCGGGACCTAACAATTATTTCAATACAGGGAGGTTTTCGACTTAGGAAAATTCGAATTAGAGAGTTCCGACTGTAGTTATTAATTAAGTCTCTATATGCTATCTATATAATGCATTATACAATGCATAATATTTAAGTGGACATAATTTTAGCTTTATTAAATACATTTTACGTGAGTTAACCGATAATTAACGTCGCAGTTCAAAAAGTAATACGTTCTTACAAAATTGAAAGGATCCTGGTTATTGATTATCGCTGAACGGTCCTAAAATGTTCTCTTTTCCGACCTGACTCTTCATGGGATTGACTAAAAAATGTCATCAAAATTAATTTAGAAAAATGAAAGAACATTGGAAATGTGTTAAATTTTTGCTGAATGTTAAATTAATAAACATAACTGTCTCTGTTTTGCGGTGTGTAATTTAATTTAATTTTTATAATGTCGCAGTGCCTTAATCTTGAGTATCTGTGATAATATATTTAAAACTCCAGGAATTTTCGAGATAATAAGCAGTTCTTTTAAGTAAATACAATGTAAGTTTCACAAAAAATGAGAACGAGTCAGATATAGTTTTTAATGTTTACAAAATTACGGGGTCACTCAATAAAACAATAATTCTCAAACACAGTTTACATTTTACAATTTTCTGTAAAAACGTGAAAATACATTTTTTTTCGGTTTTAAGTGTAAACATATATTTCAGGACGCAATTTGGCACTTAAACAGAGAGCCTCTCAATCAAGTGATTACAATAGGGACATGGTTGCCTCTAAGGCTGTAGATGGTAACAGAGATACAAATTGGGAGACTGGAAACAGTTGTACTCATACTAATGACACTTCACCAAACTGGAACGTAACGTTCTTGACCGCGCAACTTGCAAACAGATATGTGTTATTCAATAGATACAACTGTAAGTAGCTTTGAAGTAATTGGAGCTGTGTGTCGAGTAAATGGTTTGTTGGTTGAAATGAAATTTAAATTGATTCGATAAATTATACAAGGTCTTGAGAAAATAGTTTCAAGGACAAGAGAATATTCTGAGTGCCGAAACACAGAAAATGGTTTTCATATACTGACTTTGTAATTCGATTATTTTATTGCCTTATTCTCGACAAAAACAAAACAAAAACAACTTAAAGTTGTTTAAAAAAATCAAATTTTGAGGACTTAGAAAAAAATAATTGTTGTCTCGTTGACACGCAAGCCCAAAACGGATGATTCAGTGCCTTGATTTCTATTTACAACATCAAGTATTGATCAACACACTCTTCAGAGTTATCAAAGATGAGTCTGCCTTGAAAATCGCTGTGGTCCAGTGGCAGCATGCTTGACTTGCGTACCAATTGCCACGGGTTCAAATCCATGTGAAGGCAAGGATTTGTTCCCGGGGCCTAGGGCATCCCTGAGTCACCAAGCTCCGAATGGGTACCTAACACTAGTTAGGTGGCTGGGTAATGCGTGAAACCCACAAAGCCGTGGCCTGTTAACGCTGCATCACTTGCCAACAGATAATCTGTCATGGTCTGTGGACGCAATTATCTTCTGCATAGAAGGAGCGTCTGTATAGATTAGATGGATATAAATAATGATGATGTGGATGATGTCTTTTCTATAGAGCTAAAACTATTTATGGTAGTCAAGCATGGTCGGTGCGCTCTGATGTTTAAAAACTCTCCATAATTACAAAAACTCTTCATATTTTTTTATTAAATTTGTCTTTGTTGTGACTCTCTTTACTAAATTTCTAAAGAATTTTCCACAAATTTTGGTGTAACAGATTTAAAGGTGCCACGCTGTGGGGGTTCCTCTTGTGTCCATCCAATTTTCAGAAGGGACTGCGTAAAAATACATGTTTTGGTGCAAATTTATTCAAATACTGCTGCGCTGAGTCATATATATTGTAGAAAGTCAGAGAGAGAGAAATTTGTGATGTATTCACTCAGCAGGAGGAAGCCAGTGTAGATCCCGAAGTGATGCTCTGATGTGGTCTGACTTTTGCATCCACAATACAATGCCCGCTGCTGTGTCTTGTACTTTCTGAAATCCCTACAAGTTATTTTGAGGCAATCCCTGCAGACTAATACATGGGGCATGAGCAAATGTTAATTTTTGTGCAGATATTTCATTTGGTAACTGTCATTTCAATCCAGTGTACAACGAAGCTGCAGTCTTGTATGCAAATTATATCATTGACAAGGTTCACATCCATTTTTTAAGAGAGCGGCTAAGTACAATTCCTCTCCGGGTATCACAGTGACTTTTTACGTCATATACTATATTGATTAGATGAGTCGCAATACAAAGTTGAAGTAAGTTTTCTGGAAAAAACTTTAACCCAAGTACTACAGACTGAACATGAAGGGGGTAAAAAAAATAAAAGAAACCTCACGCACGATGGTCGAGTGCCATTTTTATGATTCTTTCAAAGATTTTCATAGTTTGTTACTTTTCTTATTGACCCCCGCCCCATTTTGGGAATATATATCAAATTTATGGCCCTGTTAAGTGGGGATTGCTTTTGAAAAAAAAATATGTGTACTTTCAGTGCAAGCAAGACTTCAGAAAGCTCAAATCTTCAGTTATAATGCTGAAAATATTTTAGTGTTTAACTACACTTTACCGGATGTTCCACAAATAGTATATATTGTGACGTCACTACCACAGAATGTTTCATATGTCAAAATATATGCACGCTATCAGACTGAATTGATAATGACGTTGTGTGAGGTAGAAATTTATGGTGGTAAGTAAAACCAACTACAGTTGAAACCAAAATTGAGACAAACATTAAAATATTTTAATTTAACATTATTACATGTTTGTCAGTTCTAATATTACATTTTTTAAATGTGAAGTGCTCATTAAAACCTTTTTAAAAAATTAGAAAATTATTTTTTTTTAAATTGATGTGAGTATATGGAATAAATAGAGAAAATGAATTTTTCCGAATAAGAAACTATATCACAGAAAGCGTTTAAGCTAAAGTAAAATAAACATTTAAAACACGAAATCATCCTAACTGATAAAAAGTTAATTTTGAAAACAGTTATGATTAAAAACAACAAAAAACATGGAATGGTAATTTTAAAGTGAAGCAACGCAAAAATGCTTATTTAAATTAAAAAGGAAGTTTGATTAAGAATAACAGAAAAACAAAGGGAGCTTTTCGATAAAGAACACATCAGATTAAAGCTGAGTTGTATCGCCAAATGGTGTTTAGAAGCAAAAGAATCAGCGAAGGTGTAGGCAGGATCTTTCATACACTATTGGTTTTGGTATTTCAAAATATTTAAGGCATTCGGGTTGAAATTTAGTAACTTTTGCATTTAAAACTGAATTAAAATAAAACTACACTATTTAAAATCATTCATTTTCTTGTAATTTGTACACTCAAAAGTTAATAATAAAGTTTGCACCTTTAAGTTAATAAAAATTGAAATTTAATTTCTGCACCAGCCGTCAAGATAAGTTATTTTAACTTTTAGTTTACCTTCGATGATTTAAAAAGCTAGTTGTTAAAATTAGTTTTGAATATTTGGAGTTTAAAAACATTGGTGAACGTTGGTATATTTTGTGCAAACATCATTTATAACCTTAATAAAAAAATAGAAAATCTAATTTTTTTCAAAAATTGAAGAATTAATTATTTTTTTAAATTTAAAGGACTTAGTTTTATTGCTGAATTTTATAATTTTTATTATAAACAGGCATTGACTATAAAATAATTGCATTTCGAGAGATTAAAAAAAATTATCTAGGTATTAAAATTAATAGTTCTTGAGAACAAGCAATAAGAGAGTAAGCTTTTCAAACAAACGAAATAAAATAAATTTAACGGTGACTTATTTACTTAGTTATTCCTCTCGGGCCGAAGACGGCACAAAGGGCGAAAGTCATGGACTTCCATTTACGACGATCCGTCGCCAATTGTATTAGCTCTTGATTATTTCTTAGACCCATGGTTGAGCTTTCTCTTTTGTTTGTTGTGCGTAGGGTTTCCTTTGGTATTCCTTGTTTTCTTTTGTCTTTTGGTGTCCAAATGAAGGCCTGACGAGGGAGTCTTCTCTCGCCCATTCGAAGAACATGGCCGATATAATACCGACGTATTCTCCTTATAATAGTTATAACCGTGACTAGAGAAAGTTATTGACTTTTTTTTAACAAGTAGCAACATTTTTTTTTACTTTGAATTTCTGATTATTATTATATGCCAACCGAAAAAAAACGGCAGGGAATATATTTTTAGTAACTTTAATTCAATAATACAAATATTCATTTTTCAAAGATTTGAATTGTTACAAATGTGCCTTCACTTTGATTTGAACCTTCTGCACTAATTTTAGAATGCTATCACTTGAGTCATTTCACAAACAGCATGAACAGTTTCGTAAATCAATAATTTGTTTGTGAAGAACATTAGGTAGTAGGTGAGCTCGACTCACAAGAGAAGGCGACGCTTGATAATATCGGTTTTAACCATTTTATAGTTATTATATTTCTACTTTAAACGTGAACTACGAACACTTACAACTGCTATTCCTTTCACTCCACCGCCCCCCGCCCCACCTAAAACGCTGTAAGGAACAGATATCTAAACAAAATATTATCGTTTAGGATTTTAAAATTCTGCATATATATATATATATAGATATATAACTGTTTAAATTGACATTCACCAGATTCAATTTGCCCTAACAACCTTTTTGGTTTGGAGTGTACCAAGTCTTGTAACTGTGAGAATAAAACACATATCTGTTATATGGCTACCGGAGGATGTCCATCGGGTTGTGCTGCTGGTTTCTTTGGAGATGGTTGCCAGAAAAGTAATTTTATTAGTTTGTTACTTCTATTGACAAGTAGCAGTGTAAATATTTTGTTTTAATACGAAAATGTAAAATTTAACCTAATAACTGGTGATTTAGAGATTCTTTTCAATTATTCCTGTCTATCTCTCACATACGCTGACACACATAAATAGATCCACCACCCACCCACACACATACTCTCGCACACACATACTCAAAAATACGCGCAGGCAAATTCGCAAGCACACGCACACATTCTTATGTTAAAGCGAAAATGCACGAAGAGGGATTATTATAAAAGTCTCTAAAATGTTCTTCCGAATGTGTATTTCAATACAAATGTAAAAAGATTATATTAGAATAAACGAATGCTAGGAAAATAAGACAATTCAATGTTGCATTGGTAGGTTTGAAAGACAGCTCGCACAAAATCACTATAGATTAGTCAACCCGTAAAAAATATTATTAGCACCCAGAAAAAAATCGAAATTATATTTCCTTACAACAATTGAACAGGGTACACAACATTTATATTACATGAATTGTACAATTTTCCACACCTTTTCACCAAAAAAAAATTATATTGATGAAGGCAAAAGTGTGGTCAAGATGATACAGTATGCAGCAGATTAAATTTTCTATTCGGTTTAGTACAGCAGAATTATAAATTCAATATTCTCTGAAAAGCTATAAAGAACTATTTAACTTTTATAATAAAATATCTACAAAATCTAGATGACAATTCATTACGACACACCACGGCGTGATTCTTGCAGCGTAGGTCCATCAATAACGAAGAAAAATATCTTGCTTTATTAGTAAATGAATAATGCAGTATGTAAAAATGTAGTGCATGGCTTTTAAATGATTGTTAGGTCTTAACGCAGGTGAGAGAAGTGAAACTTCATATTTTAAAACACAAACATTATATAACGTTTTTTAAAACTCACAAACACATTGACTCACGAAAACACACAAACACACAGGGGTGGACTAATGCACACACACTAAAACACACAATCACAAAAAGATCTAATACAAATTTTTTTTTCAGAATATACTTTAGAGTAAAATGATTGTAAAAAAAATCAGTGTGTTTACAGGGTACATGGGGCGTGGATTGCATTAACGAATGTAACATGAATTGCATTAATAAGATATGTAACAGAATCCAAGGGAACTGTGACCTGGGATGTCAAGACGGATACATTGGAAGCACATGCAATAATGGTAAGTGACTTCTTAATGGGAAAATTTTCAATCATGAACAAATATATTCAAATCTCCTAAAAATGATTATTTTGCAACCTTTTTTATATGTTGACTTTTCACATATCCTCATGAAGATCTTTATTCGCACTGTAAATAACAAGATCTTACACTCTGTAATACACGTTATCTTATGTCAAAATATTGATATTAAGATATTTTTCATGATAATTGTTCACGGTAATCTTGAACAGTTTGGTTACATAATGACCTTCAGTTGTTTTAGCAAACTGGCAGAAAAACGTTACATATGTATGTAGCTGAAGAGGACATTTGTATTCCCAGAATGTCCTGAGTTAACATGGGGCACGAATTGCTCAAACAAGTGTAGTTCAGAATGTTTCAATAAGACGTGCAACATTACCAACGGCGTCTGTATGTATGGATGTAACGATGGGTACACGGGAGACAGCTGTGCAGTCGGTAAGGTGTTTAAACGCACGATATTATTAGCCATGTTTTCGATATTTCTGAATTTATCTGAAATGGCATAGATAGATGGGCATACTATACCCTAAAAACTTCCCACAACTCTACAAGGAAAACATTTACAACGGGCTACATCTTTTGATAAATAGTCTTCTTAATAATTAAATTTTATAATCGTATAAGTTACAACTCATCAAAGGTCTTTACAAGTAGTCAACCTACTAAAAGTATTATTCAATATATTCAAAAGCAAACTAAACATTTTAAAATTTATATAACTACATATCGATACGAAGAACTAGGCTACGGTTTTAAAAGATTATAACTGACTTTAAACAAGGGTTTACTATAATTTAAAAGATGATATTATTTAATTTACCTATCCGAGTTGTGCGGAAACACAAACACTATAGTATATAGCTTTGAATATTTTACACAAAAATAGAATCCCTAATCCTTAAAAATAAATTGCATTAAAAATAAATTGTCTCAATATCAGTATTAATTTTATAAAATATGTTTAAGTAATATGTATAATAATGTATATTGTAAAATAAGGGAATTTATTGTGTTTCATTTTATTTGGTATTGTTCTTCAATTAATATTTAAAAAATATTTATTTTTAAAAATCATTAATTATATTATTTCATATAAACATATTCTTTCATGTTCAGGATACGTGGTATAATAATGTGTAAGACATAATATATTAACAATTTACACTTTTACTTCATCAGAAAGATCAAATATTTTTTTAATGTATTGTTCCAATAGAATGCCACATTTTAACCTGGGGCCCTGGATGCACCAACAACTGCAGCAGTCACTGCCTAGACCAGACATGTGGTAGACGGGACGGTGCCTGCGACAAGGGATGCGAGCCTGGTTATTTGGGCAAGACATGTAATCAAAGTGAGTGGTAAAGAGATATTCTAGAGTCTAGATGTATTATACAGGGTCAAGTTTTAAAAAAAAATCTTTACAATCTTTGAGCACAAAAAAGTTTTAGAATTATCATAAATTTAAAGCACACTATTTAAAATATTTGAAACATTAAAAAAACTTTAAGTTGTTAAAAAGTTCAACAATTTTATTTAAATAAATGTCATTGATGAAAATTTACGAATGACCTATAAGTGAAAAGACTTGGCGTACATGAATGCAATTTAAAGTAATATTTGTACAAACACGCACGCCAGAGAAACCAATGAGATGAGAATCAGTCCATTTCGGAACATGGGACCATGGCATTGAACGCCTTGTGTTCTGTCGTAAATCCCTGTCTGCCTCTTTCACGTCTCTTTCTCCCTGACGTCCACTTAGATTGCACATGGTAGTTAATATTTTTCCTTTTTTGTTAACGTCTTTTTATTAATGATTGTTCAGTGAAGAATTGCCGATACGGCTCGTAGTCTTGTGTCAATTTTAGATTTACCAATAAAAAAACCCAATGTGAGCACACCTTAGTCTTTGTTCAATTTAGCATCAGATACATACTTAGCTATTAATGTGCTTTCACCTTCTAAATTTATAACAATTATTTAGCAAAAGCAATTTATGGTTTGTTTATTAACATGAAAAAATGTAATTAATAATTTTAATAGAATGTGAAAATCTGACTTGGGGCAGCCAGTGCCTAAAGCACTGCAGTGGCAACTGTCTCAACAAGACTTGTCACTTTACTGATGGCGTCTGTTACCATGGATGTGACGCTGGATACTCTGGAAATCTTTGTCTAGATGGTAACTTACTTGTAAATATATTACTACTGCTTTTATTTTAACTCGGTGTATGATATAATATTTAATATAAGCCATACATAAACAAATGTTTTTTTAATTACATGTACTGCAATGGTCTCCTTACAAACATATATAGACATATTTAAATTGATATATATAGACACACACGAATACAGACTTTGATCTCTTGTATGTTTCTAATTACCATACAGGGTAGCTCATCTATTTGTGCCGACGTGAGCAGCCATCTAACACTGACCATTTATTTATTTTATTATTAACTGTCCCATTTTAGGTATTCACAATTGTACGTAAAAATATTTTACTGACAAAGTTATAATGATCTTAAAAAATAATATGAAGAAATACATATTTTCATTGTACGAAAAAGTTATTTCAAACTTCACTATTATTACATTTTATTATACGGCTGCAAACGAAGGGTGGGACATTGACTTTGATAACTTAACATTACAAGAAATATTATCGGCTTCGGTTTTTAACTTTTTTCCTTTGAAAAATACATTTTACTATGACAATTTATTTTTATGTTAAATGAGTACTGTTAGAAAATAAATTCATTGCTTTGCGAGATAGAAATAAACTGCACGTTTTAGAAAGTAATTTAGAAAAGCTCAATTTTTTTTCAATGATGATTAACAATAGTAAATCCAATTTTTATTTTCATGTTACAACTGTGTCTATACTCAGCTGCTGTAAGCCCGCTGGACTATGAAACAGGTATTGCTATTTATAGTATTTGATCCTTTTGTTAACGTTTCATCTTAGTTAGTATTTTTCTTTTAAGGTTAGATTCATTTCAATTTGTTTCTTTGTGACAGCATACACACACTTTTAAAAACCACAGTGAGATGAACATATTTTTAAGTTAAGAGAATTAGGTGTTGCAAGGTTATGTAATTGTGTCAACTGCTCTCACTCACAAAATAAATGATAACACCTGTTCCATCCATGTCTGTACCGTGAATAAATGTTAAAAGAAGTGAACTCCAGTAATACATACCGACTGTTAGTGAACAATGGTAATACAGTGGTACCTCAACATACGAAATTAATCCGTTCCAGCTGTGGTCTCTTGGATTTTTCGTATCTTGAACTAAGTTAAACATGTAAAACTCTTCATCCGATCCAAGCCACACAGAAACAACATTAAAAATTGAAAATATCAAGAATAACTATATAAAAACAAAGTACACATTAAGAATCAAATTAATAATAAGAAATCGATGCAAACAGAAAAAAAACATTAATGAAAAATAATAGGTATACAAATGTACCTTTCCAGTTAGGCGATGTGGCGAAGTATCGGAGAAAGTGGTAGGGGAGGAGAACGGATGGCAGAAAACATTACTGCACTATGTACGAAGTACTTAACTTTATGAAAATAATACGTTATGTATATGTATACCCTTTGCATGAATAGATGCTAAAAAAACATTAAAATTTAGTACAAATGTACACTAAACAAACGTAACATAACACTTAAACGTATGTAATTTAAAAAAAACAAATTAATCTTGAGGTATCACTGTACATACTATTAGTAAACTATAGTAATAAATACCTAGTGTTAGTGAACTGTAACAATACATCCTTCTTTTAATGAATTATAGTAATAAATACGTACAGCTAGTGAACTATAATATTGCATACCTACAAAGTAAAGTAATACATATGATACTATAATTAGTGAACCTTAGAAATACTACATACTTTTAAGTCTGGAACTAATTTCCTATAATTTAACTTACATTTATAAAAATATCATGAACATTGTTTCTTTCTAAATTTTAGTAGTAGCAAAATAATCATTGGCATATCATTCTAAAATTAACTTATCTATTTTGACATCTGTCACTTACTTTAAATTGATACATTAACAATTCGGTAATTAAAAATATGCAGTTTATCCAAATATTCGTTATAAACAGGATACAACAAGGGACTTGCCAGTGGGATTGGTATAGGAATAGGTTCCACCTTAGCCGCTGTTGCCATCATTTGTATTGTAATCTACATTTGGATTAAAAGACGACAAAAACCTGTATCGAATCCCAGTGATACAACAGACAGTAAATATGATCATGTCGGTCCCATAGAACAAAATGAAAATCAATATGATACATTGGATAAAACAGGTACACTCACTTTTAATATCCTTAACAAATTAAATATCAGTTTAACTTCAATTATAGTCCAAATAGTGTAAGACCCAGTTATGACGTGATCATTGCAGTGCGTAAAATCGTGTTACCTTAACAATGGGATTAAATAGTTGCGACTGTTATAAAAATCATAAATAATTTATTTGTTAATTTTTTTAAAATATAGATACGTGATTTCGATCTTTTAAACGGTTATTTTGAAACCCTCAGCTCGGTTTGACGTGTGTTGTTTTCATTTGTGGTTGTGTTGAATAAGCATCTATATTTGTTCTAAGAAAATCTCTTTAAAACATTTAGAAAATAAAATCTGGTTTGAATTAAGGACTTTTTTTAAAAATAGAAATTTGTCTCTATTGTTTGATGTAAAGCATATCATCATAGAAGATCTCGATTTTTCTTTAAAAAGTCTTAGAGCATATGTTTATTTATAAGAAGACGTGCATAGAAAATGCATTTCGTGTAAGTAACATTTGTTTCAAATCATGTTTAATGTCTTTTCCGTCATTCCAGGGAATGCCTACGATGAAGTAAAAGATGGTGTGGCATATAACGTGAGAACCAACTCAGTAACGAGAGAAAAGAAGAAAGGAACATAGGAAAATTCGTATTCTTTTCTGTTGATTCCTCAAATCCAGTGTCCTTAACACAAAACAATGTATTGTCATAGCTCGATAAGTTCATCTTTTAATTTATTAGACATTATATATGTGTGGGGAGAAGGGCGCACATTCGTCTTGCAATACTTTTGGATATAAAATTTCATCAACAATTAACTATTTTTCTTGCGCTGGTCGTTTATTCCTCACAAATCGGTTATTTTAATTTCAGTTATTACCAGGTTATGAAATTATGTCATGATGAACTCATGTCGATAAAGTTGAGAATTATATATGTCAGGAAATATATATTTTAAGGGTTAAGTTTTTTTTTAAATTATATAAAAACCATATTTAACAACTGATCCATAGGACAGATATTTGTAATGAGCGTGAAGCCACCACTGCTGATGATGGCTGATAGCTCACGTGCCAGAAACGTGGGCTCGTGGGCAAAAGGTCGTGACGTCAGTGTTAAGAATGTTTCAATGATGTTGGTGTTAATTCTGGTCTGTTAAATTATTAAATAAGTTTTTTAAGTCAAAATGTATAACTTGCAACGTTCATAAAAGTTAATCTTAAAAAAAAAGATTGCAATTAAAATTATTCAAGATGAATAATATGCATTAATATTTTTAATTTTAAAATGTGATTAAATTAAGGTTTAAAATTTTAAATATAATTTACTTATAAATTTGTCTTTATATTTTTATGAAAATCACAGTGAGTCTAGATGCTAACAGGGTACCACTGTTTATAAGTAATGAAAGGATTATTATTATTATTGTAATTTATCTTATCTTTATATACTTATTGGTAATTTGATGAAATTTGATGTTTAAGTGGTAATATGTGTCTGTATACATAATTTAGCCTGTCTAGCAACGTAAAGATTACTTTCTACCTCTTCAAATATGTGTTTGTTTATTACATCATTTTTAAATATTAATTAAAAAGACGAATGAGGCCAAAGGCGAGGTGTGGTTAAAGTCTTTACACATTGCTCTTGTTTCATTAACGCCAGAAGTGGTTACGGCGTATAATTTCAAACCCCCAGGCTGGACCAGATAGCACCAAGGTTTCTGGTTGTCATGGAGCAGCATTGACCACCCGCTACACTGAGTTTTAGACAAACCAGAGTGGCGCGTCAACGCCTGGCGAAGAATTTAGTTGTCTTCATCAATTCTAGTCTCTCTATCGAAGCCCTGAGTCATCCCTCTTGGAAGTAAAGACAGTCAATGTCATTTTTGAGACAGCGGGTTACATTCTGGGACTTTACACTAGAGTAATCCTGCAGTTTATGATTTGGAGTTGCCGCACCGCGACAGGACCAATTTATTGGCGAAAGAAGGTTAAGCTCAACCCCAACCTTAACGTACGATGGTCCAACTGGTGGTGACGACGTAGCTTAAGGACTATTTTTTTTAGAGAAATGGCTACAGGGCTGGGCATTTGGAGACACGGCCGGAGAGGATTAACAGTTTATGCCTAGGCCACTTGTTGAAACTACCTCGTAATACAAGACACATAATCCTGATGAGGATTGAGCTTTGTCCTACACTTCGTTACTTGCATAGGTTCCACACGAGAGTGGATATCGGCTGCCGAGTACGTGGTGACGCGGAGGAAACAGTTGAGCATCTATCTGTCTGTCGAGATATTGGACACGTCAATTCCAACTGTGCAAAAGCATCTATATGGAGATGTCCTCTTGATGAAACCTGCTAGTAAAATGATTACCTGGATTATAAGTAATGTTCCATTTAAGCTGTGCGGCTGCGTGGCCGCACATATATCTGATTAAGGCTGCGCCCAGCAGTTCAAGAATACTGCGCAGATAACATTTTTCAAAAAAATATTGAACAACAAAATGATAATGTGCAATCTTGAACACACGTTTTTTTATTTGCACTCGGACCAACGAATTTTACAGGGAATATTGGTCATAAGAGTTTGAATTAGCTCCACCCTAAAAAAAACAACACAAAACAGAATGTCATATTTAAAACTGGCGATACTGTATTTCACACTCAGGGTGGGTTATACTTGCTAATAGAGTGCTTTGTCTCTGTGAGCGTCAAAGTCTATTTTTTAAAAAAAATACAGTTTTAGCGCATGCACACATCAACATACACCGAACTCGACATATCCCTATCTTGAGCCACAGCCGGTAATTCATACAGCCTTAGCCATGTCCAATCGTTTATGTTGTCAAGCAAATAAAAAAATTAAACGATACATTTTCTTTAACATTTTTATGGGTCGTTTACAGATATTTACGTACAAGGATCATTTCAATTTCTAAAAATAATACATTGCATTAAAACTTCATTTAATTCCTGTACATTCTGTAATTCGTATACAAATAAAAGGTTTATTTGAACAATTCGTTCAGTTTCTACTTCGTTAATCTTAATTTAAGATTAATTATGTACTTTGTTTTAATAAAGTAAGTCAATAAATTTCTATTGGCGATATCTACTGCTTACCTGGGTTGCCTTTTATTTTGTGTGAAAATGTGGTCAATACAAAAGGGAAAGGTAAAACAACTCAAGGGTAATTAAAGAAATAACCAGCACATCAGTCTTTTAATCTTGTTACATATTGAATTCAATTATTGAAGTCTCTTCACTTTAGTTAATTGAATATATTCCTTTTTTAAAATTAAATTTCCATTTCTACCAAGTCAGAAATGTGTCATATTTTTCGAAACGTTCTGAATAGGTTTAACTTTTTAAAAATTAAAGCTGCTAAGATAAAAAAAAATATGTAATGTGAAATATATCAATTAATTCAAATAAGTCTTCATTAAAATTAAATGCTTTGGCATATTTTATCAAAAGATATAAGTATTTTAGTTCTTATTACTTCATCAGAAAAGGGCTGATGGTGTAACGGCTATTGGGAAAGAGAAAGTCGCAGAGGAGTTATAGATTTGTCTCACGTTCCATCTGAATGTTTTTTGAGATTGTCAAGACCGAGGAAAGTAGTGCTGACACCTGATCTTATGATGCGTGACATTTGTTCGACATGGTACTAACCTTCAGATGTTGATGCTGTAGGTTGGAGCGAGGGGTCGACGCCTTAGGGATTTAAACATTGTATTGATCCTTTAAAGAAAACTTTAATGTGTTTGACGGGCTATATTATAATACACCCAGGTAACACAGACTGATAACTGATGATAAGAAATAATAAAGCAATCATAATCATTTTCAAATACAATATATCTTACAAAAAGGAACGTATAAACTTACAATTATTTGAGCATTTTGATTGCACTATTGGCAAATAAGTAGTATCTACAGGACTTCCTAAGGGGGTATCTCTAGGGTAAGGAATTCCTGGAAAGAGATAAATGGCAAATTTGACATATCTCAGTCGACTTAGTTTCTTAGATAAATAAATATAAGAATCATGCGCAACAACAACAAAATCCCGGGCGGGCATTAAGTGCCTTAACCCATAATTTCATTAGACAAAAAAGAGCTGCCAGATTCATTACTGGAGAATATTCAAAACTGACAAGAATAACACCATTAGTTAAATCATTAAACCTTGAAACACTAGAGGATAGAAGAACCAAGAGCAAAGTAGTAATCATACATAAAGCAATTAATTCTAATTTAGAAATACAACACAAAGATAACTTAATACAACCCTCAGATAGACATAAGGATAAAAACACCTTTCTTATTCCGTATGCAAGAACAAACACATACAAATTTTCATTCTTCCCGTCCGGAATTCGGGCGTGGAATGGGTTGCCTGAAGAATCCAGGAAAACCAACACTTTATCAACGTTTAAATCTCTAATAAAAATGCAGGACTAGACACAAACCATAGATATGCGTAGGACGCAATAATCTTCTGTATAGAAGGAGCGTCTGTAAACAGATAAGATAAGATAAGACTAGCATAATATATCAAGACTGTTATAGAAATACAAGTATATAAGTGCAAACACAGGTTTAATTATATTTTTGTTTTTTATAGAGTGTGTACAAAAATATCAAGGCTGTGTTTTTATTTTAAGAACCATTGCTAATTTCAAGGGAGTGAGATATTGATAAATGTTTTGATTTTTATACGTGCAAAGCTGAATCGGGATTTCTAGAAATATCTCTCAGTGCTAGCGCTTGCTATCTTTTCTCCCGTAATAGTTTCAAAGCAGAACTTGTCAAAATATGCACACCATCCCTTTCACCACTAGAGATATTTTTAGGTATACTGTATTTCTATTGAAACTGAAAGTGGTGCAGTGTAAGATGCATGGAGTACAGGAGGGAATTATTGAAATGCGTTTTTTCTTTTTAATATTTCAACCTTCAAACATATTTTAAAATATTGTATGGGAATTAATATCTGTTCACATTACCCAAAGGCGATGCGATTATTTTTTTAAGCAGTAGAAACATAAGATCATTACGTTGACTACAGCGATTATGTGACGTCAAGATGGCGAGATAATTATCATGCTACACAACTTTAAAAAATGGGGGACACAGTTAGGATCATGCTTTCGTCTTATCTCACTTTTTTCAAACTTCCTAATAGCTAATTGGAACAAAGTTCATGACATCCGCCCCTCCCCCGCCCCTAAAACCTAGTTTACTGTGGATGAGATTCGGTCCAGTAGATTGGAGGGTAGAAGAAAAGTTACATAATTACATGTAGAGCCGTGAGTTAAAACAAAAACTGTAAAGTAAACTACTAGTGACTATTACAACTGAACCTCTTAGTCAGGGCGGACTAACACTATAATATGTCTTTCCGTGCAAATGCACGGAGTAAAAAGATCGAGGGGCGCAAAATTCATTTTATGGAAATACTGAGGAGGAATTCCAAAAATGAATTTGAAAAACAAGTCACAAAAATTAGGCAATTAATTCGTTTTATTATTATAGCGTATACATTTATCCTTTTAAATTATAGACCATAAATAACTATTATATTATAAAGCAAAAATTCGATTTTAACCCATGCCGCAGTGAGTTCTATGACGAGAGGTTATATCGTTCTCTCTTCTTTGCAAATGGTGTAACTAGGATATTTTGCGCCCAGGGAAAAAAATATTTTAAAAATTGGCGCCCCGACCCTTTCCATTTCATGAGATTTTACTATAATGTCACGTTGTAAACCTCACTTTTGCGCCCCTGCACCTAGGAGCCCGGGGGACATGTTTACCTCACTGACCAACATTGTTATGACTTGGACCGGCGCACAGTACGAAAGGGTTTAACTTTCATTTCCCTACTGATAAGAGGTTCACATCAAACAATTATATAAAACATCTTAGCAATGGAGAGAAAATAACCAGAATGGTTGGTGTATTCTGTAGCTAAAGATTGTGTTGTTGTTTTGCCTCTTCTGCAAATTTTTTTTTGTTTTGTAGTGAAATGGTAAATTGTATGAGATATTAACTCATTAGTAAACTCATGCAAGGCAAAAATTATGATATTGCTTTGACTATAAAACTTTTGAGACGTTACAAAATTAAAAAAAAAGAATCCAAGATCAGACAATGGCTTTAATGCCATCCTTGCTGACACGGGAAAATGGCACCTGAAATAGATGCAGATAAAAAATTTGACTCAGGGGCGTACTTGGGGGGGGGGTGTGGGTTGTGCGGACCGCACAGTGTGACACCATCACAAAAGGTGACACAATGTTTTAAATTCTGTATTTTACAGTTATTTGGCACTGGCAGACTCAGGAGGAGGTTTGTTGAGTAAGTAGTGAATGGGTGACACCAACCCTAATGAAGCCACTGGACTCAAAAAAGTCAATTTGATGCAAATCAGGTCGAGCCCACTTTAAATGCACAGGAAAGATACTAATTTAAATCCGTTTACCACATTGTTGACACTTAAACCAAGTATTTAGAACAAATATTTTCTCAGCTGCAACATCACAACAGTTACTTTTGTTTTTTATATAATAAATATGAACTAAAAGATGTTAGTTCTCCTGTGATGTAGGCAAATTGCAAAGATTTTGAAAGCCTTTTAACAGATGGAGAGTCAGTTGATATAACATTTATAATAAAATATCATGGGTGTATTCTCTATTGAAAAAATATTTAGAACCATTGGAAGCTTTGAAATTCATAATAAAAATGAAGAATTTTGGTAACTTCCGATCCAGCGAAAGTAATTTTTCCAAACTAAAAATAATAAAATAACTTTTCTGGAAACAACATCTCAATCAAGATTGTCGAACCTCGCTATATTAGCAGTTTAGTATGAACTCAGTAACAGCTGAAATATTTCTAAATTAATTTGAGAAGTATCTGAACATGAAGTTCATTTAAAAACTGTCTGATTATAAACGGATGGCAACTGTTTTATTCTTAATGAAGCATTTTATTGTAAAATATAATATCAAGCATTTGTGTTAATTACTGTGTTTAAGTTAAAGTTTTTTTGTTTTTTTTTGGGGGGGCGGTGTTCGCTAAAAATGATAAAAGGTCATGCCAAATACCATTTTTCAGAATAGGGGCCGTCCACAATTGACTTCACGCGAATTTGGCCGATTTTACACACACCTCGTCACACTTCCTCATAAAAACTTAGATCTCCCTCCTATATGAAGTCACAAAGCTGGGGCACACCCCCCCCCCATTCTAATTGAAAATTAGCATTTTGCAAATTAAAGTTTTGTTATTTAAATATGCATTTGGTGTAAGTATGCACTATAATATCCTAACACGCGTGAAACCATGTAAAACGTCATGAAATAACTTCTAAGCAATCAAATAATTAAGTTGATTTTTTAAAATTTAAATTTGCGCGTTTTTGATGTGACGTCAATTTTCTTAAACACCCCCTCCCCCTCGTCCCAAATGCGTGAACCCCGCCCCCCCCTTTTTTTTAATAAAGGTGCGTGACGTCATTTATGGACGCCCCATACTTAATTTGTAATTAGATAGAGGCGCAATTTTTCACTTTTGCACGGAGTGGTTCAAAGGCTAAGTCTGACCCTGCTCCCATATTAGTAAGAAAATATATTACACTCAATCACGTGTAGCTAAAAGAAAAAGTAAGAAATTTATTTGCACCCTGTACTAAGCACATCTATGTTTAATTTGAAGGAAATCATTTTGTCATGTGTTATAGAAAAAAAAATTATATGTAAGTAGCCTAAATGCAACTAATTTTTAAGAATTGCATCGGAGTTATATATAATCACATATAAGTATATATATTGCAGACTTTCCTTATATATGCAGAAGATTCTTGCGTCCTAAGCTTATCATTAACTTGTATCTTGCCTGGCATTACGTTTTAGACCTTTTAATTTAATTTTAAAATTTAGTTTTGACTGTAGTTAGTCCTGACTTTTGATGGAAAACCATCCCATGTTCGTATGCCAGACGGGAAGCAGTCTGAGTACAGGCGAGAATGAAGTCTATCTCTAAGTTGGTTATGTTTGGGTACTGCCAAATCAAAAACTTATCACATTTTTATAACCAACAAGTTTACCTGCAGCTCTTTGCAACAATATCAGAATAAACCAATAAGTGTTGTTGTTTTTTTAATGCTAGAAAATTTCACCGAGGTGTACTCAGTAACTTCAGCACAATCGTTTCTTCACGAAGATAATTGCGTCCACAGACCATGACAGAAGATCTGTTGGCAAGTGATGCAGCGTTCACAAGCCACGGCTTGTATCCACGAATTGCCCAGCCGCCTAACTAGTTTTAGGTACCCATTCGGAGCTGGGTGACTCAGGGACGCCCTAGGCCCCGGGAACAAATACTTGCCTTCACATGGATTCGAACCCGCGACCATCGGTACGCCAGTCTAACGCGCTGCCACTCGACCACCGCATCTCTTATAATTGATATTTTTTTAAAAATGACAGTTTAGGCCTCCGTACCAAAATCACAGTTGACAATAATTATTTTTATTTGTCTGATATTACCCAGGGAGCATTTTCAAATAAAACAACCCCGTAAAAACAAATATTTTGACTATAAATCCCTTATATATGAGACATAACTAAAAGTATTGATTATGTCCAAACGCGACAAACATTTACAGACTGAAACCGAAATTATCTCCCCTGGCTTTAAAACTGGGGCAAGGGGGAGGGGGTGTGGACATGGACGGGTGGCGTGAACGCGTTTACTCAACTCCAGGTGGTTTACCTCGTTAAAACACGAGATGTGTTCACCTGTGGCTTGCGTGAAGTCCATTGACCCGTAAAATGTAAACAATATAGACTTCTACATATAGTTTTATATAGATAAACTAAAAATGCATTAATTTAATTAAGGTACGTTCGATCGATCTAAAATTTTGATACGATGCATTGTTAGGTGACACGGGTCCATGTGCCAAATTTCAGCTCGATGGCATGACGGAAAGTGGGTCATTGTTTACTTCTGTTTTTCCGCGGTGCCCGCCCAAGACAGAGAGACAGTGAGAGACGGTGGTGAAATTAATATAAGGGATTTAAAAACAAAGTTTTTGACTATAAATCCCTTATATATGAGACATAACTAAAAGTATTGATTACGTTCAAACGCAACAAATATTTACAGACTGAATCGGTCTTAAATTACCTTTGCTTTTAACCCGGGTGGGTGGTGGGAGAGGGGAAAGGTCTTGTCACCGATAGCTGGACCGCGCTCAGCGTGACACGCAAAATGTAAACAAAAGCACGCCAGTACACCTGGTTAAAACACGAGATGTGTTCACCTATGGCTGGGGTGAAGTCACGTGACCCGTAAAATGTAAACGATAGCGACCGCTGTTGCTACATATAGTTTATATATAGATAAACTAGATAAACTAAAATGCATTAATTTAATAACTGTACGTTCGATCGATCTGAATTTTTGTTCCGATGAATTGTTAGGTGACACGGGTCCGTGTGCAAAATTTCATTTCGATGGCATGACGGGAATTGGGTCATTTTTTACGTTTGTTTTTTCCGCGGTGCCCGCCCAAGACAGCGAGACAGAGACGGCGGTGAAGTTAATATAAGGGATTTAAAAACTGCCAAGTTTTATGGCGTTCGGATCAATGGTGTAGTAAGGCATAAAGGACAAACACAAACACAGACAGATATGTGATCAATACTAAATAAATTTAATAAAAATAGTTTATATATATATATATATATATATACATATACACATATATATTAGAAACATATTAAAACGTAAATATTAGATATAATCCAAAGTGGCGTATAGTGTCTCGGTAATAGCTGGAAATCTTTTACCATGTGCATTTGCTGCAGTGATTAGTTGAGTGTCTAGTAGAGCATGATTGGATAATTAAGTAGGACTCATTTTCCTATAAAAAACCCTTTTAAATCCAGTATGTGTAGAAACTTAAAGCATACCCCTTGTAGGCTCAAGTAATGCAATACTTGTAATTATATTTTTGATTATCATGTAGAAAGAAAAATGTCCATCTCGAGACAGGCATACAACTGTGTTAAAACAAGGAAGGAAACTGATTGCGTGAAATGGCCGTCCATAAATGAATTAACGCATCTGTGGGGGGGGGGTGAGGGGTGGAAGGGCATCACCCTTTTGGTACGATGTTTAATGAGTGGGAGGTTGTTGTGACGCCCCATCAAAACGTTTAATGTAAAATAAAACTTCCACTTAAATATTTGATTGCTGACGATTTATTTAATGACGTTTTACATGGCTTAACGCATAATACAGTGCATCCTTACACTAAATCATGGGCGTCCAGTTCTTTTGCATGGTGGGCCATATTCTAGGAAGTGAAGATATGCGGCGGCCGGATTAAGATTATTTTTAAAAATGACATATTTTGAGAGGTTTTATATTGCAAAATTTTAATGTGAAGGGTGAAACTGAGATCTTTACTGCAGTAAATATGCGAGGTCAGGCTCAATACCACTAGTTTGAGACGTACGGTATCACAAAATTGAGAGTAACTTAGTCTCGTCTTCACACGATTCTTGTTATAATTCAAACAAGCTGAGCATTTTCTTGGCAAATGATTGAGTTTCTTGGAATCTGTCATAATCCAGCTTACGGTAATGAGAAAAAGCTGTTGTTGTCTGCTGCGACATTCAGCATCACTTTGAAACTCTATAAGTTCCAGTTGCATATTGCCTGGAGCATCACCGGGATCCACGAAGATGGTAGATGGCGAAAGTGTATTTCCTCTTCAAAAGTTGTTAAGTCATGAAAACGTATTTGAAATTTATCAGCCATGGATATGATATCTGCAACTTACATCTGCCTTTGCTCATTGCAATTTCTTTCTCGAAAATGTGACATGATTTCCTGTAGTGGGGCGAGCGAAATTTCTGGTATTAGGCTGCATTTAAGACAATTGCTTTTGAAAAATTTGCAGCTTGTTTCCAAAGGCCTTGATTTGTGAATATAATGGGTTTACCACTGCTGCTCGCCCTTGAAAATTTCTGTTAAGAAAGTTTAAATGTCTTGTCACTACAACTAAAAATCCTTAATCTGCCAGCAAAGCAGGATCGGATAAATTTGAAATTAGTTGTTACTTATTTTCCACGATGGATTGTTCCGTTTCTTATTTAAGTGTTTATTAACCCTGAAAGGCTGTACCCCGACTGAGCCATCTTATACCAATGTGATTCACACCATCATCGTATTCTCATTGATTGTCTAAAAGAAATTGCTGAAACTGGTAGTGAAACGTGACTTTAGAGTGAATAGAGTTTATATATTTTATCATTGGCTTAAGGACAGATCACATCTAAGGTGTTGGCACAAAAAACTTGTGAAGAAAAGTAAAGTTTAAAATCTTTGCTAGCCTCTTCGATGACTTTGTTACAGACAAGTTTTTGTAGTCAACTATGCTCACCAGTCATGGCAGGGGCACCATCACTAATAAATACAGATATTGTTTTCTACGCAATTTAACGTCTTTGACTGCAAAACGACGGAAGCAACTAAATCTGGTCTCTTTGTTCTGTCATTAAGACTGAAAGTCGAGTAATTGGTAAATAATAAAATGTTATCGATTTTGCAAACTTTGAGGAACTCAAAACAGTACAAAATTTGGAATTTAAAAAATAAATATAATTTCATTACAGAAATAATACGTCCATCAATTAGTTAGTTAAGATGAGGCTGCGGGGCAGGTAAAATTTAAACTCAGGCAATTTTAGGCCCACCGGCCGGACTTTGGACACCCCTAAACCAAACACAGTGGAACCTCGGTATACACCATTAATCCATTCCAGACCCTTGGACGTATACCAGAATGGACGTAATCAAAACGTATTTTTACTATAAGAAATAGAGGGGGAAATGATTAATCCGTTCCCATGGAAAAAGAAATCATATTTTTATTTAGATTTTTTATAAATTTATTGACTTGGTTGTATGAAATAATTTAAACACTACTTAAGACTAGAATACATAAATAAAAAGAACTTGAAAAAATCAGTTTTATGTTTTCCTGTTATCCAGATTCAATTTAGTCATCGATCCGCTCACCAATTTCATGTTGTAAACAATCTCTTATTCTTATTTCAAATTCATGGTGATCCGAACCATTTTTTTCCATTGCTTGGCTTCTCTCATTAACTTTCTTAGCACTCATCATAAGTGAACTTGCATGCCAAATCAAAGCGCGCAAATTTAAATAAAAGTTTTACTTAAGTATTGATTGTTTACAAGTTATCTAAATAACGTTTTACGTGGCTTCACGTGTTTTACGATATTAGAGTGCAGCCTTGCACTAAATACATACTTAAATGACAAAAGAGTGATATCAAACATGCTCATTTTCAAATAGGAAACGCGGCTTTTAATGGGGGTGGTGTAGGAACGAAACTTTGTGACGTCATATTTGAGGGGGGCTAACTTTTTTGTGACGATCAGGGGGGGGGGTGATGGGCCTAAATCGCGTGACGTCATTTATGGACGAGCCTATACAAGTTTTAGCAAGCGGGTTGTATTTCAAACAAAGGTGGTATACCAAGCAAAATGTCTCGCGTCCAAACTGGACGCATACCGAGTTGGAATTATACCAAAGCAGACATATACTGAGGTACCTCTGTACATACTTTAAATAACAAAAAGGTTTTTTTGAAACATTCTCATTTCATATAGAAAATACAATTTTTATGTGTGTGGGTGGGGGCGCAAAGCTATGTAACGTCATATCGGAGGTTGAGGGGGGGTGCTACGTTTTTATGACGATGTGTTACGATGGGGAGGGTGTCGAAAAATCGATAAAATCGTGTAACGTCATCTATGGACGGCCCCTCAGCAGGAAATCTCAACTTCAGTCTTCCGTCGAAGTTAATCAGTTCATGTCCTACATTGCTATTCACCAACACCTAACCAAGGTTACACAACTACAAAAATTAAAATAAGCAGAGAAATAACAATTCGCAGATTGCTCATTTTTAGTATTAGCGACAGTTACAAAATATTATCATGGCATTTTAAAGGTTTTATCTTTTTTCAAGACATAAATATTCTTGAAAAATGTTTCTCTTGGTATATTCGATACAAATTTCATTGCTTGCAATGCATAAACAATTGACCACTTAGAATTTGATATTAGTCCAACAGAAAATAAAACCCTTCAAAATCCAGTAAACTGTAAGCAGTGGTTAGAAATTATTGTAGAATGTATTAGTAGTAGAGTGTGAGAGCTCACTAACACGATGGAACGGTAGGTCATCTATTTGACATTTAGAGGAATTGTGTCATTCGAATTCCAACACATTAAAAGCATTTGGTTTATTTCTACAGGGATTTTCAACCAGTAACTGTAACAGGTATATCCCTCCTGAAAAATATGACTACACCTTTGTTAAAAAGTAAATTTTCCGTTATCCGTGCATATGACGAGTATTTCAAATATTATTTATTAATCAGTGATTTTGATAAAAGTATTTTAAATACTTGCAATACACATATATTTTCGTTTGAGCTGTAAGCTTTTCAGCATAAAATAAAGGTATTATTTATTATCAAATAGTTATTTCTGAAGAAATTCGTTAAAAGTCGAACACGTATTTTTGAAATTAAAATGATGTATATAATCAATCCTTCTTGACGACTTGATTAACTACACGTTCCTTTGTACTGTCACTCGATGATTAGATTTTATAAAAATACATTTAGAGTTCGAAAGGGCAAAGCCCCTAAGGGTTTGTACCGGACCGAGTAAAGAAAAAGATATTATTCCGGGCAAAAACAGTATCTCTAGCTGTAGCAGCATGGTGCTCCCTACCCCCATCTATTTTAGGGTTAAAGAAACATCTAAAATGTCAGTTCAAAGACAAAGAAACTGAGTTACCAAAAGAGAATATAAAGATTAGAAACTGAAAATTTCAACAACTACAAGTAAGAATCAGAAAGATTATGAGAGGCCGGATGATTTAGAAATAGCGATAAAGAATTCTCTAGTCGATCCATTGAACTAAGTCAATGACATACATGTTGAGATTATCATCTTTAAAAATTGGCAAACATATTGTAAACACTAGGATGAGGATGTTAGTTTGTCTTGCGTGTTCTTACGTAGAAATGTTGCGTTCCTGAGTGAAGAGCAGGGAAGTAAGTAGGAAAGTCCTTTATTGGCTGTCGATGGTGGAAGTCGTGGTTCCGGTGCGCTTTTATTTCAATTAGTATTACGCTATGCATATATACGATATATATTATATATATATATATATATATAAATATATTTTGTAAACAGATGTTACTTTGCCACTGAGACGTAAGTGTTTGTTAATCGTTGTCATTTGCGTTTTAAAATTGAAATGATAAAGAAAATTATATTATTTGATCTAAGAGTGCTCGAATTTGATCTTTTTTTAAAAATTAACATCCACTAAAGAGTTACGTAACTCTTAAAAATGGCCTTTTATAGACTTACGAAAAAGTGGACAAATTTGGCATGCGATCATTGAAAAATGCGTTATCATAATACAAGGTCTAAATTAGACATTCGTGGAAGTAAAAAAAAAGAAGACATTTCTTTTTACTGTGATCTGGAATAAAGTCGGTCGTTCAATATTTTATTGACGGTACTATTGTAATACAAAAACAGTTGGAGAAAGTTAAACCAAACTTTATATTCTGCATAGATGAAAATGAGTTTTCGAGGGGACTTAACGACGTATTCACGAATATCAGAAACTCTATTTTTATCTCTCAACAGGTCGATTGAATTTCATAACTGAAAGCTACTAGAGAGTTTCCACAGGTAATATTATTTTACCTGAACAAATGTTATTTTGAAACAAATTATATTCCGATATTATGTGAACACCTGAAACTGAACTCTTGTCATAGCAATTTATATCATTATTTAAATGAAGGTAACCTTTACTTATAGTTATAAACACTTTAATATGATAAAATTAAATCTAAAAATGAAGCTGACTCAGTGCTTTTTTCAATGCTACGGTAACGTATATGACGCAGTGGCGTTGGCGTTAAGGTTGACGGGTAGTGGGTGACTAGACGGTGAACCAAGGGATCAGGGTTTGTCTAAATTTCAAAATAAAACCAACTGAAAGTAAACTTTAACAGTCCTTAAACTTTGTTAAAATCTGTCAATTATTACATTACACTAAATACAACAATAATGATTATTTAATATTTTTTTCCAGTTTTTTCCTGTGCTATTTAAATAGAAATTTGAGTGGACAAATAAACAATCAATATGGACTGGAAAATCCAACAAGCTATGATAATACTATCTTTATTCTGTGTCATCACTCCTGTGCTGTCAGGTAAGTTGTTTTACACTTATGGTCAAAGATGTCGTAAAAATGACAACTAAAAGGACTCACGTGTTCATAAGAAAACATGATTTAAATCTATTTCATGATATTTTAGGGTAAGTTCTAATGGAAACATTAGGACCCTCTATGACCATCGCTTATGGGACTTTAAAAAAAAATCGGCTGTTATTCTAATTCTTGTTAAACATAAATTAATTGATGTATTATTTTTTTAAAATTTAAATTCCTCTAGTATGTCCACGCTTAACCTGGGGCCCTGGGTGTATAAACAACTGCAGCAGTCACTGTGTAGACGAGACATGTGATAGACTTCATGGCACATGTGACAAGGGATGCGAGCCTGGTTATTCTGGCAACACATGTAATCGAAGTGAGTGGTAAAATGAAATATTCTATTTATTTGCTCGGTGAGTAGCTCTTGTGAGAAGTGAAGGATTAGCTTCACAGAAACATCGCAAACTGCCTCATTATAAAACGCTGTTCTTTTGCTCACTGATTAGAATGTATAGTATGTTCTAATCTTTTCTAATGCAAACAGTTATTACAAAGATTATCAAAGACCTGTTTGAACACTACAAATTTTTAAAAGAGATTGCAACACTTTGAATATTACAGTGAAATAAAATATTGTGCATGATATTTCTGGTTCAGGGTATACCCACTGTATATGTAATTATTATTATAACATTTCTTGGAGAATAAATTGAATTTTCGATAGGGGATTTCGAAAATTGATGATAAACTTGTTCATTGTTGATAATGTGTTACTTTTCCAGGCTTTTTTGGTAACCCATTTCTCCTATTTTTCTTTAAAAACAAATGGTACAACAGTGGTCAAAATACAAATTCTCGTTCTTCCTGTCCGGAATTCGGGCATTGAATGTGTAGCCTGAAAAAATCAAGAAATATCAACATTTAAAACTCAAATAAGAATGCAAGACTAGACACAAACCATATATAAGCGTAGGAAGCCATAATCCTCTGTATAGAATGAGCATCTGTAACAGATTATTTAAGATATTAGAAGTCGACGTAGTTATGACATAGCAGGAGACAAAAGGACAGCAATAGCTATGAGTATGATGGATGCCACACGATATTGCAAGCAGAAGATATTCAAGACAATAAGACATAATTTGGGGCAGTGTATGCTATTTTTGAGTGACGTGTCTATGGGATTTGAAATTTTTTTTATTTCATTACAATGGCATTGACTTAACTATTTCACTATAAATCTGAATACTAGTGGTTTAGGCGGTTTTGCACAGTAATTCTAAGAGACGTGTTTATTGTTTGAGCATGTGACTTGACTATGTTTGTTGCTCGTGATTTGCATTGTGAAGTGAACTCGTGCGTGTTTTGTGAACTCAGAGAGAGGGGCTATAAATGTAAAGTTCAGATACATTAAGAACAATCGTTATACAGACCACAGACTCATGTCTTCTTTCTTGCAATATTGATGTACAGTTAGACGATTACATGATATACTATTACAAAATGTAAGAAGTGCCTTAAGACTATTATGTATTCTGAGAAGTTGACCAAATATGAAGACCACGATTATTACAGTTATAATATTTCGTTAAGAGCGAAAATTGTGCTAAATTGAAGCACTCTTTATATGTGCCCCGGCTTTAGTTTGTGAGGTTTTTGCGGTTGAGTTGCACAGAGTAGAAGCTACGCGTTATGAGTCGAATGAGAATGGTGTACAAAAAAGAGATGTATGGTTAAAATATAGTTATAATACGATGATAAAAATAATGAGAGTTTAAGTAGTACAGTTTCAAATAAAAACATAATAAAGGAATATATGTTTTAGTCATCTAATGGCTTGAAAGATTATAGAAACTCATCTGTGTTACGGCTCTGCTCTCTTTGTAAGCTCCTACAAAATCTACTCCAAGAAAATAACGCCAATAAATTTGTAGACGTCAATTAATTTTAAAAATTTTCCCCACACTCACCTTTTCAACCTCTCCACTACACCATCTGCTATTTCCTCTAGAATCCCCTCACTCTTAAAAGAACAAGTCCTAGAAACTCCTCGAGGGTCACAGTAACGTTCAATTTAAACGTAATTAAATTCAATGTACTTGTGGGGGAATTACGTTGCTAAGAAAACTGTTGGGGCATATGTGACATCGTAGAGTAAGGATATGATGGTGAAATATAGCACAACGCCACGTAAAGAACTAAAGCATTGTGTAAAGAGACATTACAGGCGATGGTTATTGCGTCCTAAGCTTATCTATGGTTTATCTCTAGTCCTCATTTTTTAAACAATGTTCATTGTTGATAGTGTGTTACTTTTCCAGGCTTTTTCGGGTAACCCATTTCTCCTCTTTTTCTTTAAAAATAAATAATAATAAAAAATTAAATGATTTCTAGATGGATGAATATAATATTTATACTCAAGGCAATCAAGAGACACCATAATGACACCATTTACACAAATATTTAGCATGTTAATCCACACCACGAACACGTCAATAAGCAACATATTTGTCTTTAGTTTAACTTTCATTTCCTGAAATAACACTGAATGTGTACGTATTGAGTTTACTCATCAACGTGGTTATGTTTCAAAAGAAATGATGCCTTTTCATTGAAAGTAAATGTGGATGCATGGATTGTAAAGTCTTAGTAAATTCAAAAGTTAAAGCTATAACGTATGCTTCTTGTTGGGGATTTGTTAAATACTAAAATTGTCGCTTTTTAATACCAGCTTGTCCCGGCTTGACATGGGGCCAAAACTGTATCTTTAAATGCAGCGAACAATGTCTTGAAAGTTCTTGCAACATAACACATGGCGTGTGTATTAAAGGCTGTAAAGATGGATACACATCTGACAACTGCACAATTCGTGAGTATATAATTATTTATTTTTTATAATTAATTTACCGCTTTTATAACTTAATTTGAGGCCAAATGTTGAGTACGTACTCAATCCTGAAAGAGAGGCGCCTGCGGTGGTTAGGTTATGTCCAGAGGATGGCCTCGGAGCATATTCCAAGAGCCCTGCCTCACGGTTAGGTGGCAATGGGTCTTAAGAAAAGAGGTAGCCCTTGCCTGAGCTACAAGGACGTCTGCGGGAAGAACATGTCACTGGCACGTATCGACCTCAAAATATCGGTGGCAGTTATTTATTGCTATTGCTGAGGAGCCCATCCTCTGTCAGTGAAAGGTACGCGAGGGCACTCAAGCTGCGAAAGCCACCCTCCTAGCTAGGAGTGAAGAGGGGGGAGACGGGACAGAGGCGGAGGAGCGGGAGTCAACGCCATTGTCCCTTGAAGACGAACGGGTGCCATATATAGATTAAAACAGTTTTGCAAAAAGATTATACTGACAAGATATACAACAATAAAAAAATATATAAATTAAGTATGTAGATTATTGTATTAAAAATGTAAATAAACGTGATGTAAAATCGTATTAATACTAAACTAAATAAATTAATAAAACCGATGCCCCACTATATTATTCGCCCAACAGCTTGCCCATCAGCCACATTGGGTAAAGACTGTCAACACAACTGCAGTGGTCACTGTTTGGTCAATCCTTGTAATGTAGCTAATGGTACATGTGATAGTGGATGTGAGCCTGGGTTCCTTGGTGACGACTGTAGAGTCAGTAAGTTTATCAAAATTAATTGTCTTTATACCTAGGAGTTATTCATTTTATTTTTAATGTACTTGACACATCTACATTTTAGAACTGTTTCAACTTATTAATATCATTATCCTGAAAATCTTATAAATTTTTCTTAGCACACCTAAAATTAATGTTTACTTATAAAAGTTGAACAAAATTTTAAAAACTACATCGTGGAAGCTAATGAAGTTGTAAACTTTTGAAAGTAGATCCACACAATTAAGACAGAAAAATCTGGAAACTCTGGTAAAAAAAATGATAACATACATCATAAAACGGTACAAGTATTTGAAAGTTCACTATCTGGTGTAGTCCCTGTTATAGTAAGGCTTCCACAGACAATTCGTAAATTACAAACTTTTGATAAAGAGAAAATAAATAGTGTTTTATGTTGTGTTGTCTCTGCGCTTTATGAAATATTATAGACCATCCATCGGGGTTGGTTACTCATGCATTTATAGGATTATTTTAAAAGTTCATTAATACGTAGATATTTACTTACTTGAAGTGTCATCACTGAAGACAGTTAATAACTATTTTATTAGAATGTTGAAAGCTGACATGGGGCAACGTATACACAAAGCACGGTAGTGATAAGACGATTTAGTCTTTTTTAAAATTGATATAACGAAAACGAATTTTTTATATTACTACTTTTGTTTTTGCTCGTGTTTCCTTACCTCATTTCTATTTAAAAGTACTTTAAAGTGTGCAAATCTTTAAACATTCTTAATCAATTCTACTACTAACACTAATGCAAGAACGATCGTTTGAATTTCTTTCTTGCTGCTTAATAAAGTGTTAATTTATTTGTAATTTTAGCAAGTGTGTTTCTTGATACCAATATAATAAAACATTAGCATAGATACGTTTATACTCATAACTTCCTAATTATCAGCATTTCTAGGTCAGCTACACAAACAAGGTTACGAAAATCACAGTTTGTTACTGCTGAATATCTTTTGTTAACGGAAGAGAAATTAGTTTACCGGTAAAATAACATTAGAAGCTCTGGTCGCTCATTAGAGGTCACGAATTCACGGGAAGGGCTAGATATATGGTGTGTTGGGCATTGATTCTCAGACCCTTGACATGCACATAATGACTAAAATAGTTGTCGTAACTCTTATGCACACTTGCACTATCTACCTAACTTCAAATTAACATTTTTGAAACACATCACTTTGAAAGATTTTGGAGAATCAAAATTGTTTTAGGCATGTGATACTGGGCTAATTTAAAATCTACTGATACAATATTTTATAGAAGAATAGTGGAGGTACCGTTGTTTAATTCTGAATTATGTACGGGATCTGAGTTTGTTTTAAGTAAGTGCTTGAAAAGAGGAGCTTGTTTTGCCTAAAATGAAAAATAAAAATAATAGGGTTTTAATTTTTTAGAAAGGAAATATTTTTAAAAATCACAATGAAACTATTTTTTGCGATTAATTTTTAATGATAAAACAACCTGTTTATAAACACTTGATGCTCTACTATTTTAAATCTTTATATTATCTTGCAGCTGCACCTCCTTGTTACATTATCACAGGTATTTATCATCTTCTTTTAAGTATACTTGTGGTTCTGTCTCAAATTCTACTGAGTTAAACTTTTTTAACGTACTCTTGGGGCTCATGTCCCATTCTATTGATGAATTACTTTGTTCTAACAGTTAAAGTTAAAATATGTTTTTACCATTTTAAAATGCTATGACAGGATACGAACAAAACTCATAGAAAAACTGAATAGGAACTAGTGTGGCTAAGGTAATTGAAACGGGTGTGGTTAATCTAATGGGAACTCGTGTGACTATGGTAATGGGAACTGGTGTAACTAATGTAATGGGAACTGGTGTGGCTAAGCTAATCGGAGCTGGTTTGGCAAAGGTAATGGTATATGGTGCGGCTAAGGTAATGAGAACTGTTTCGTCTAAGGTAATGGATACTGATGTGGCTAGGGTATTGGGAACTGGTGTGGCAAAGGTTGTTTAAATTAATTATTCCCCTTTTACACAACAATGATGATCATACTAATACGAGACAACTACTACAAAAATAAACGACACATAAGACGAAAGCTGGAAACAGATACACAAATGTTGACACCTGAAAGGCGCTGTTCATATGGAAAAGGTTTTTCGTTCTCTGCATTGTTGGCCAGTTAAAGACTAATTACAAACACTTTTAAAGAATTTCGTCAAGCAAAAAAGCGGCATTCAGTGTCACCAAGCCCTGATTTCTGCGTATTGAAAAATTTAACTGACTCTGTTCATGCTCCCTATTTACACATTGCCTTCCTTCTTCTTGTGAGAGAAACTAAAAGACATGAGGAACTAGAAGCTGAAAAAAAAATGGAGAGAAAAAAACTAATTTTAAAAATTCATGTCAGAGACACTCAACACTTTAGAAACTTTTCATATTTTCAAAAATGGACATAAAACTCATTAGTGCAAAGGACATGGACCTAAATTGAATGAAGAATTGATCAATTGGCCTTGTCATAATATGGCGGCAGTCTATTTATAGAAATATTGGGGTCTTTTTAAATCCTTTATATTAACTCGTGGCGTCTGCTTGATTGCTTGATGCCTTGCATGATTGTTTACCGAAAAAAACATTGGTTATCGACTTTTAATCCACTTCCTCGTATGTTAGCGAGCTAAAATTTTGCAGGCAGACTCGTACCAACGATAAAAATGATATTATAAAATTTCAGATCGATCGAATGTACTGTAATTAAATTAAGGAATTTTTAGATCTTCTCTATTTATCTATATGTAGCATGTTAATTTTTGTCCAAGTGTGTCACGGTGCGTATTATATCAAACAATCTTTTTAATAATTTCCTTTCAAAAGCGGTCCGGTGCGTATTACATTGACGATACTTGTTAAAAATATATTCCCGATCTGTAAATGTAAATGCTAGTAATTTCTAGTCTGTCTCGCGGTACGCACTATATGAAACATGTTTTTAGAACTCTTTTCCCGTGATCTAATCGAGCTGAAATTTAGCAGGCAGACTATAGTAGTTTTTTTTGTTTTACTTTAAATCCTTTATATATGAGACATAACTACAATTTTAGATTTGTGGATTGTCGAGCGATGCGTATTATAATGAACATACTCTTAGTTATGTCTCGTAAATAAAGGATTTTTAGTCAAAAACCTTGTTTCTTACCGTTTTTTTTTATTGGGGGACGAATTTCCTAAATATTTAATAAAAGATACGAGTCAATATGTAAATGTAGGTTATATTGAGAAGAAAATATCTTATCAGCTATTTGTTAATTCTTCGCTAATTTAAGGCGGCTTAATTGACTTGAACAAGAACAAAAGTTTCGTAATTTTAATTTGCTTACAATTTTGAGAGCTTATTTATTTGACAGTATTTAGGCTTTAAAACATTGCTCCGCTAAAATTTAATCTAAAAATAGAACATTACTCAATGAGTTATGACGTTTTCCCGTTTTAGAAATGACAAGCTCTATACTTCTACTCAACTCGCTCATTGTTCTTAAAATCCCTTCTATCTCTTTATCCAAATTGGCATTGTCTCCCTTCCCCCTATTATTTAAATTTGTTGCTTTATGAACATTAGATATGAATAGAAATCAGCGCATTATGAACAAGAATTATCTAATATATAAAGCTAGATGGCGTTTGTATGTTTGTATGTTTCACTTTTCGACTTTCTGTTACACAGCCACGGAAAAACCAAATGTCGGACGGGGACCAAATTTGGCAGGACGGTTCCTTTTACCCTGGAGAGGGTTTTAAGTTAGTTTTTGTAATTGTCCCTTTTGCCCGAATGCCGTAAATTAAATAATCAGAAAATGCAGAGACAAAGAATGAAAAATGTAACCTCATTTATGTATTGAACAACTTTACGCGGACGTTCAAATTCCATTCAAAGCGAGTTACTTTTGGTGAAGTTTTTTCCCCCAACACTTTATATCCAGCGGTGCGCATTCAAAAAATATTATATTTTAGGGCTGCGGAAATTAACGATTAATTTCTCGATTAATCGTTAACATTTTTTATCGATTAAAATTGTTTTAATCGATAAAAATTCGATTAAAATTAAAGAAAATATTTATAATATTTTTTAAATTTTTTATTATAAATAATTAATAATTAATTATAATTTATATATATTTTTTACGTACAAACTTCTCCCGCGTAATATTATAAATTATTGTATTAATTTATGTGGACCGGCAGACGTCAACTAAAAAATGGCTGACAGCATCAGCGCAGTTAAATTTAAACATAACTGGAAAGGTGAGCAAACATTTTGTTTATTAAGCTAACTGCGGATTGCAAAGTCCAAGATGGTGAAAATGTTTACTTTGTTCACTACTATAATTCTCTTTTAAAGGATCAAATACATCGCCTTCAGCACAAACATCCGATCGAGTATCAACACATTGTCATAAAATTTAGTTCAAAATATTCTTAATTTTCAAGTTTTTTAAGACAAGGGAAATAACTTAATAAAATAAAAAGAAAGTCAATTACCTGTTTTTGTTACTTCCCTTGAAATTTTCAGTTTAATGACGTCATACATTTTTATTTTTGGCTTTAATCGAAATTATCGATTAATTAATCGAAAATTTTTCAAAAGTTAACGATTAAATTTAAATTAATCGATAACAACCCTATTATATTGTCTAATTACGGTGCGCACATTTTCGTGTACGCTTCTTAATTTGAGCTGTGCAGTACAAAGAATTGTCATTATCTTTACTGTTACTTTCTATATATTATAGACACGTAAACATATTTAATTACAACTGGCACACGATGCATTAGGTTTAATTGTTTACACGTTTAAATTTAATTGCGAATTTTTAAAAAATATTTTCATTTCCATAACTCGACATTTAATAAAAAACTTATTTATGTAATAATTGTGTCAGTATTTTTTTCAAGGCTTCATTTTTAGCGGTGCGCGTTCTAAAATCTTTCATCGCCTGATTACTGTGCGCACATTTTCATGTACTCTGTTAAATTTAGCTGTGTCCTATTAATATAACATTTATATTTTGTTTGTCTTTTACATAAGCTATTGTCTTTTACATAAGCTATACACTTATACAATTTAAACTTAGGCTACCGGACCTATTAACATAGTAGATTAAACTAAATAAAGTAATCCTGAAAACGCTTAATTATTTTGTTTTGCGAATTGAATTTGTTATGTTCATTCCTTTGTAGTTGGATTAGCATAGGCTATTTTTATAATTAATCATCGTGATTGTTTCACATTCGTTTCTTAACAGATATTTTATTTGTTTGTTTTTGTTAAAGGTGGAATATAATTTCTTTATATTTAGAAACAAAATCTGTTGTTGGGCCATGAAAGTGACTCAAAAAAGAATTTCATTCCTTTATGATATATACCAATTGCATAAAGCAGTAGATTTTAATCGCAAAATGTAGACACAAATATATAAAAATTCAAATATTATTTCCATGTTAGAACAACTATAAATAGATTACAAAAGTAGAGTTATTTTTTGTCCAGTTGTTATGAGCAGACTTTTTATTAAGCCAGAATATTTCTATAATCATTTATTATTATTGCCTAAATACGGTGTGCACATTTTCTTGAATTCTTTTTAATACGACTGCTTTACTTTTTTCAAGTATTTTAGAAAGTACGTTTCATATATAACATTTATAATTTAATTTATTGGCGCTTTTGCTTTTGAGGGGGGTAGTGCCATATTATCTTTATCTCATAGAAGATGTTGCAAATATTATATTAATTACAATTGTGTTACGATGCAGTGTCGTAAATATATATGAGGTTTTTTAGTGACGACAGTGGTAGAGATCTTTTGGAAAAATGTCAACAAAGCAGTGGCATTTTTTAATGGATACAAACAAACAAACATACAAACATCAACTGAGCTTTATATAATAGAAATGCGTTAAATAATTTTATTTCAATTGTCCCACGATGCATTGGATTAATAATTAAAAAAAAATTTGAATAAAATTGCGATTTTTAAAAATATAATTAATAACTCGACATTTATTTAAAAACTATAGATGTAGCGAGTTTATTTTATGTGGAAAGCGATGGCCTATGTAAAATAAACTTATACTTTTAAAAAGTTTGCATAAGCTATATATATACACTATCCATTATAAACTTTCGTTACCGAACGTATTAACAAAAGTTGACTAAATTTAATACAGTGATCCTGAAAACGCTTAATTAATATGAATTGCGAATTGAACATGTTATGTTCATTCCTTTGAAGTCGGAATAACATAGGCCATTTCGAAAGTTGCTTTTTAATCATTTTTCAGATGTGCTTACTAACAGATGGTTCAATCTTGTTTTTTTAATGTGGATAGATATTTTTTGTCAGAAACAAAATCTGGTTAGTGTGTGTATTGAATATATTTTACAAGATATGATGTCTTATCAGAAATAGGGAACAAAAAATGATTCCTTTTTGAAATTATACACATTGCATAAAAACCGTAAATATAAATCGTAAAATTTAGAGACATGAGATATTTAAAATATTATTTCCCTGTTAAAACAACTATGAATACGTCAAAAGGTAGAGTTATTTTGGTCCAGTACATTTACTTTATAACAAGACTTTATTTTATGCGAACAGCTTTCTGTACTCTTTTATTGTCTAAATATGGTGTGCACATTTTCTTGATATCATTTTAATACGACTTTTATTTTAAAAAAGTATTTTAGAAAGTACATTTATAATTTTGTTTATTGGCGCTATGAGTTATGTAGCCATTTGCCTTTTTAAGGGATAGTGCCATATGTTCTTTATCTCATAGACGCGGCTACAAATATTTTATTACTTAGAACTGTGTTACTATGCAGTGTCGTAATTATATATGAAATTTTTGAGTGACGAGGGTGGTAGAGCTCTTTTGGAAAACCTATCAGTTATGTTTATTTAGTACAAGTGGGAATGACATAGTAAATTTAGTTATTATGGTCGTAAAGATTCATTATTTAATAAATCATATCTGTTAAGTAGTTAGGTATAGTTAAAAGGCACTGCATTAAGTGAAAACAACTCACGCGGTAAAATGGTAAAAAATTATATAATTGTGTCTGTTGTTTTTTATCTCTGTTTATTTTTCTTAAATATATTTAATTATATTTCATTTTTCCCCTTCAATGGAATATATCTGTTTCCCATAAGATTTTAACTAATAGATGCATCTGAAATATAACTTGGTAATTAAAAACTGTAATAACCAGCAAGTAATACTGGGAAAAAGGGTCAGCACACTCCCGCTACAAAGTGCGGGTATATTTCTAGTATTAATATAAGCATTCAATTCGAATGAGATCATTCAGCTGTTTCAAATGTTTATAATATACAGGATATATCAAGGGAGTGGCCGATGGGATTTGTATAGGATTATTTTTTATCCTCATTTCGATTTTATTCTACATGTGGTTAAAAGAGAATGCAAAAACCACGCGATGAAAAAGACAATCATAGAACAAAATGAAAACCATTATCATAACGGTAAGTTTTTTTGTGTAAACAGTACAAATATCAATGAAGTAAAGTTATTTAAAGTAATTAATATTTGGTTATGCAATTAGGAGCGTAAAGTTTTTTTGTAATATGAAAAAAAAATAGAAAAAAAAATAGTAGGCGATGTGGTATTTTTAGGTTCGTATTTTATGAATTACAGTAATCCCTACTTAGCTGTTCACTTTTAGCGGATACAATGCTTCGCGGGTTTTTAAATATAGTAGTAGAATTAGAAGAGTTGCCTCAGGAAATGGCACCACCGTCTCAAGAGACTTAAAATACAGTCATCGGCTCCGCAGTGACGTTCATCGTCATCATTACTGCACAGCATATTCAACATCATCATCCCTTGGTGTACTTCGCTATACAGTAACTGTTAACTTATCGTCCGATTTCGTATTGCTCAACAGTTGGTGTCCCTACTTCAAGGATTTGCACCTATCATTAGGGTCTCTGGTCCCCATTAACTGCGATAAATGAGGGTTCGCTGTAGTTATCGTATAGATTGAAAATGTTTATTTTGAAAATTTTCGAAATTAAACAAAAGTGTATGTCGGTGAATATATACGATCTTGTAATGTATTTTGCTTCAATCATATTTTACACTGTTTCGCGTTATAGAAATGAAATTAAATGCTATACTTTAACTTCGTATAAAAAATTTGTTTTACACGAATGAATACTAGTATTAGTATTTATGAAATGAAATTTTTTCTAAGTTGTCGGAATATATTTTACAAAAATTATAATCGCCTTTTTTCTTACAGGAAATATCTATGATAATGTACAAGGTGTTATGACTTATAACGTGATAACCAATACAGTGGAAGGAGGGAATGAATAATTTTAGGAATCAATATTTTTTCCTGAAATCTTTCCGCGTCTTGTTTAAACAAAAAACAACTGAAAATCATAGCAACATATTGACATATTAAAATGTATATGTGGGAGCGGTTTGGGTAGGAAGTAACAGTATATGACTCTATCAAAGCTATGGGATGCAAAACAATGTTTCAGCTACATATTTATATGTTGTGTGTCT